>RJVU01053528.1:2670588-2710747 GCA_003731715.1 Anabarilius grahami | reverse complement strand
ACTGGAAATGCTTCTGAAGAGATGCTCTAGGGAGTATTTACTGAATATTAATGCAATATATACAAATAATGGTGATTTTGTTGTGTTTTGATTGTAATTTGATATTTAATCAAGAAGCAATCCACCTTCAAGCCTGTTTACTTTCTGCTGTTCAACAGCATGAGATTCAAAACCTCTCAGGCTTTACAGTCATAAAAATAAATCAGACAAAATGGCAACACGATCATTGTCTAAGTTTCTAACCACTTTCAACAACGCAAATGAAAATCCTGGCCGAGTTAAAGATCTCATGGATAAACCATACTTAGACAAGAAACAGAATTAAGGTGGTTAATTAAGTATTAGACTAATACATGATCAAATCCATACAGTGGATTAAGAGATCACATTTGTAAGCGCCTCTGTGTTGTATCTTCAGCTCTGTCATAACCTGCTCCATCTGTCTAATTATTTCTCATGATGTTCAATATTCTCCATAAAAGTATTAATTACATACATGCATCACAATTTTCCAGAATTCAAAGCACACCAAACCCCAATGGGGCTATGAAACAACAGTTGAAACTTCACAAATTAGTCTTGTTTGAAACAAGCATCCAAATGTATGTCTGTAAAAAACTGTATGTCTGTATTAAAAGCATCTGTGGCATCTTGACCTCCACATGAATCTATTTTATTTGAGTTATTTGAGACCAATTTTGATCTGCAAACATTTGTTCAGTTGTCAGAATCCCACAGTGAGTTTGGCGGACCCTCCATCTGACAGCAGGTATCTGATTAGCCGCATTGTCTCCTAATATCTGTCAGGCGCTTCAGTAAGACTGACTTTGTTTTTGTTTATACTCTGTTTGCCTGTCAATGGCTGACATAACCTGCTGCCGTCTATTTTAATATTAATTAAAGACGATATACTGTACAGGCAGAAAGTCTGGCTCTCTGCCAGTGTTTTGAAGTAAGACTCAATTAACCTGAATGACCCTACCCAATACAAACAAGGCAAATTAATTACATTACATCTATTCCACGGGAGCTTAGCGAGCTCAGAATGGCTCTTAAATACTTTAGGATGTAATCTCTCTGGTTTGATTTATACCTGCATATTTGTCAGGCCATGCAAATCATTAATGATACAAGAGCATGAAAAATTCACATCAAAGCAGACGGACCGTTGATGATGTGGAGATTCATATTAGCCGCAACCTCTGTTGTTTTAACAAATGCTTTGGGCCGCTATTGTGTTATATACACTAATATGTTTTAGGGACTTCCGTGCTGTTATATGAGGCTTACATTTGTCAAAATGGAATAAAAACAGTCATGCAAATATGTAATTGGCAAAGTGCCTGTGGTGACATTTCTGCAAAATATTATGTTGCTTCTTACATGTTTCGTAACACTTTAATGGTGAAATGTCCAGAGAGTGGCGTTAAAAGTGTACCAATGTTCTATCGTGTTTGAAATTACCATAGCAACCCAACAGTAGTGTTAACAAAAGCAAACATGAGATAAAAATGCCATTTTAGCTGATTCTACAAGTCTTTGAGCTATTTTATTATGACGGGTGTTTCACAGGACTTATTTAAAAATTTACATTTTTAAATCTAATTAATTTCACCATGTGGCGATTAATTAATCGCAAATGAATCACGTTAAATTTGGCTGAGAAATTAGCACTAAAAAATATCATTTAAAGTCATTATTGTGTTAAATGAGAAAAGTATCAAATACTGTGGACATTACAAAAAGTAGCTTAAGAAAGAAATTTTTAGAATTTTTTTGAATCAACATAGAATTGATTACACAAACTTTTAGGCTTCAACGGCCATGTAAATGAGTAAATGATAACAGAATTTTCATTTTTGGTGAACTATACCTTTACTGTTTTTTTTTTTTTTTTAATAGGGAAATATGGGGAAAAAATTTAAGGAAACGATACTGTAAATAAGAAACTAAAACTGCCAGTAGGTGGCACTAAATGTCTTAATGAGTAAGTCTTTTTTAACGATCTGAGCGCATGGTCTGAAGTGTATGGTGGTGCAGGTGCACTTAGGGCATGTTTAAATCCTCTTTTTCTAGTTTAACGACGGAAAAAAGGTCAGCGCTCCAGGCGCATGGTCCAAAGGGTTGTCACTATTGTCTTAATGAGTCATGAGTGTGTTCTGGACATAACGTGCAATAAACCAATCAGAGTGTCATCTCCCATTCCCTTTAAGAGCCAGTTGCCCTTGCACCATGGTGGATTCGCTATTTACATGGCAGAATATAGACGCCCTCAACCTGACGAGTCAGCTTAAATACATTTTTAATATTTGGCATGTTTGTGTGCTGCTGCGCATCCCTGTGTGTGTAGCAAGCAGAGAGTACGCGTGTTGTGCACCCGCCTATAGGTCCATATTACTAACACGCCCTTTAAAAAAAACCAAAACATACTGCAGTTTTCAGTTGCCTCAAAATAGCAACACGCCAACAATGCGCCTGAAAACACCTCGTTTTCAGACCAGCACACCCGTGGGTGAACAGATGCAAATGCATTTGCTATTTAAACAACGTGGCGCTGGACGTAAAAATGACAACTGCGTCAGGCTGAAACTAGCAAAAAACACTTGCGTCGTGCCTAGCGTCACATTGTGCCAGGTGTATGATAGGGTCCAATGAGCCATTCGTTTGATTCGTTCAAATATCTGATTCATTCAGGAATTAAGTAAATGACTCTCTTCATGAATGGGCCATTGAATCATTGAGCAAATCAATCAAGTGAACCAAAACGCAGATTCATTCAGAAATTAAACACTGCTGTGTTGCCCGGAGAAGCACAACAGTTCTGCTGTGGCTTTATAAGTAAGATTTCCACTGGCAAAATTGAGTATCACATGTGCACTCGTGCTATTCGGAACAAAAACAGCACTCGTGTGATATAGATTAACTATATCATATAAATTTGAGACAAAATCTCAGGGGCATTTTTGCCCTGATATCTTAAATTATGGACCATTCTAATTGCATTCTATATGCTCCACCACGCAGTGAGCTGTTGCCCTGCTTCTTCATGTTCGTCATCAATCAACTGTATGGAATGAAGGTAGGTCTGGGGCGGGATGAGTGCGTTAATAGTTTTAACGCATTATTTTTATGTTTATGTTAAATTGACAGCCCTAATCCAAATGATCCATATATCAAGTGCATTGCTGTACCGGGTGAGCTACTGAACAAGTTTACTTACAAAAAACATATAAAGCAGATTGTGGTAAACATCAAAATGGGTGGGCAGTTGTGGTTAGCGAATTGGACTTGTAACCCGTCACAGCAAAAATGGCTTCCCACTGCTCCGGGTATGTGTTTAAGGTGTGTGTGTGTGTGTGTGTGTGTTTGTGTGTGTGTGTGTATGTGTTCAATACTAACTGCTGTACAATGAGTTTCTGCTCCTGTGCAGCATATGCACTTTTTGATGATTTGCAGTGATATGTTGCTTTCTTTTGTGAAAAAAGACTTTTTGGCTTTTTATAGTTTCATGCTTTCAGAAGCCAGTGACTGCAATGCATACCTTGCTGCAAGTGAACCAGTATTTTATGTAGCTTTTGTTATCTGTCTAATTTGGCTCACTACGTGACAGATGTAATTCCCCCAAAATACAGTAGAGTTTGATTGGACCTTTGATGTCAACATCTAAAGATACAGGGAGGAAGCATTTCCTCTTTTTTAAAAGCTATTCATATTTATTCTGCTATTGATGCACTCTTGTATGGTAACTGTTTCCAAGCTGCTCGCCACCCAATCAGAACAGACCTGTGACCCATTTATGAGTTGACTGCCACTGATATTACAAAGAATAAAATGATCCAAATTTACCCAATTACTCTAAAGGCTTAAAGTTTATCGTAGTGTCTATATATACTGGGTTTTCCTGTAATACCCCAGATGACAAGCCTAATCCAGCTTTAAAGTAATACTAGAACTAATAGATTAAATTAATACAAAACTGAAATGATTATGGTACAACCTGAACTAACAGATTAAAGTAATACCAGAGCTAATAGATTTTTCAAGTCCATGTGTTTGCAAACTACATGCTAATGTGATTAGATAAAGAAACTCACATACTGCATTTCAGTAATAGCACTGGAATATGACAATTTTATTAGCAATTCAGGTTTTTCGGAATGTATTTAAATCTTCACTGGTCAGTGTATAATTGCAAATGATTAAGATGTTTGGAAAGGGGGATGGAAAAATAGACGGATGGATGGATTTGATTCAATAAACAAGATACCCGCCTCAGCCTGTAAATAAATTACAACTAGGAGACAAAGTACAAGGGATGTACTTTCATTCCTCTTTTCCGCTGTGACTGCAGACATGCCAATGACATCTGCTGCTACAGAAAGTCTTTTAGCGATGCACAGCTCGTTGTGTGTCAGGTAAAAACACTTGAGTCACAGCTGATATGACTGAAGTGTTGCCAATACGAGAGAGAAGACATCTGTGTGTGACAGAAGCGCTACTGATCTTGAGAAGATTCTCACTGCGTTGACTTCATGTGTCTTAGACAACAACATCATAGACACCGAGTCCAAAAAGCAAAGCAATCATCTCACAGCAGGACATTTATTTTACCTAAATTATAGGGAATAACTGGCAACTGCACCAACTATAGCAAACCATTCCTCTTAAGGCATCAACAAACTGTCCTGCCCTTTCAAAATTAATCTTTAAAGTTGTTTTCAAGACTAGCAAGCCCATGCATTGCCAAACCTCTATCAGTGGCTCTTCTTCACTGACATGCTGCTAAACAGTTTCATCCTGATACCTGTTGAATAAACTCCATCAGTCACTGTTACAGCTGTAAAACACAATGTATTTTACACTCTTTCATCTTGAATTCACTGCTAGCCTCATTAAGAATGTGTTTGTGTAGAACAACAGCACAGTACAGCAGATCCCAGTGACACTAGTGAAGAAAACACCATAACAACAAGAGAGAGAACTGTGCATTTCAGAAAACAATCCATTACCTGCCACATTGCAACAATGCAGAGCAACAGCATTAGGAAAAAGTAACAAAAACAAGAATTTGCAAAGTGGATCACATTCAAAGATGTACAAAACAGAAATGTTTATAGGCAGCAAGATGATAAAGCCTTCTATGAATATGAATAATGACTCAAACATTGAGCCAGTAAAAGGACATTTTGATTTTTATATCAAAACAAAATAACATCAGTGAACACTTTTACTATTGTATGTGTCAGAGTTCAATTCATCGACACGTGACTTAAAGGGAACCCCGGGTATTAAGACTTGTATGGCTTAATATAACGTAAATTATGTCTCTTACTAAAATATGTAGTAGAAAACCCATGAAAGGTTTACATTTTTAAAAAAATCCAAGTAATATTTGGACCGATTTGGACAATGGGGCGCCATTTTGTTTAGCTGTACAGTGCGTTCTACGTCGATGACGTCAAATGGTTGCACTCGGTGAGCTACTGATGCTGCCTGTTGCTATTTTTACCGCAACACAACTCGAAATATAATATACGATGCCACATTGTGCAGCTTCTGGTTGTAATTTCCAGTCAATGAGCCACAAGAGAAGTGATGCAAGTCTTCACTGCTTTACCAGCGATAAGAGGAGAAAAGAATAGGAAGTTGTGAAGAATGTGGATGAATAAAACTTCCTAAAGATCCTCGTCTTTGTTCTCTCCACTTTAGCCCTGATGCCTTTGAAGCTTTTAGAAGACCACAGCTGAAAGAGCTTACAGTCGCCGATGGATATTAGTGAATGCTTTAACCAAATGCCGCGCCTGTCGTGGAGACTGACGAAGATAAGCCCATAACATCTCAGACTGCCTCAAAGCTTGTGTGTGCTGTGATGCTCAGGATATCTGTCATAGCGTAAAACAGCAGCATCTTGTCACCACATTTAACTGTGTGTAATGCATTCAGGTGACATATCAGATGATTTTTACACAAACAGTAGTTCGAATAGCCACAGAGACATTGCACGTCTACAGCTGCGATGTTTTCATCCTCACTAATTTTGCGCTCTGGCTCAAACTGAAAAGGCTGATCGGGTTTTAAAGGTAATTAAGATATATGAAGACTTGTTTGCGTTACTAGATTACCGTTGCCCCAAAGTATTGTTACATCAGTAACAGTATACAGTATAACAGTATAGATGAAAAAGTATCAAAGGCATCAGGGCTAAAGTGGAGAGAGCATCTTTAGGAAGTTTTATTTGTCCACATTCTTCACAACTTCATATTCTTTTCTCCTCTTCTTATCGCTAGGAAAGCAGTGAAGACTTGCATCGCTTCTCTTCTTGCCTATCGACTGAAAATTACAACCAAAAGCTGCGCAATGTGGCATCGTATATTATATTCCCAGTTGTGTTGCGGTAAAAATATCAACAGGGTAGCGTCAGTAGCTCACCGAGTGCAACCATTTGACATAGAACGCACTGTACAGCTAAACAAAAAGGTGCCCCCCATGGTCCAAATCGGTTCAACTATTACATGGATTTTTTAAATAACGTAAATCTTGCATGGGTTTTCCACTACATATTTCAGTAAGAGACATAATTTACGTTATATTAAGCCATACAAGTCTTAATACCAGGGGTTCCCTTTAAAGGAATACAATAAAAATACAATATTGTTAAAATGTTATAAATGTGAATTAGAATTAGGACATAATATATACACCGATCAGGCATAACATTATGACCACCTTCCCAATATTGTGTTGGTACCCATTTTGCTGCCAAAACAGCCCTGACCCATCGAGGCATGGACTCCTCTAGACCCCTGAAGGTGCGCTGTGGTATCTGACACCAAGATGTTAGCAGCAGATCCTTTAAGTCGAGAGGTGGAGCCTCCATGGATCGGACTTGTTTGTTCAGCACATCCCACAGATGCTCGACTGGATTGAGATCTGGGGAATTTGGAGGCCAAGTCAAAGCCTCAAACTCATTGTTGTGCTCCTCAAACCATTCCTGAATCATTTTTGCTTTGTGTCAGGGCACATTATCCCGCTGAAAGAGACCTCAGCCACCAGGGAATACCGTTTCCATGAAAGGGTGTACATGGTCTGCAACAATGCTTAGGTAGGTGGTACGTGTCAAAGTAACATCCACATGGATGGCAGGACCCAAGGTTTCCCAGCAGAACATTGCCCAAATCATCACACTGCCTCCGCCGGCTTGCCTTCTTCCCATAGTGCATCCTGGTGCCATGTGTTCCCCAGGTAAGTGACGCACACGGACCCGGCCATCCACGTGATGTAAAAGAAAACATGATTCATCAGACCAGGCCACCTTCTTCCATTGCTCCGGGGTCCAGTTCTGATGCTCACGTGTCCACTGTTGGCTCTTCCGGCGGTGGACAGGGGTCAGCATGGGCACCCTGACTGGTCTGTGGCTATGCAGCTCCATACGCAACAAACTGATGCACTGTGTGTTCTGACACCTTTCCATCAGAACCAGCATTAACTTCTTGAGCAATTTGAGCTACAGTAGCTCGTCTGTTGGATTGGACCACACGGGCCAGCCTTCGCTCCCCACGTGCATCAATGAGCCTCGGCCGCCCATGACCCTGTCGCCGGTTCACCGCTGTTCCTTCCTTGGAGCACTTTTGATAGATACTGACCACTGCAGACTGGTAACACTCCACAAGTTCAAAAAACATATTTTTTCTCATACACTGTACAGCATTTCTTTTCACACTCTGTTTCAGTTCCTGTCTCTTTAAAACCGATCTTTTCGAAAAGCTCAGTCTGGTCTGATTGGTCATCTGGCCCAGTCTGTTGAGATCGGTCAACTGATTCAAGAGTGAAATCTTTCAGTCACTGAAAAGTTGATCTAGCATTTCCCAAAAGCATTGTTGGCCAACTATGGTCGCATGTTCCGTCATTACCATTACCAACATAAATCAACGATACGGCATATGCATTGTACAATAAATGAACTATAGTTACTATAACTTTGTTGCATATCCATCATTCGAACGACGTTGTTTCAGCAACGATACTGATGTTAATCACATGTTGGAGTAATAACTTCTAATTAGTCTATTTGAGATCGAATTAATGTCAGATTACTATAGCTCAGTTGCATGGACAACAGAAACCGTTTATTGCGAGAAAGCTGCTTAAGACAAAAGGCGGGTTCCCTCTTTTTTTTATACTCCGAGTTCCCCGGGGCACTCAAACACATGCACAGTCTTCAAAAACAATGCATTTATATAGAATTAAATATGTAGCTACATATGGAATAAAACAGACCGATAGAAATAGAATGCACTGCATGTTAGCTTTCTTTTTTACTCAAAAATCATGATCCATGTGTCGTGATAACAAAAAACTATGCTTCTAACCATAGGAGATCTGTACTTTCAACCACAGAACTTGTGATGTTGTTTGTGAATGTTCATTAGAATTATAGTTTCGGGAAACACCAAATCGTTCAACTATGATGTTAAGAATGAAACTTGTGATCATTGTTGCTACTCACGCTTTTGGGAAACACATTCCAGACAAACTCAGTTCTTGAGTTCAACTTGATTTGGTCGCAATGATGAACAGCTCACTGGAATGTACACATTTTGGCAAGTTCATCAAACAAAGATATTGTATGGTTTCAGAAGTACTACTTTTATGGAGCTTTAACATCCCTTTCATGCCCTATTCACTGTAACTGTAAAGCAAGATATGAGTTTGCTACATAAGAGTGAGTACATTATGACAGAAATTCAATTCTTAGATGAACTATTTCTGTAAGATGCACAGAAGCTACCCTCATGTCACCTCGATTCACACTCTTTCTTTGAAAATAAATGACTTA
This sequence comes from Anabarilius grahami, assembly GCA_003731715.1. NCBI lineage: Eukaryota > Metazoa > Chordata > Actinopteri > Cypriniformes > Xenocyprididae > Anabarilius > Anabarilius grahami. The sequence goes on along the minus strand of RJVU01053528.1, from coordinate 2,701,911 downwards.
TAGTCGCTTTGTTGCAGCAAATCATTTTCCACCTAAACACACCTTCAGATGACAGACAAGATTCCGGAAAAAAAACACCCACATATCCACTTCGTTAATTTCATTAGCTTTTGTTGTCCCAATAAATTTGCATGAAAAACAAGACTATTATCCAACATTATCTCTATTAGCTCTATAGGCATACCTCTGCTAACACTACTGCCAGATTTCTTCCTAGTTAATATAATTACATAATAAACAATTCCCTACATAGAAAAAAAAAAAAGAATAATTGGGTTTCAGTTCAATTGAAAGTGCTTTATTGGTATGCAACAATGTATGTGTTGCCAAAGCATAAGCAGTGTGCTAGAGGTCTGGAACACTTGAGTGACTGCAAATGAATTTTTCCAAATGTTTCATTTCTATTAAATGCTGTTAATGTTGTTGTGTTGCCAGTTTTGTTTGCTTCTTCAGTGCCTCTGTGTTGTGATCCTCACTGCCACAGTAGGAAAGTCAGCTTTGTCGTTTTATCCAGGGCCGTAAGACACTGAGGAACACAAGTCCCCCCCCAATAAATAGAATCTGCCAAATTGTCACACTCATATTTGATATTCTTGATGCTGCTCAATGTCAAAATGACTGAGACAGCCAATCAAATCAAAAGAGGCGGGGCTTAACGTTCACAGCATAAAGGCCTGTACACACCGGGACGAATATCGCACGCGTTTATCGCCAGCGTTTTTCGAGATATTTTTTTTGTGTTCAAACCCAAGCGATTTTCACTGGCGATGCGCAGAGTGAACGTGCAAATTCACTCCCTGACAGTATGTGGCGCTTGTGCTTAACGGTAGTGCAAACAAACATATTTATGATATTAATAAAGTTAAAGAAGATAAAAATGCAGATATTAAATGGCATATATATGAGAGATGGTAGTCAGAAACAGTAGTGCAAATAAACATTTATGAAATAGACATTCTCAACTATATTTATTGAATGTAAAAGAAAAAAAACATCAAAAATACAGAAATAATACACATCTATTGGTATGGCCAAGAACTGGCAGAGCACCCATAGCTTGCATCTCAATCAGCTCCCTAGTTCACTAGTCAGGGCACTGATCAGGGAGTCGGCCACATTCATTTAAATGGTATACTGATACACGACCTAGGAAGCTAGGGAGCTGTTTGAGACGCAGGGATAGTTTGTTGGGGTCTTCCTCGTCTTCTTACTTTCTCTTTGTCATCTTTTGTGCTCGGCAAGACTGTTTTGTGCTTGAGCGCCACCAAGTCGTGTTTTACTGTAACTTCAGCAGCTCCAGGCACGTGAACAAAAGCACCAATCTCATTGGTCGGCCAGTTTTTAACGCGGCGCGCCAAACCAAAAAAACGAACCCGAGGCGTTTTTTTAAAAATGCCGCTTTTACACCTCGCGTTTTTCGCGTCGGTGTGCACGCTCACATTGGCGCCCGTTGTTTAGTCACGAGGCGTTAAACGTCGGCGAAAATTACGCGCGATATTCGTCCCGGTGTGAACAGGCCTTAATGCTATAGTTTTAACAGTGAAAGAGTACATGGTCAGAAGCAAGTAGCAAAATGTTTAATATCTGATAACTAAGATAAAAATGTTAAACAACCGACAGTAGTATCCAGTGATGCAAACTACTCGACTTCATCAAATTTTGTCGATTTCAATAGAAAATTAACTTTTTTAGTACATCGTTGTCTTGTAAACCTACCCTAAATCAAATTTGCCATTTTTAGATGTAAAAATCCATTACTAATACAGTGATTAAGAAGGCACTTATTTATTTGTGGCAATTGATGTTTTCAAGTTCTTTACCAGATAATTGAAGCATGTTATTGATGTTATATATCTTGTGATCTCGTCAGATGTGGCAGAAGTAAAATGGTGTGTTCTGCTCATACTCTGCATTGAACGCAGTTTGAATCAGGGGCGGAAAGAGCGAGCCCAGTCACTGAAATTATCTCACAAATCACGAAGAAAGAAGAAAAAGGTAATTTGTGTGCCTGTTCTTTCAATCAACGCACAGATGAGCCTGAACATGGGCAATCACTAGAAGAGGAACTTTACGTGATTTACATTTGCATTCTGAGATACAGTACAGGAGTCTCTTTAGATTGTAATGGCTGAATCTATGGAGCCCCAGTTAAAAACGGCTGCAAATGGCTACATCTGGTCAGCTCGCATCCACATTTGTCAATGTTGGAACAAAATCTTCAAGATGGTAGCTTGGTAGCTTGTAGGAAATATATTTTGCTGCCAACCTATTAATGATGTTAACTAATCTCCATAACATTACTTACACCTCACCAGTCTACCTTATTATCTACCTTATTTTGCAATGCAGGCGTAAGCTATTTGCAGTGAATGTGCGAGACCTCAGAATTAGGTAAATAACTAGAAGATTAACAAAGTGCAGTAAACTGTAAAACTAGTTGTGCTACAAACCAGTGTATTTATGATTATGAAAATAAAATAACAAATAAAAGTTTGCAATTTCAAGCAGTATGACACACTGTTTTTGTACAGCTAAAATAACTGGAATCGGCTAAAACCAGACAATTTACCAATCAATTTACAAATGGCCGCGTTGCTCTTACTTTAAACAGAGAATTCTTTAAAAGAAAATATCTCCCTTTGCATTGATTTTTGAGTGTCGTAACTTTGCAGATGTTGTTTATGCTCAAACAGCAACATTACACATTAAGTAAAGTTAAAAAAGTGAAATTATAATCAACCACCTCTTTAAACCTCTGGAGTCTGAGGCTGATTTGGGGCCCTGGAGAAGTTTTGACATGCCCTGACATTTGTCCATTTTTTCAGTTGTTCATAAACATATTAATGGAAAAGGTGTCATTACACTGTATTCAGCACAAACTAGGCTACCATAATATGTGACAAACATGTATGTACATGTTTGTATTTCTGGAGGAATAACGTTTATGCGTGGTTATTGAAAAAACAAAAAACTTAAGTCACTGAAATAAGGCCACAAAATAAATACAAAATCTGTGTTCACAAGACTTCTGAGTATTGGAGGTTGTAGACTAGAGTTTTTGCTTCAAAATGATGTAAAAATTATCCTGCCTACTCGTTCATATAAAACAATATATTGATTTAAATTTTGTAAGACACTTTTTGTCAAGACACACAGTATGCATGGAGGCATGAATCTTCATGAATAATGCTGTGATTCACACCTGAGAAGACAAATACCTGCATAATGACTTGCATAATGACCCGCATAATGAGCCCTTTCAGTCAGGTAGGCAGTGAAAAAACCCTCTGATAACAGGATCATATCAGCTGTATTAACATTAATATAATGTCTCTTGACAGAAAACATGATTTTTGTGATTTCATGCATGCAAGTATTATTGCACATTATCTGAAGAAAAATGTGTATATGCCTATTATACTTTATATTACAGTACCAGTCAAAAGATTGGATGCATTACTATTGTAATGTTTTTAAAAGAAGTCTCATGTTCATCATGCTGTATATCAAAAATACAGAAAAAACAGCAATACTGTGAAATATTATTATGATTTAAAATAATGGTTTTCTATTTTAATATACTTTAAAATATAACGTATTTCTGTGATGCAAAGCGTCTGAACATTCATGTTACCTCTATGGCATTTCATATAGGCTTTTATGTTAAAAGCATGCACATGAAGTGACATGACATGTCACTTCATGTCATGTCATTTGGAGAAATATTGATGGATTCTCATATATTTATGTCAATTTTCTATACAGAACAGTAATATTTATTCAATATTTATTGTCATCACTATGAGTGCTGGATACTGTTTTTTCAATTCATACTTGCAGCCAGAGGGCGATCTGTGCACATTTAGTCCACAAATGACACGTTATGAAGAACAGGCATACCATGTGACATTCCAGGAACTAACAGAGGCTTCCAGAGATCGCTGTAACCATGGCTATAACATGCAGATAGACACTTTTGAAGATAATAAATAAATAATTGCGACGATGTATGCATGTATTGCCTCAGAATTTGCGTCTGAATAGCGCTGGCTCCGTGGGCGTGGCCGCATTAGCGGATAATAAGCTGACTCAAGGACGTCTGACATGGCTATCTTTTCATACAGATTACATAAACAGAGAATGTTTGTTTTCGATTTGACTTACACGATTTAAAACCTGACATTTCAACATTTCTTTAGACATAAGTCTCATTTTTGTGTGATTAGTATTCACTAAGTTACAGTTCATTTTCTGAGAACTATCAGATTGGACCTTCGTGTTAGTTTTCTTTATTTTGCAAAAAGCACACCATTTTGTTTTTACTCTGAGTGTACACAAATAAAAGAAGATATTCTATAGTTTCAATTGATTTCTTCTGTCTCTATGCCAAAAAATGACGGAGTATTTTAAGTCTGTTTTACTGCAATGTGAAAAAAATCCTGCAAAATGTGCCGGTGCGTTTCCCGACTCCAGAGGGTTAAGGACTACAACAAACAGCTGGTAGGGACTACAATGTGCTTCTTCCCGGGTTGGTGATATCACTAACCCTAAAATTTACAAAAACCCTGCCCCCGAGAACATGCAACAAAGGGGGTGAGGCCATGTTGGGCTGCTTTAGAGAAAAGGAAGAAGAGTTGTTCCTCTTCTCTAAAGCAGCCATGGCCTCACCCACCCTCATGCTGGATTTGCACAAAATATTAATATGACGCCACATGCTAGTCGATAAGTTGAATCAACTCCACAGCAACTACATAAATTTATCCACTAATCGTTCAGAAACGTCCAGTTTCATTCTAAATGTTGTAACTTCTTCCTGAGTCTCTCCATCAGTGTCGACTCCAGTTTGAACAATGTAAGGCTGAACACCGTTACTGACAATCCTCATTTTGGCTGTTTGAGATTCTCCAGCTTTGTTGTTATTGAGCAACCGAAGCGTGAGCTGTTAAAGCTCCACCCACTTCTGGAAAGGGGGTGGGGAGCAGCAGCTCATTTGCATTTAAAGGGACACACACAAAAACACTGTGTTTTTGCTCACACTTAAATGGGGCAAATTTGACAAGCTATAATAAGTGATCTGTGGGGTATTTTGAGCTGAAACTTCACAGACACATTCTGGGGACACCAGAGACTTATATTGTGAAAAGGGGCATTATAGATCCCCTTTAGAAATAAGGTGAATAGCATGTGAATTTGTGTGGTACACCACTGCTTTTGTAAATAATAGTTGGTTACCCTTTATTTGAAGATGTGTTGTTACAGTGTAAGTACTGAGTAATATTAATTAATAGCATTTACTTACTGTCAGAGTTGGGTATAACGCGTTACTGTAGTCTAATTACTTTTCCTGATAACGCAGTAATGTAACGCAATACATTTTAAATTTATATAATTTGATTACAGTTACTGATGTCAATAAAATTACGTTACTTCCGTTACAAGAAAAAAAAATGAGGTAAAGTGCATTTCTAAAAAAATCACATTTGCCGCGGATGCTTCGTTATGAATCACCGGAGAACACGTGGAGGAGGAAACCCGCTCCCAAGACGAGAGCGGTCCAACCTCGCCTAAACAAGCTAGATTTGATGTTTAGGCGATTTGTTCAGGATCGGGATGGAAGGTAACTTCTGAACAATACTGATTTCAAATGTTATTATAAATGTTTTCAGCAATTTTAGTCTTTAATGCAGTTACATACTGTGTCCGAAACCGCTCACTCGTTCTCCGATTCACTAATCCCTATATAGTGTATGTAATTTGAGTGCACTATATCTGCAAAGAGTGAACGAAATGAAGTGAGTAAATTCGGATGCTGACGTAGCCTATAACTGTGCGTCGGAGAGCTGGAGCTATCACAGAAACGGCTCAACACGTGATAAAACTAGGCCTACTTTTATCCTATACATGTCATTTTATAAAATAATATTAATAACAATCTTAATGACTTCCTTTTGTAATCATACTACCATACCTGCCAGCTTTGTAGTTTAATCGATTGTATGGTTTGTCATGCTTAATATGTGTTCATAATCATGAAATACTATATTAAAAAAACTGCAAACAAAAATAAACATTAACAAGTGTACAATATTTCATATATTTTTTAGTTTATATTTCATATATTTATAAGTTATTTTTAGTTTGTTAGAATCTCAAGCTCAAAGATGACATGGTCGTTGAGCGCCCTCAGGCGACTGTTATGATTGCATTTGAATGAATAAGCTACCTATAGATGATNAAAATTAAAAATTGCAAACTTGAATAATTTTCTTTTTTTGGTCTGTTTTCATTGACAGTATGCATTTATGAAAGTTTGGTTTATTTTCATAGATTTGAATTATGAATGGTATTGTGATACTTCAGCTGGTGGTGCAGGTACAACATCACTTTGTAGGCCAAAACGCAGAAACTGTCACAAACACGTCAGGCTCCACCATTCACCAATCCCAATGCACACAGTCACCAGAGTACTGATCACCGCCACCTGCACCTCATCATTGCACCAATCAACAGCACCATAAAGAGCACGCACACACAGCACTCCATGTCCGGTCTCGTTTGCAGATACTCACGTTAATGCTTACCTCAAGGACTCCCCGCTCTCTACTTACCTGTCTCCAGCGTGTCTCCTTACCTCTGTGTGTTCCGTCTCCTGTGTGTGTGTGCTCAACCCATCTCCAGCTCCAGCGACTTCACAGATTCCTATATCTGAAGATAAAAGGACAGTAACTGTCTCTACTCATCTCCATTATCATTCCATTATTCATCACTGCACTTCCGTTGACTGCTCTATGCTCTACTGGTGTCAATAAAATAATCTTACCTGTTTACATCTGTGTCTGACTCCTGTGTACCGTAACAGAAACGAGTTCGCATTTTAGCACTTCCGGTTCCATCATCCCGAAGTCAATGGGGTTTTAGTTAAATGGCTGAAATAAGGTCTGTGGTGAACACAAGCTCAAGACACTTTTTTTTTTATGACATAAAATACATCAGTATTACTCCATTTGTGAATTTTTTTTTTTTTTAAGCTGTTACGTGTCTTGAAAAACAAGTTTTAAAGTCAAGATTAAATGTCATCACGCCAAACAGGTAAACTCAGTCCGCTTTAACAGCCTCGTTATGCTTATAATTGTGGTCTTATGAGCTATTCTAACTCAAACTTTCCGGGAAAATGTTTTTATATAAAAACTCTATAGTACCGTGAGATAGGTTTATAGTATAGTTTATAGTATAGTATAAACTATATAGGTTTATAGTATAGTAGTTTTGACACTAGGAATATGTTAATAAAGCATTTATTAACACACTAAGTAACTAATACTATATGTCTAAATAATAAGATGTATAAATGTACATTTAAATATTTAATTAATCATTTACTTACACTTCCTAAATGATCTTATGAACCACTGACAGCTCCTCAATAACTGGTTTGTAAATAATGTAATACTTAATTTAGAAATGATAAATTGATAATTAATAAAGTATGAAAATACAATTATTAAACTCATTATATGCTTATAAATCAAGAACAAAGCATTTATAGCTGTATTTATAAACAGCTTACTAATGTCTATTAATGTTTTATAAATGTTGAATTGACTATTTTCTAATGCTTAACTAATGCTTAGCGTCAGTTATTATAAAGTGTTACCCAACAATTACCTTTGGGTATCCTGACGTTAAGTGTTCGATCAAGAACACAACGGTGATAGGATTGTACTTTATTCACTACATAGGCCACATCACATATGTATGTTTGCAGACCTGAATAAATCTGTCTTGGAGATAGAGAAGAAGGGGATATAGTTTGGAGGTCTGCTTGGTGAATTCAGTACAAACAGTTCTGTAGCCTGAGGGTTTCTTTTATCAGTCTGTTTTAAACTCAGCTACACAGTCTTGAGCCTGAGGACCTGATAGTTAAGCAACCCTCTCAGAGCTGTCAGAAATGTCATTCACCAGCTTTACCAATATTTGTTACACAATCTTGACTGCAGGGCTGAGCAGTTACAATCCAGGAGTATGGGGTAAGAATTAATATTTAAGGTGCTTCAGAAATGCTGAGTTTTAAAGTATAAGTTGTCCAAACTTGGACACAAAATTTAAGAAACTAGAAAATAGTTAAACACCCTATTATCAACATTATGATGATGATGATGGTCACTGAACAGCCTTGAATACAGTTTTGAGCAATTGTAACAACATGCGTTCTTGTATTTGGTATGTGTTGTTTGTTTTCTTTTCCCTCTTGCTCTGTCTGTGTTCAAATAGGTTGTCCAATGATGGTGTACGCTCTCTATTGGCAGTTCAGAAGAGGAGTGGTCTTTATAAGGACACTGCTGGGATTCAACATGGAGCTCATTGTTGGTTCGGCCGTGTTTGGGTTGAAAGCTCCTGGATCCCTCCTCCGGCTGATGATCAAACTTGTTACTTCCAATTGAAAGTGTAACGATTATACCTGTTGATCATGTTCAACCGTTCCTAAAGTTATGTTTCAAGAACGTGGAGCGTAGGGGTGTCCTATTTTGGTAACTTGGTTTGCGCTTTGTTTTTCGTCAGGGAGTTAGGGGAAGGTAAATGTATTTTATTTTCATATTTACAGGTTATTTAATCCCTTCCTCTTTTCCTTCCTAGATTTGTTTTGTTTTGTTTTGTTTTGGCCTTTGGACACCCTGAAGAGATGCTCTCTTTCACTTGTTATATTTATTTTAATAAATTCAATCATTTTCCTTAAGTAGTTTTGTGCATTTGTTTGATTATCGACCGGAGTGAACAAGGATTACACTACCAGGACCCAGTTTCTTTATTATGCCCCGTTTGGAGTTTTTCTGATTTCCCCTAGGCGCGGGGCGTAATAGCAATGTATACTAAAGAGAGCACAATGGCCTCAATTAATGTTCTCTTTAGTGAAATAACACTGCAAGAATTTGATAGTCAAAATGCAAAACACCTTAAAAGAATAGTTTACCCCAAAATTAAAAATTGCAAACTTGAATAATTTTCTTTTTTTGGTCTGTTTTCATTGACAGTATGCATTTATGAAAGTTTGGTTTATTTTCATAGATTTGAATTATGAATGGTATTGTGATACTTCAGCTGGTGGTGCAGGTACAACATCACTTTGTAGGCCAAAACGCAGAAACTGTCACAAACACGTCAGGCTCCACCATTCACCAATCCCAATGCACACAGTCACCAGAGTACTGATCACCGCCACCTGCACCTCATCATTGCACCAATCAACAGCACCATAAAGAGCACGCACACACAGCACTCCATGTCCGGTCTCGTTTGCAGATACTCACGTTAATGCTTACCTCAAGGACTCCCCGCTCTCTACTTACCTGTCTCCAGCGTGTCTCCTTACCTCTGTGTGTTCCGTCTCCTGTGTGTGTGTGCTCAACCCATCTCCAGAGATCTCCAGCTCCAGCGACTTCACAGATTCCTATATCTGAAGATAAAAGGACAGTAACTATCTCTACTCATCTCCATTATCATTCCATTATTCATCACTGCACTTCCGTTGACTCCTCTATGCTCTACTGGTGTCAATAAAAGAATCTTACCTGTTTACATCTGTGTCTGACTCCTGTGTACCGTAACAGAAACGAGTTCGCATTTTAGCACTTCCGGTTCCATCATCCCGAAGTCAGTGGGGTTTTAGTTAAATGGCTGAAATAAGGTCTGTGGTGAACACAAGCTCAAGACACTTTCACTTTATGACATAAAATACATCAGTATTACTCCATTTGTGATTTTTTTTTTTTTTTTTTTTTTTTTTTTTTTTTTTNTAAGCTGTTACGTGTCTTGAAAAACAACTTTTAAAATCAAGATTAAATGTCATCACGCCAAACAGGTAAACTCAGTCCGCTTTAACAGCCTCGTTATGCTTATAATTGTGGTCTTATGAGCTATTCTAACTCAAACTTTCCGGGAAAATGTTTTTATATAAAAGGTTTATAGTATATATTGTGACAACCCTAGTTGTTGCCGTCTACAGCAGTTTGTTGTTGTTTTTTTTCATCTCCTCAGTATCAGTGTTGCCACCTTTGTGTCATGCATACAGTATGCGTATACTAGCAAACCTATAAAAAACTATTTAAGCTTTGGCCTTTAGTGCACCTGACTCTACTTACTTTTGAGTAATCAATGGAGAAGCGCTGGCTGAATTTGCAACAGCACACGTGCATACTACTCTTACTATATTTATATGATAGAAATGGTAATATTTTAATATGAAGTGCCGAATTCAGCCATGCTTTTTGGCCATTTAATTATGTAGTTACAGCATCGACCAGCAGGGGATAACAGCTCATGCTAACCAGTGAACCCTGATCCCTAAGCTGTGGATGTAAAGAAATACTAATATTCCTTAAAAGCAGGATACACTGAAATCAATCTGTCAAATGGATGCACTTGTTTCCCCTCCATTTTGAGGTACATCTGGTTCTGAAGTGAACAAAACTATGTGTCCCTCTTAGCAGAATTGGGAGTATAGTCAAACTTTGCCGAAATCAAGTGAAGTTTTCCCATTCCCTTCTATGTTCTATGTCAGTGCTCCACGCACTGAAGCTTGAGGCACAATTATGCAGCTGTTTCGTGTAACTGCTTAGAAGGAACTGACGCTACAGCTACTGCGAGAGACAGAGGATTCAAATGAAGCCTCCCACAGGAGCTCGGCAAAGTCTTTGTTTCCCCCAGTAAAAGCTGTTCCCATTGCTCTCGCTGTCAGAGACGACAGAAGCGCACTCTGAAATTTTGTGAGTTTGGTGGTTGAATCCCCCGGGGGAGTGTCATTAGGAAATCTTTCTAACTCTCTCCGGCACTAATTAGCATGTGGCTCAATGTGGTATTTGGAACCCTCTGTTTCAACCTGGACTCGTGGGCCTGTAGTTTCACAGAACTATGCAGATGTTTGTAGCCCTCCCTTGATTTACTAAGCAACACTGTGGAAAACGAAAACAGCATTCATCATAATTGACACTAGAAAGGAATTATGGCAAACAAAAAGTCTTTTTAGGGTGAAATAAAATCATTAGAGCTCACTGGCACATATAGGTTGTCTTTCTAAAGATAGCTCATTGGCATTACATTAAATGGAAATGTGGCTTCAACTTGACAGTCTCTTAGGTTATGATCACACTTGGCATGTTTGGTTGGATTAAAAAGAAATTTGGTGTGATTGCTCTGTTACTGTGGTTAATTTGAATAAGTGTGAACGTTGCCATTCGAACCCTGGTGTGCACCAAACAAGGAATTTTTTGGTTTTTGGTCCGGACCAAAAGAACTGAACTACAAATGTGAACACACACCCTTAATTCCATAATGCAAGGTATTTTTGGGGTAAACAGAATATTGAATGCTGAAAACTGCAAATATTATTGTAAAGGAATTTATTGTATTGNAAAAAAAAAAAAAAAAAAATGCAAGTGATTAAATCCATTTTTTTTTTTCAGGCAGTGTAGTCAAAATCAAGTCTACATTGGTTTCCATTGTAAAGACTAAAGCATCAGCATGACGCCAAGAGATATGAGAAATTCAGTGTCACTGTCATTGTGGGAAGAGCACGGAAAACTGGGCATTTGGCATCTGTGCTTATCCATCATTTTACAGTGCTGCCAAACTCATAAGCCGAAAAGTAAAGTTATTTGAAAGGCAGATCAAGTTACTTTGATGAAAGATTAAAAAGACAGACCAAGAGTTTGTATTAAAAGTAAATAGATTTATTCTAGATTTCTTGATCACTTTAACATTTTGGGCCCTATTTTAACGATTGCATGGTCTGAAGCGCATGGCGCAGGTGCACTTAGGGAGTGTCCGAATCCACTTTTGCTAGTTTAATGATGGAAAAAAATGGTTGGTGCACCAAAAGGTTGTACCTAGTCTCTTAATGAGTCGTGGGTGTGTTTTGGGACTAACGTGCAATAAATCAGTCTCATCTCCTATTCCCTTTAAAACCCAGGTGCGCTTGCATCATGACGAGTCAGTTTAAATACGTGTGTATTGCCACGATTGGTCAAATAATTCAGCCAAATTCATCCGTCATTACTGCAAATAGGTCATTTTGATACATGCAATGACTATTCATTATGACGTGGGTATTTTTATCTTTATGTACACAATAATAATCTTTTACATTGTAATCCTTTTATTTGTAATATTTGGCATGTTTGTGAGCTGCTGTGCGTCCCAGTGTGTGTAAAATGCAGAGTGTACAAGCGTTGTGCACCCGCCTATAGGCGCATATTACTAATGCTCTTTAAAAAACAAAAAAAATACTGCGCCATTGACTTTAGAGCAGGTTTCAGTTGGTCAATGGTGCAGTCGTTTTCAGTTGCCTCAAAATGGCAACACGCCAACAATGCACCTGAACACAACTCGTTTTCAGACCAGCACTCCCATGGGTGAACAGATGGGCGTGAGTGCATTTGCTATTTAAACAATGTGGCGGTGGACGTGAAAATGATAACTAAATCGGGCTGAAACTAACAAAAAACACTTGCGTCGTGCCTGGCGTTGCATTGTGCGGGGTGTATGATAGGGCTCTAAAGCAGGAATAATCTTCATATTTGCATGATGCGTTCAGTGTAACATTTTTAAAGATCAACATCTTTGACAAGCAAGAAAATAAACATTGTCATTGCCAAAATGTCTGTTTTAGTGAACTGAAAGCAAAATATTGGGTTGGCTTTTTAAGGTTGTCTTCTCTACCCTTTACACACATTCTTATAATCACACTGATGTTTTGGAAGTGAATGTTGTGGGTCTTCCATCACATGATAGCCAGTCACATACACATTGGAGCTAAATTCGGTTGTCAGTTCACCTTTTAGTGCTTAATCCTGTTCTGTTCACACACAGTTCAGTAATTTTCATGATTGACAACCACATTCTACAACCGAATTAACTCCCGAAAAATGCAGATACAGTGACAACCGCATTTACAAAAATTCTACACAGCGTGTACATAACCGAACTGAACCTTCAACGAGAGATATGAGATATGACAGACGAGAGATACATCTCTGATGAACGTTAAAATACATATCTCTGAAAGAAATCACAAGGAAAGTGGTATGAGCCCTGACTCATTTGTGTTGCCAGATCTTGCTAGCAAATCGGGGAACAAGAACAAGCCTATAAAAAAAAACCAACTAAATAAATGGAAATGCTTCATGCTGAAAATAAAGGCCCGTTCACTCCAAGAACGATAAATATAAAGATAACTATAACGAAAACTATATTTGCGTCCACATCAATGAATGATAACGGACTGTTTATTCTAAACTCACGCACTGCGGTTTCAAAGTGTGAACAACATGTGTTTGCTGTTCTTGTTGCATTTACAGGCTTTAACCAGCAGATGTCCTCAGCATGCTATGTTTCGAGTGAATAGCTAGTGTAATCGATCTAATCTAACAGTGAATTTAGCTGACGAAGTCAATATAGTTGAATAAAAACAACACCTAGTCTTTTTCACTGCAACTTCAAAGGAAGCAAGACAATGTTGTCGAAACTAGCGTTGGATACCTGAGGTCATTTTATTTTACACTGTTTGCTAGCCTGACATATATCGTTAATACTTCTCACCATTTACGACGATTTATTTACGATTGTTTTCCATATATCCATTTTCTTTCAACTATCCTTGAAAAGGGTGTTTAACTTGTCAAACAGTGGTGGCTTTTTCTGGACCTCAGCGATTAACTTCTCCGCAGTGTCGTCTGCCATTTTAAATGTGCAAGCTTTTAAATTAGAACGGATTCTGATTGGCTGTCAGTGTTTTATCGTTCAACAGCTGGAAAAAAATCGTCCTGAAAGTGATTCCAACGATATCGTTTCTCTATAACATTATCATTATAGCTGTGGTGTGGACTCTGCTTTTCTCTTATACACAAAGAACGATTTTTAGAAATATACCTTTATCAATATCTTCATAGTTATCATTCTTGGTGTGAACGGGCCTTAAGACGAAGTATCGCTCACTGCACAAGACGATTGCTGTATGTGCTAAACAACAACCCCCAAAACACTTACCATAAGTGGACATAGCAACACTGCAAGAGCGGCCTTTAAACATAAAACATGACGCCTCCGTCGACTGTGCTTTAGTTACAATTGCTGAACACAATGAGCCCTTTGTCACTGTAATATTACTTAGGTCAGAATAGCAGATACCAAACACGCGAGACGCCAGAACATTGCTATGGTTACCAAGGTGTCAATCATTGCTGTTTTTCGGGAGTGAGTCATGCACTGCGTCCGCAATTGTGTACTGTCTGAGTTGGTATAGTATTAATGTGGGTAGTATGTATGAATGAAATTTGGACATATACTACATCTGCTATGTTGTTGCTGACCTACCAGTGTCAGTTGCGTCGCTTCACTTTAATTCATAAATCCCTCCTTTGGCCTCATGGGATAGTAAAGTGTCCATCGAATGTGCACTTCAGCGGAAGTAGTAGGTCATACGGGGACTTTTCAGATATACTACTGTTTTGTCGTACTGTTTTTCACATACTATATAGAAGGGAAATATTTGATTAAAGGTGGTACAGAGGATGTTTTGTTTTATACATTTTTGCAATATTACTTGAAATTGTCTTTACTAACTGATAAAAGACTATTTATTAGGTGCACTGAAAGGAATATTATTAATATACATCATCTGTGCACGAGGTAGGGCCTTAAAAACATCAGCCAATCGTTTACGCGATCATCGCGTAAACGATTGGTCCTCTGGCTTGTCAATCACTGCCATGACGTTCCTTGTGAGAGACGCGCGGCTGCGCGCTCCAGTAACTTTCCACACTCCACAGGCGCCGCATGCAATGTTTTTGTCAGGAGACAGGAGTAACAACTGCAGATTATGAGTTACCTGCGGTGAGTCCGACATAATGAATCCACTAAGTATGTGCGCGGCTTTAAGTTAACGATTGTAAGGCCGATTATGAATGTAAATTGATACTTATGACTGATCGCGCTCAAACGCGTCAAGTCAGAGCCAGTTGCGTTCAGTTTGCGATTACAGTCGGTGTTCAAATTCCATGTGAAAGTATATAAATCTGCTTCAGGAGCAGGAAACAATCGCTGTATGTTGAGCACAGTCTTAGAATGTTTTAGCTAGTCGTTAAATGTGTGCCCGGCTTAATAACACAGCGAATGCCGGTGGTAAACACTCGTGTTCCAATACTCCTGCACGAGTTTTGGGAGGCGTTCACTCGAAATGAGCTGTGAAGGAGGGGGGTTGTTCTTACGCATGCGCTCATTTGAAAAACTCAGTCGACAAAAAGATCCTCTGTACCACCTTTAAGGGGACTCACTCCCGCATGCGGTTGTCACTCCTGAAACTTTACAGTGTGTACATTTGCTGTTCCATTTCTACAAGCCTCCTGAACATAGTTTAGTGGGTTGCCATGGATACAGAGCAAACAGATATCATCTTGTGTTTTGGACAGATAAGTTAAACGCATGAGTAAGGGAGAATCAACTCAGAAAATGTTTACCGTTTTTGAATCTGAATCAATCTTTCAAACAACCTGCTGACATACCCTAAACTCTGCTACCTGACGGAAATACATTTACACATGAATCTCATGCATTCTGAACAACATTACTGCATTGTGAAGATTGCCAATTCATGTCAGTGTTACCATGGCAGCGAGAAGTTTCTGTCAGTGGTCCTGTCACAGAAAGCCACCGAGTCCGTTGACTAAAGAAGTTAGGAAATTCAGTGGCCCCCCAGTGTGTAATTGGCGTGTTTGGCTTTCTGACACATCTAATATTATGCCAAGAAAGCTGTCGTTTTATGTTGCTAACTTTTCTGAACAAAAGATGAGAATTAGAAGCAGCGTCTTGAAACTTTATCTTGTGTAAACAGATTGGCCATTTGCCCATTCCTCCGTCAATAACTACTTCTCTGGAAGAGAAAAGACTGGGGTGAGAGAGAGAGAGAGAGAGCTGAACTGCAGGAGTTCATGGATTTGGAATAGAAACAAAACGACATGCCATTTTTATGTGATTTAATGAAACAAACGTGGCTCCTGCAGAAAATACGGTGGAAGCCAAACACTTACTAATGCATGTTGCTATTGCTTTATATGAATTAGGTTCTTGTGCCAAGTATTGCATCATTTTATTTTTTTTATTTTTTTTCTAAAAGCACTCAAAAAATGTTTGTTTATTCTGAAAAGGAATGCAGAGTGCTGTGCATTTATGCAAGGTATTTTTGAATCAGATTAGGAAAATAGTGAGAATTTTGATTTACATGTCAATTATTTGTCCATTTTACAGCTTAAGATATGCAAATCTTTCAATTTCCTCTTCATACTGCATTAGTACTTACATGGTTACTTACCTAATAAATAAATGCATGTGAGATACTGATTTGAGTGTGAATTGTAGTATAATTTCATTCCAGACACAAAGAACATCCCAATATATGTATGAAATCAGTTGCCTAGGATAACAGTCAGTTATATCCATCAATTTTGCATATTACGTAGAAATATTTGACTGCAGAATGTCGCAAAAAAAATAAAAAAAATAAAAAAAAAACCCTTAAGCAATTGTCTTTTTTTTTTTTTTTTGGCTATGAAGAATTAAGGAGTTTTTAAGCTTTGTTGTAGGATAAAAGCAAACCAATGAGTAAATGTATTCTAACATCTATTTCTGTATTTATTGGTAATTGTGCTTTGCAGTTTGACGTCCATTTGCTGGAAAGTGGCAAAATATATCTCACTAAAATGTTCTTCATTATATAACCCAACATGATCTCATTTGTATTCATATTGTAAGTGTGGATTTAGCACACAATTATATTTGTGTTGTGATAGACATTGAACTACATCAATGTACTGATAGTATCTACAACATAAACCCTTTTGTGCATGAACAACAAAGTAAGAAACTTTACAAATCACTTGAGGTTCATAGAATACTGAGTTAAATTTTAGTCAACATAATAATTGAGATTAATTAAATTGTTTAATGCTGTCACATTTCACACAGATATTCAATTACGTGATGTGACATTTAAATGTTTTCATTTTGTGTGATCTGTAATGTCTGGCCAATAATAGTGACAGTACAAACACAGTAGACAAACAGTTTAAGCACACTATTAGTGTAGACCAAATACATGTAAGCTTTTTGCTGTTTGCTGTACTGCACAAATAATGATCAGAATAAGCAAGAGACATTTTTGTCTTTTTCTGTCTACCAGCAAAATAAATGTCAGAAACACGTATACACAATCTCTATATTCCAGCTGAAGACAAGGAGTGCCCAGGACATTTAAGTGAAATGTACTTATAGTATACTCTAATTGTTTTCAAGTATTTTTAATGTGTTCCATATATATCAGTTCAGTATTTTTGTTCACAGTGATGGGAGATATACATCATCCATCCATCAGTGCAGTCAACATGGGACCACATATATAACAGTGGGATTCTCAATTTCTTACAGTTGCATGCTAGCATGTCCCAAAATTACAAACCAATAATTACTACATGCAGAGTATGTTTTCATGATCAGTCAGGAATTACAATCTATTCACAATAAAACATGAGGTTTTTTTATTTGTTTTGTTTTGTTCTCTTCAAATATTTCAGCAGGAATTTGGACCATGTGTTTCAGTTTTTCTATGCAGAAAGAGGATGCTAATGTGAATGTGCACATGTTCAAACTTACATGAAAGAGGAAATCACATTCACAACCTCATTACAACTGTACTCGGTCAATGTCACTTTCAATGAAAGTCAGTTCACTAGGAAGCCATATTGGCAATGCCTCCGCACAGCTATTTTGGTCATGCAAAAACCAACACCTATCTACTGGGGAAATGCTGAAGCTTCTATCTTCTGGGGAAGTTCTGGACACTCTACAGAATAAAATACCAAGGTTGTGGATCCACAAGCACAATATTTACCCCTAACAACATCATGTTCCTATGAGAACCAGAGCTTCTAACACAGGGGTTATCACTTTCCTGCAGGGTTTACTTCCAACCTTGATGAAACTCACCTGTGTATCACTTTCTAGTCATCCTGACGAACTTGATTAGCTTGTCCAGGTGTGTTTGATTAAGGTTGGAGCAAAACTCTGTTGGAAAGTGTATCTCGAAGGCCAGAGTTGAGAACATTTTGGTTACTGATGTAATCCTCATTCCCTGATGGAGGGAATGGAGACATTATGTCGAAAAGACTGTCAAATGGGGTCTCACTTGGGAGCCCTAATCACCTCTGAGTTAAAAAAAAAAATGGGCAATGGAATTGGTGGGTGGAATTTGCATGCCGAGCCACTCCCTGTACATATATACAGGTATATAAGATGGCGGCACGCATCCACTCATTCAGGTTTATGCTGAGGAGCCGAGACAAAGGCCCCGGCCATTCAGCGGTGGTTCAGGGTTGTGGCATGAGGGACATAACCTCTCCATTCCCTCCATCAGGGAACGAGGGTTGCATCAGTATCCAAGATGTTCCCTATCTGTCAGTCACGTTCAAAGTTATGTCAAAAAGACTGACAAATGGGGTCCCATGGAAAGCACCACTGAACGTTTACGAGTGTTGGAGATGCAGATGCTGGCAAGCTGAAACGTGCTCTTTTGGAAACTGTTCCCATTAAGTCATAACCTACCCAGCGCCCTACGTAAACCCAGAATGTTAGTCCTCCATGCCAATGGGATGGAAGGGACAGGGCTCACCATGGAGACTGTCATAGCTGCTGTTATTTCAAGAGTGCTTCGGTTCTCAATTCGCCTTTTTTTTCAGCCATGCGATAGGGCTGAAAGTTCGGCGACAGTTTGGTGTGATGATCACACAGAGTGTGATGCTGTGCTCGTTGGTGAGACACTCAGTCATATTGACAGAGTCCTACTTCATATCGAGAAAAGAGATGCTCTGCATGGGGGAGAGCTTGCTCTTTTCCCAGTTGACCCGAAGCCCCAGATGGCTGAGGTGCCTGAGCACCAGATCCCTGTGTTTGCGCAACAGATCTCGAGAGTGAGCTAGAATGTGCCACTCATTGAGATAGTTGAGAATGTGAACACCCACTTCCCTTAGCGGGGCAAAGGCAGTCTCCGCGACTTTGGTGAAGACGTGGGGAGACAGGGACAGCCCAAAGCCCTCTAAGGCAAACCGAACAAATGGTCTGAAATGGAGTTGAGACAGAATCGAGACGTGAAAGTATGCGTCCTTCAGGTTGATTGTTGCGAACGAACACATGTGAGAATGCATTTCTGCGTTAGCATTTTGAACGAGAACTTGTGAATGGCCTGGTTCAAAACACACAGATCCAAGATCAGCTGTAACCCACCGCCTTTCTTGGGTACGATGAAGTAAGGGCTGTAAAACCCCATCTTCCCTTTGGCTGGAGGGACAGGCTCTATTGCGTCCTTCGCCAACAAGACCGCGATCTTGACCACACCCAGGAACCAATCATCCAACCAACCGTGAGCGCTCAGGACAAGGTGGAGGGTTCCACTAGAGTCCAATACCTGCAGCAACCCGGGCAAGCATGGCCGTCAACTCTGCATCCCCTTCATCTTCATCTACCTCTTCCTCTGCAGAGGACAATAGCCCACTCTCCGATGCAGCTATCGACATCTGATCCTCACCTGCAACGCCAAAAGACACGCTGGGTCCCCCGTGAGAAGGAGTAGAGCTACTAGAGCCATGATACTGGGCATTCCAGTTACATGGTATACTACTGCAGTGTTTCCCAACCCTGTTCCTGGAGGCACACCAACACTACGCATTTTCCAACTCTTCCTAATCAAACACACCTGATTCAACTCATCAGCTCTTTAGTAGAAACTCCAAGACTAGAAATATATGGATCAGATAAGGGAGACATCCAAAACATGTACTGTTGGTGTGCCTCCAGGAACAGGGTTGGGAAACACTGTACTACTGTATATAGTATATACTACTTTAAACAAATTTGATCAAAACTTAGCTGTGCTATATATATATATAATTATTTCATGTCAAGCTTTGCGGGGTTAAACTGTTTATGCATAAAATAATTTAATATTAATATGTCGATATTGAATATCTATTCAAACATGCGCAAGTATGTGCTTCACATGCAAACACTTATGAATATGAATGATAACGAATAATAAATAATTACACTTTCACCTCAGGAATGTTAGTCAGGCATGTGATACTGTATGTGAGAGACACAGTCACAAAACACCCACCCTTTAAACCCGCTGCTCCTCGACTCCTCCCTCATGCCACAAAAACCACATTTATTATTGATTGGACCTCTTGTGAAGTGAAACTTGAGAAAATGTATGTGTTTTCGCCTGTGTTTCCTCCCTTGTTAAACTTTAATGAGAACTGTATGAGCCGTCTGGATGCAGCGCATGCTTGGAAAGTCAACTAAATGTGCCACACACAAAGACGGACACAAGACAGGGAAAACAGCACAACAATGTGCTTGAGGATTGCGATAAGATGCTTACTTAGCACCTTTACTCCCATCTCTGAAAGATGTGATGGGTTTTCGCCTGGTGCTTCTGAACTTTTGCCACTGCTCTGTGCCAACCGAATCCTTCTTATTCCCTGTGAGTAGATCCATTGGCAGCCACCATCAGCCGGTCTGTCCACACATCCTCTCGAAAGCTTGGTCCACCGGCCCACACTTCTGCAGTGGATTACGGGGAACCCGAGCAATCGTGCGGTAGCTTTACTAATATGCTACACAATAAATGTGCAAGGCTGATAATGGCCGTCTTGACATTTGCCTAAGGCTGCTTCACCAGGCATGTGAAAAAAACTAAACAAACACTTGTGCGCATGGTAGACTGAAGATAACGTGTGCTACAAGCACTCCCACCCCCCTGAGCATTGTTATTATCATCAGAGACAACCCTTCTCAATGTGTCCCCGGCATACATTGGCTCAGCGCAGGGCACAATGAAATGCCAAAACAGGAAATTCTGATACTTGCAGACAGGTTGGAAGCATTTTGAAAGAATGCACTTCTAAGAAAAGAAATGTAGTCTTTTATCTCTCTTGTTGTAGAAACTGCATTTACGCATTCAGCTTGTTTATACGTCACATGTCTCTTGCTTAATGTTGCTTTTTGTGCATTTGAAACAAGGATGTTGGAAAGCTTGAATGTTTTATGTAGTCAGTGAACAAGACAGCAGTGCACCATCTCAGACAGCATGGAGTGTGGAAATAGTCAGTGGATAATACTGTAAAATTGGCACAGAAAAAAACTATTTAGGGCTGCACAATTGATCGAAACAAAATCGAAACCAAGATATGCCACAGTACGAATAATTTTCAGAGTTAAGCATGGCACTGCGTTCTTTATCGCATTTTAAATAGCAATTGTTATTTTTATCAGAATAATCACAATTAGATTCCCCCCACATCCCCCCATCCCCACCAAATCGTGCAGCCCTACAACTACTAATTAGACTAGGATGTAAAAAATCAGATCACAAGTTATTTTCAAAATTTGTTGATGTCGCATCTCAAATCAGATGCAGTTGGAAGTAGTAGTTTGTTATGTGGCTCATCTGGATTCAGTGCTGTGCTTTCACAGTAGTTAGCATAGATCAGTGCTACTCAACCTTGGTCAGGTCAGGAGCCGAGTGGACAATTTCCTTTGTTAGCAAGTGGCACATTCTAACGGATGGCGTTCCCCCCAAGGACAGATTATGGTCCTCTATATGGTAAATGGAAGCTCAACAGTACTTGCTCAAACCTCATGGTTTTTGTGCATTAAGCACACACAGTGGACCAAATGTTTCCATAAATTCAATATTTATAGACAGTGTTGGGGGTAATGCGAGTTCCGTAATCATTACAAGTAACTAGTAAAGTAACACATTTTTAAATTCCCAACAAAATATCTGAGTTACTTTTTCAAATATGCAACTCAAGTGACTCTGTTTTCCCACGTATTGACTGACAGCTCTCCGGTCCCCATGTTGAGAGAAATCATACGTGCAGAGGCGTGTGAGATGTGTGAACATGATAACTATTGTAGTTCTAGACTAAATATGAGCATTTACTCATCTCACTTGCACAAAAACAGATTCAGTAGTACTCAAAATGATTAAAAATACAGTGAAATAGCAAACTCTGAATGTTACGCAAATTATTGCAATAATTTTATATATACACACATTATATATATATATATATATATATATCACTTGATTAACCAATGTCTTTGCTGCTGATCAAATTCGATGATCTAATTCAACATACGCAAAAATGACTTTAGATAATACGGAGCCCCGGATATGACATGCAGGAAAAAAACAGTAGGCTAAATCATGCGCACGATTTATTAATTAGTTCACTCAATTTACTAAAACGTACGCATGATTTAGTAAATCGACGGAATGAATTAGTAAGTTGTGCGCACAATTTTATTTTCTTCTTGCATGTCATGTGCGGGCTCTTTAAGATAAACATCACATTTGTGTTTTTCTTGCTAAAGTAAAGGTGCGTTCACGCAGCCTCGTAATTCCTGTAGTTACGAGATTCTAGCTTGTAAAAAGTGTTCACATCCTCGTAGAGCTCGTAATTACAGCTTGTAAACTGGGAGTTTTCTGAATGCTCCCAGATGTACCACGTGGCCGCTGTACGACCTGACCGCTGTAGATTCATAGGCGTTGATAGTGGTGCCATGAAAACGCATAATTCCCAGTCTAATGCTGTGTTCACACCGGACGCGACTTGCGCGAATAAATCGCGCTATTCGCGCGTAGTTGGACGCTTGAACATTTTGAGTTTACTCGCTTCATTCGCGCGGACATTCGCTTCATTCGCGCGTGAAAATCCCTTCACAACAGACACGAATTCGCGTCATGAGAGGGGCTCTCCCGCTCCTTTATGTGTCCCAGACTCTCCCACTGCTTTCTGCACACTTCCTCTGAATAAACACAACTTCGGTGGGGAAATAATTGTAAATTACAGCGAATAAGCTCAATTGGTAGTTTTTAGTTGGCTTGTAGTCTTAATATGTATATATATATATATAGCTCAAATTGAGTAAAGACCGTTTTTTACAATTTTTCAGATTGTCCGACCTCCTCACTCACTTTCTTTCAAACACGATCCTTTTTATTTCTGTTTCTATAAATGTATGAAGATGTACAGCGACGATGATTTTGTCCTCCATGTTGTTTCGAATTTCTGCCTCAGCTCGCTACGTCACGTCACTACTAGAGCAAGCTCCTGATTGGTTAACGCGGCGCGGAAATTCGCCAAAGTTCAGATTTTTCAACTTGCGCGATTCATGCGAATCGCGTCAAACGCCCGAATCGCTCAATTCGCGCGAATCGCGCCGCAGGATGTCAATTTGCGTCTTTGCATTGACTTAACATGTAAATCACTCGCGCTTACCGCTTCATTCGCGTCCGGTGTGACCGCACCATAAGGACGCGAACAGCTCCGAATATAACGTCACGTGTTGTCATCTCAAGATTCCGGTAAATGCGAGGTGGCATGAACGCAGCATAAGTGTTGAACTTTCTTCTTCTGCTGTCCAGAATGGCAGCACAGATGAAAGTTTTGTTTGAGCTGCGCCCTCTACTGTACAGGCGTGAATTTGCATTTTCTTCAGCTTTTTCATTTCACTTTTAGTGTGAAAGGGCCTTTACATTTACCAAAAATATAACTTTTTTGTTATTACAAAAACAAACAAGCAAGCCCAGCCCAGGTGTGAAAAACGAATGCAAAAGGAATGTCATGCATTACTTTCCATAAAAAGTAACCAAGTAGTGAAGTTAGTTCTTTTTTTTTTAGGGAAAAACGTAATAGTGCAATACATTACTTTTTTAAAGTTAACTTCCCCAATACTGTTTTTAGATTCCTGGACATTTTGTACTTTTGTAAAGTTGTTCAAACATTAATTTACATTTAATATTCTGTCAGTGCATCAATACTGTAAGCTAGCAAACTAGTTACTCTAATATTATGAGCTAAGCTTCATTCTGGTTCTGCTTAGTCAGCAGCACTCAAAACCCTGTCATGATCATGAAATGACAACACCAAGCCTCAGATGAAAGCCATTTGTTTCACTGAAAACTTGTGCTAGTTACACATTCTGTTTTCAAAAGCTACCCCAAATTGTTTTGCATTTGAATGTTGCCATTGCAGATTTTGTCTATAGCTGCGTCCCAATTCAGAAGCTGCATCCTTCGTAGTCCGCGAACAGCATTCACAACCTGTCTAAATATGATAACCTTGTTCCATTTATCTACATTATAAAAAGTATAAACCATCTATAATATCAAATCTTGGTGAGATATAAGTCAATATTTGAACAACTTTAAAGTGTTTTTTGTATCGTTAGATATTCAAGGAAGTTGAAACCCAATACTTACATTCTATCCTTCGTGGCCCAGGGAAAGAAGAAGGCATTTGTAGGCCGCATTTGAAGGAGCTTTAAATGAATAAACCAGACAGGACATCTTTGCTGGTCTTGGATCAACATTTTTATCAACTATCATATGAATGTTGATGACCCAGGAACATGTCCTGCTAGGGTTTGTTACTAGGGTAAATCATATCATGTTTGTTTCACAGTTTTAACAGCAAATTTGATGGGCAACAATGCGTTAAGTCTTTGACTGTTACAGTGACTTTGATGAATGTCTGTGGTTATATTCTGCTTGGGTGAGATTTTTATTGTTTTTTTGGCTATTTTACATTCACATAAGTTCCAATACTCTGTGAAACCAATGATATCTTGCCTTTGTTGCATTTCATGCAGAGAACCAGACAGCAACAAAAGAGTTAAATGAAGCGAGGCTGAAAAAACAGACCTATGCTGTCTCTTTTCCAACAAAAAAAAAATAAAAATGGTACAAGCACTCAGCACCCATTATACAAAGTGACTCATATCTTATAGCTGTATTTACATAATCATCTCACTGTTTATCCTTNTACCACGCTTGCTTGTACAGCTTATTTTTAACCACTTATCTTTTTTCTGTGCTTCTAATATGTAAAGCTGCTTTGAAACAATTACCAATTGTAAAAAGCGCTATATAAATAAATTTGACTTGACTTGACTTGACTTATAGATGTATGAATGTCTATGCAGATTTTTTTCAAATGTATTTCATTTTATTATTAAATAACTGGATCATATTACTTTTATTAACTGAAAACACAAATATAGCAACAACAAAATTACACACTAATGTCAGTTAATGATTTTGGCCATTTTTCAAATTTCTAGCAAATATTTTATGCCTGCTGGCATAAAAAAAAAAAAAAAGTCTCTGAGACTTCATTTCTGCTGTGTGGGTGCAAGTGAGAAAGTTTAGGTCATGTCTAGATAGTAAACCTCACTCTGTGAATGTTTATTTGGTGTCCCACAGCAATTCAACCTTTAACCCTATAACCATGGTAGCGACAAATGCAAATCTAATAAGAGTTTCTCAGAACAAGGTTTACAATCTAGATCCAGAAATTGGATTAAGTTTATAACACATAGCTGAGAAGAGGAAAGTGATGGAAAATGGACCAAAATTATTCATCATTATTCTTGAGTATGGGTACAAAACAGAAGAACTAAGTTTATGCATCATGGAGATATTTTGGCTGAATCTGTCCAGAGGTATTTTATATATTCAGAGGTTTCCATTTACTCATTATGGGTCATTACAGTCAGTTACAAAAATAATGTGTCAAATATGTATCATAAATATTTACAGAACTTTCACTTCAACGAATGAATGAACTGAGACTACTGGATGATTTCAAACTCCATCTACTGAATTGTCACACATTGTCCCAAATGATCATAACCCAAATAATTTGTGTGAAAGAGTTGACAGATTATTGTTGTATATAAAAATATAAGCACATTTGTTGTATTTGCAAATTATCCTCTTCGTGTCTGATGTTTTTAGGGGTATCGAGAAATTGGGCCTGTACCAATACCCACACTTGTGGTCTTTGCACTCAACCACTTGGACGGCCATACGCAGAATGCACAAATTGACTTGCGCCAAATGAGTAAAGTAAGCTTAGACACCTCTTGCGGTTCAAACAAATAGGGCTGTGCAACAAATTTAAGCTCCTCTTCTCTTATATCGAAATCCTTTGAAATTTCTCTTTAAAAATTATCATTTTAGACCGTGATTTGTTTTGCTCTGTTCTCTGAGCCTCCGTGTTCATCATTACGTTGTGCTTCAGGTCAAAGTATACTCTTCTGCCACAAGTCAGAAGGCATTTATTAACCCTCTGGAGTCGTATGGATTACTTTTATGATGGATGGGTGCATTATTTTCGACTTCAAAACGCAGCCCCCCATTCACTGCCATTATAAAGCTTGGAAGAGCCAGGATATCTTTAAATATAACTCTGATTGTGTTAGTCTGAAAGAAGATAGTCATATATACCTAGGATGGCTTGAGGGTGAGTAAATCATGGAATAATTTTCACTTTATGTAGTATACTAATATCAATGTACTAGTAGTAAACTTGTAAGTGTACTATTTCAATACTGCTTGGGACTAAATTGTGCCAATTTAGTATGAAAAAGTGTACTGTAAGTGTAACAGTAGTAAACTTTAAGTGCACAACTACTTTTCTCATTTGTATTGCATCTGTATTACAACAAGTGAACTTATAAGTATACTATTTTAATACTAGTAGTACATTTTTTAGATTATGAAAGTACATTGAAGTATACTCTCACTAGTTTAGTAGTTTTATACTGCAATACTTTTAAGTTTTCTTTAAGTGAACATAACATCATACTTATAGTGTACTATTTACTTATTATTTTTGCACTTTAAGTATACTACTGTGTTCCTATTTAGGTATTATTTTTTTATACTTGAAATACACTTTTAACTGTACTTTTATTTTAAAACATTTTATTCTACCTTCCAACAATTTACATTTTACTACCAAGTTATATGTAATATCTAAATAATTAAATTTACACTGGAAAGTCTTATTAGACATATCACAAAATCAGTTCCTGTGTGGATATTGGGACACACCCATAATATTAATGTAATGTTGAGTTCAGTCTAGGGATGATCTTTGATCCATTTCAAAGTGGAAATCTTGCTATTTGCTAAATCTTGCAAAAAATTCCTCAAGAATGAATTCCAAAGATTAATTTAGCAAAAGAAAATTACTTCCAAATAGGGTCACTGTTGTCACACTAACAAAAGCTCCACTGCAGCTCAGTGTCAGTCTCTGGTGAAACAAACCTATATAATCATACGCTCAAAATAAGTGTTCTCGTGTGCAATTTTATCATTTGTCATCTCAAGTTTAGCAGTTTATGTAGTTGGATTTCAGTGCAGCGTGAATGCTTTATTCAAGTCATCATTGCCCCGTGGCATCGCATTTTCTTCAGAGACAAAAAGAGAAATGGTTTTGGCACCATCCTGTCAAGCAGCGATGCCTTTTTTTGACTTGAATAAATTCTCACTTCGTTCCCTACATTAGCCTAGACTCTGAGTGCAAATGCCCTCTCCTCTCTAACCAGGGCTTGAGTTATTTGTCAGTCTGATTTACATATCTGTGCATGTGGGACAAAATCTGACAACCATAAACCGCACGTATCTGCCAAACGTTTAGCTTGCGGCTGGGAGCTATAAGCAAGGCTGGGGAGCAGGGCTCTCTGCGTGATGTGATCTCGACATCTTCTGGATCAGTGCACACACAGCCCGGATCCCTGAGCCCGGCCCAAACCTCTCTATGCACAAGCCCTGACTGCAGGGAGGCAACGCATGCATGTGTGCTCCCAGCACCCCGCTGAGGAAATGCAAAACCACAATCCCAGCAAATCTGGAGGGCTGATGCACATGTAAAAACACACAGACGCTGAGCATCAGCCGAAACAATCCAACAGTCGGTCCGATTAGCATGACATTATGCTATATGCGTGTGTTTCAGACTGCTGTGGCATATGACAATGACATCTGATTATAGGCCTATATAAAATGCAGCAAATGGAAAATTACAGCACAACTGCTTCTGGAAACTTTTGTGGAAATCATATTCAATTTGATGTACATTTAAACAGACATGCATAACATGAACACAAAATTCGGAATATAGTGGTGACTAGGGCTAGTTTTCACACATTTGACTCCAGTGAATAATTCTCATAGGTTTATTTAATAAAGTCAGTTTTTGCATACTGTTTATGAACACAGTACAGAGTATTTCCACTGTTATTGCACTGGGGAAAAGAAAAAGAAAAAAAGAAACACGTAAAACACGTGACATACTAAGTTTACTTCCACCACTGAATAAACAAATGAAAAAGGTATGATAGCGACTTTTTATCTCTCAATTCTGACTTATTTTTCAGAATTGTGTGATATAAACTCGCAATTGTGAGATATAAAGTCAGAATTGCAAGTTATAAAGTCACAATTGCGAGATATAAAGTCACAATTGACCCTTCGCCGGGAGTTTGATTGACAAGCGATCTAACCAATCGGAACGCCGAATCCGCCATTTTGTCCGACAAAGCAGTCAGGAGTTAGAAGATTAACCTTGGTGGACTTAAACTTGAAAAATGGTGTGTACTGATGTCTTTCCGCGTTTGAAACAACATTCCATCTCATGTTCATTCATGTTTATTTGATGGTATAAATGAACTAGTAGGAAGAGATGATCGGTTTACGAGCCTCTTGAGCTGAGGCGCTACAGAAATCTGTCACGACCATGGTCACGACACATTAAAGAGCCACAAAACGTTTTTTACTGTTTGAATTTCTTAAAAAACTACACAGTTTGAAAGCTGGGACTTTGTTTAATATCATAAGTAACCTGCTTTGTCTTGTCTTTGCTCCGCGATGTATTTTTCACTGCATGTGGCGTGACAGCGCCACAGCTTGTCGGACAAAGCAACAGTAACTAAGGAGGGCAGGTCTTTGCGAAGGGTCAATTGCATGTTATAGTCAGAATTGCGAGATATAGTCATAATTGCGTGTTATAAAGTCAGAATTGCATGATATAAAGTCAGAATTGCGAGATATAAACTCAGGTCAGATTTGCAAGTTATAAAGTCAGAATTGCATGATATAAAGTCAGAATTGCAAGTTATAAAGTCACAATTGCATGTTATAAAGTCAGAATTGCGAGATATAAAGTCAGGTCAGATTTGCAAGTTATAAAGTCAGAATTGCGAGATATAGTCACAATTGCGTGTTATAAAGACAGAATTGCGAGATATAAAGTCAGAATTGTGAGATATAGTCACAATTGCATGATATAAAGTCACAATTGCGTGTTATAAAGTCAGAATTGCGTGTTATGAAGTCAGAATTGATTGATATATAGTCAGAATTGCATGTTATAAAGTCAGAATTGCAAGATATACCCTGCTAGAAATTTTTGGTTCCCAGAACATTCTCAGAACGTCCCCACTGTTGTTAAGGACGTTGCAACGTTCCCAGAATGTCCTGAATGTTCCCTGAAGGTCCACTAAATAACGTTCCCCAACCCTTAAAAGAACTCCACATCGTGACCGTCTCTGAACGTTCTGGGAACGTTACTAGACAACATCCTTAAAACCAGTGGACGTTCTGAGAACGTTCAGAGACGGTCACGATGTGGAGTTCTTTTAAGGGTTGAGGGATGTTATTTGGTGGACCTTCAAGGAACATTCAGGACGTTCTGGGAATGTTTAGAGGACTATTACTATAGGACATTCTGTTAACTTCCCAAATGTCCTCTTTGTAACGTCTTCGCACAACCATAAAATAACCAAAATAGAACGTCCCCCTAAACTCATATCAGGAATGTTATTAAATGACCAATAGAGGACCGTGTGGGAACGCTCTGTTAATGTCCCAAATGTCCTCTTTGTAACGTTCTTTTTTTGAGCATAAAATAGCCAAAAGAGAACGTCCCCCTAAAGTCATATAAGGAACCTTGAACTGCAGCACTTTCATTACCAAAAGAGGACGTTTTAGGAACGTCCGAAATGTTCTGTAAAGGTTCTACATTTTTGTCACCTTTAGAGAACTTTTAGGGAACGTTCCGCAAGGTCCTGAGAACGTTGCCTTCTACGTGGGTAGTCACAATTGCATGTTATAAAGTCAGAATTGCGAGATATAGTCACAATTGCATGATATAAAGTCAGAATTGCGAGATATAGTCACAATTGCATGATATAAAGTCAGAATTGCGAGATAATGTCACAATTGCATGATATAAAGTCAGAATTGCAAGATATAAAGTCAGAACTGCATGATATAAAGTCAGAATTGCGAGATATAGTCAAAACTGCGTGTTATAAAGTCACAATTGCATGATATAAAGTCAGAAATGCGAGATAATGTCACAATTGCATGATATAAAGTCAGAATTGCAAGATATAAAGTCACAATTGCATGATATAAAGTCAGAATTGCATGTTATAAAGTCAGAATTGCATGTTATAAAGTCAGAATTGCGAGATATAAAGTCACNTTTTGGGTTATGGTTAGACGTCTATTAGATTTTCACTGACAGCCCAAATTTTGCCTTGTTTTAGCCTAGACGGCCGGGCTATGTTTGGATAGCTATTAGACGTCTAATAGACATAAAATTGCTTGCTGGGTTTCTAAATTTTGCTCGATAGTTGTGCTGCCGACTTGTGTCCCTGGTTTCCGTGACGGTCACATATCTCCAACACCAACCCAACACCAACCCAACACCAACCCAACACCAACCCAACATCAACCCCAACCACAAACCCAAACCGCAAACATGTAGGCTAATGTCAAAGCATAATTACACAATGTACAAATATATAAGCATATGCCATTTTGAATGTTAGCTACATGAAAGTAATAATATTAATGTAATAGTAAAGTAATAGGTAAAGGTAAAGATAGTAGATCAAGTAATTGGGCAAACCTATTTCTAAACAGGTTTCAATCCAACCCAGTAAAAAGTGGTAACGTGCAATCAATAATTAAAATAAATTATTAATATGTGCAAACCAGCTTTAACCTAAGGTTGGGCAAAAATATTTAAAATTTAAGAACTGGTTCTTAAATGGTTCTGGTTCAGTTTGAGTTGGAATTTGAATAGGAATGACAGGAAATAAATTCAACACAATCACACAATTTGTTCTACACATGACAAAACTGCACTATTCATATTGACTAATTATGTCTACTGATATGCATAATATATAGTCCAAAACCAAAGGCAGTTTCAAAGACATGACTTCATAGTCAAGTCAAGTCACCTTTATTTATATAGCGCTTTTTACAATGCAGATTGTGTCAAAGCAGCTTTACATTGATAACTGGTACATAATTTTGGCTGCACAGCAGCTCTTAAAGAATAGTGTCAATGCAGG
>RJVU01053528.1:2644197-2669059 GCA_003731715.1 Anabarilius grahami | reverse complement strand
AATTGCATGATATAAAGTCAGAATTGCAAGATATAAAGTCAGAATTGCATGATATAAAGTCAGAATTGCATGTTATAAAGTCAGAATTGCAAGTTATAAAGTCAGAATTGCGAGATATAAAGTCACAATTGCGAGATATAGTCACAATTGCTTGTTATAAAGTTAGAACTGATTGATATAAAGTCCGAATTGCAAGTTATAAACTAAGAATTGCAAGATATAAAGTCACAATTGCATGTTATAAAGTCAGAATTTAGATATAAACTTGCAATTCTGAGAAAAAAAGTCAGTCATTTTGTCTTCAGAATAGGACTTTCTAACTTGCCATTGAGAGTATATATCTCACAATTTTGAGAAAAGAAGTCAGAATTGCGAGTTAAAACCACTATTAGAGAAACCAAGCTTTTGTGTAATTGTATATTACGTAGTTATAGAGCTTGTGACAATGAGCCCCAGTCTTACCTATATTCTTTTGTTGGCAAAGGAAAGATACAGCAAAAGGAAAAGAACCCGTAACCTTAGTCAAAGTCATGCTGTCTTTTTGCATTTTGTGATTGCTCAATGTATAGATGGATGAATCTTTTCAATCTAAAAGGCCAACATCCATCAGCATAACACATGTTCACAGGCACTGTACCTGTGATAACTTTTATTACTAAGATCTATACCCATAATTCCCACCCGATAACAAGTTAAAACCTCAGGTCTGACCTTTTGATATCTCGCACAGAAGAGTGATGTCTTTTGTCTTGTTTTCATCACTGTATTCTGCACGCTGCAATAAAATATGGAAAAAAGCAAAAGAGATTACGGTACAAGAATTCCCTTTGACGCTAACAGATTCCGAGGGGCATCAGCTTCATGGGTTCAGATGTGCTGTGTCAAATCTTCAGAAGCATTCGGGCTGTGACTCATCCTCACACATTGAGGAGACAAGCAGTACAAATTTATAGTGTTGTGTGACATCGTAACGT
Source organism: Anabarilius grahami (assembly GCA_003731715.1). Taxonomy (NCBI): domain Eukaryota; kingdom Metazoa; phylum Chordata; class Actinopteri; order Cypriniformes; family Xenocyprididae; genus Anabarilius; species Anabarilius grahami. Next base: position 2,668,085 of record RJVU01053528.1, on the reverse strand, counting down.
GATCATTCTATCTGAACAAATGTTTCTGCAAAATGAAGTACTTCTGATAAAAGTTTTAGAGGTTATACAAATGTAAAGCATTTAATTAAAAAATAGGGGAAAATATCATGGTTAGTTCAGTTCATTCATCATGCCCTGATCAGTCTAAACCCTGAACATACACAAATAGAACAACTGACTCCAAGCACAACCATGCAAAATGCTTAAAAAATCTTTAACAATTTTTTTTTTTATAATATTTGAATAAAGGGTGAAGATGTCAGTTTTCCTAAGCCTGACATAACTTTTGGCCACTACTGTAGTTTTGGCATGTTAATGAACACGGCAATGTTAATGTCTTTAGTCTTGACGGATTAGATCTGCTGCATTGCTGCTGTCGATTATTGCTTCTTCTGCTGCAGAGCAAGTATGGACTTGTTAATGCTAATAGATACACAGACACACTGCTGTGAACATGTAAGATATGCTGCTGCTGCATAAATAGACATATATAAATCCCCCAACAAAGCAGGAACAAGAAGAATGACTATACAAGCCAACACACATGAATGTATGTAAAACACCCTGCTGCATAAAAGAGTTAGTTCACCAAAAAATTAAAATGATCCCATAATCTACTCACCCTAAAGCTAGGTGTATATGACTATCATCTTTCAGTCAAACATAATCAGAGTTATATTTGAAGCCCCAAAAAGCACATCCATCCATCCATCCATCCATCATAAAAGTAATCCATAGGGATCCAGGGGGTTGATAAAGGCCTTCTGAAGCGAAGCAATGGGTTTTTGTAAGAACAAATTTCCACATTTATAACTTTATAAACTAGAATCATTGGCTATATATATTAATTTTATGGGAATTTTACATATTTCATTTTCTTTTCTTTTAATAGGCATAATAATAATAATAACTAAAAGACACAATCAGTGAATGGATTTAAAAGGCTGTGAGATGGGATGAATAAACAAAATTTTCTTGAAGGCCTATATTCTTTTATCATTTATTGATAATAAACTTCATTTAATGGTGTCTATAGGCAACATTGCACACAATATAATAAGATATAATACATTAATATAATAATTTATTAATTCCGCTCTTTTTTTGTCATTCTTAATTAAAAATAAATATTATTATAGGCCTATCTGTTTCTGATAATTCCAGGTTGCTATGGCCATGCAGGTTGTTTACACATTTACCATGTGGCCATGAGAAATATATCATTCCCTCAACACAGGATCTCGAGGCCAAGACTACATCGCAACTTATTATCATGTTCCCACGAGTTACGATGACGTTCCCACGACAAAACTAAATGAACCAAACGTGTCCCCTCCTGGTCACCGTATAAAAATCCCTTACATCAGCATATTCTTTCTATAAAATGCAAAAGCATATGGCCATAACACACTTGAACTGTGAAGTATATAAAAAAAAAGTGTCCTAACCTTTCTTACACCACAAATTGCTGACAAATTGCTCCAAGCTTCTGTTACTAATTAGAAAACATCAACTAGTAACCATGACTTCAGCAGTTTCTGAAAAGTTACTGGTCTCAGATCAACACTATCATTCTTGAATTATTCAGTTTCGAACAAAACAGTTAAATAAATAATTCAATAAATCACTTATAAACATAATCACTGGCTTCATTCATGAATGAATCAGCATTTTTGAGCAAATTGGTTAAATGAATTATTCAATGACTGATTCATTATAACAGTCATTTTCATTTAGAAAGAAACAGCTTCACTGAACAAATTGGTTTAATTAATGATTCTGTGACTTAGTCAGAAAGACAGTCACTTGTTTAGTTTCTGAAAGAACCAGTGTTTTTTATTTAATGAATCGGTTGAGCTGATGATGGAAAGATGCGCTTAGAGGCATTACAATGTAACATGCCCAAAAAATATCAACCACTAATGCACCTAGGAGCATTCCATAAGATTATTGATAAGTAACATTAAAGCACATATACAAGTTTTACTATGAGTGTTATATATGTTATTAACTTAGATCTTCATATATCCAGACGATGTATGTATGACATAGGGCACTCTTATAGGGCAATATATTAAATTTCCGTATGGGACGTAAGAATGATCACCCTGCTCTAGTAAGGTATATCCAAGTCTTTATTAGGATGGACAATCTCATTTGAACCCAGTGTAAAGATGGACTCAGTGCAAGAGAGACCCTTCTGTGGATCGCTGCTCAATGCTTAACTCACCCGTTTTGCAGCCACCAACCACAAAGTTCATTTAACCCCTGTATGCATCATTCTCCTCACTACTCCACAATATGTCTATGTTCAGGAGTGCCCTAAGTCCTTGGACATTCCTGGTTAGTTTTTCACGATAAAGTAATTTCATAGATGGGTGGAGTAATCATTTATTGGTGCTCAAGTACAGTCCTGAAACAAAAAGAGCAGTTATTATGAATATAGTCTTGTAGTCATGGAAAGCATGGCCACTACACATTGGATATGCTGGATAACATTGGATATGTTACATAACTGGTAACTTTAATACAAGTAATACAAGTGTGTCTGCATGAGTAAAGCAGAGATTAAATCCTTTGCTTTAAGGATTAGTTCACTTTCAAATAAAATATTCCTGATAATTTACTCACCTCCATGTCATCCAAGATGTCCATGTCCTTCTTTCTTCAGTCGAAAAGAAATTAAGGTTTTTGATGAAAACATTCCAGGATTTTTCTCCTTATGGTGGACTTCAATGGACTCCAGACAGTTGATGGTCAAAATTATGCTTCAAAGGGCTTTAAACGATACCAGACGAGGAAACGATCGGTCATTTTAAAAAAAAAAATTTATGTATATGTTTTATATAAACAAATGATCGTCGTCCAAGTGGTTCTGCCAAAACCGCACTTTCGTATTCTTCAAAATGATTACGCTTTATGTCCTACGCCTTCCCTATTCAACTTACAGAACGAACGCAGCGGCAGTTCCATTTTTTTTGGCGGAACCACTTGGACGGCGATCATTTGTTTATTATAAAGCATATAAATTTAAAAAAAAATTCGAAAATGACAGATTGTTTCTCTAGATAAGACCCTTATTCCTCGTCTGGTATCGTTTAAAGCTCTTTGAAGCTGCACTGAAACTGTAATTTTGACCTTCAACCGTTTGGAGGCCATTGAAGTCCACTATAAGGAGAATAATCCTGGAATGATTTCATCAAAAACCTTAATTTCTTTTCGACTGAAGAAAGAAAGACATGGACATCTTGGATGACATGGGGGTGAGTAAATTATCAGGAAAAGTTTATTTGAAAGTGAACTAGTCCTTTAAAGGATTAGTTCACTTTGAAATTAAAATTACCCCAAGCTTTACTCACCCTCAAGCCATCGCAAGTGTATATGACTTTCTTCTTTCTGATGAACATAATCGCAGAAATATTAATAAATATCCTGATGCATCCTAGCTTTGTAATGGCAGTGAACAGGGGTCACGAGTATGAGCTGAAGAAAGTGCCTCCTTCCACATCCATCCATCATAAATGTGTACTCTACACATGACGCCAGTTTACCTTTTCTTCATAACTTCAATACGGAAGGCGGTCTGGCGGAAGCTAGATATTTTACTTCATAACTTGTTTAAACATGGATATTTTATCAAAAATATATTAATTTGTGTTCTGAAGATGAACGAAGGTCTTACGGGTGTGGAACGACATGAGGGTGAGTAATTAATGACATAATTTTCTTTTTTGAGTGAACTAACCCTTTAACAGTACTGTCATCTACTCATCCAGATTCTGTTTTACAGAAGCTACTCAACTTTACATGAAGGAAGGATTGGAACTTTCATATGATTCATAAGCCTGTTTTTAAATATTTAATATTTAATGCTCACTATGGACATTTTCTGAGGGTTCTTTCCATTTAGTTTGATTCCCATTCTGCCAAACTATTGCAGATGCTTTGACTTGAAATGTTTTAGTAAAGAAATAGACATAATTCTTTATTTTGACAGACAACCACACAAAGCTACAAGCTAACATGATTTTCTAACACCTGTGAGAGTTAAGACTGACTATACAAACATATTCTTTCCACTCCAATAACCTTTTCTCAAATGGAAACTCTGATTCAGCTACCTTAAACCTATTTACATTCCCAGACATAAAGGCCAGTACTGCAGTGCTATCCTTACTATCCACAGGTCTTAATAAAGACCTGTGGATGGGGCAGTCGTGGCCTAATGGATAGAGAGTCGGACTTGTAACCCAAAGGTCATGGGTTCGAGTCTCAGGTCCGGCAGGGATTGTCGGTGAGGGGAGTGAATGTCCAGCGCTCTCCCCACCCTCAATACCACGACTGAGGTGAGACCCTTGAGCAAGGCACCGTACCCCCAACTGCTCCCCGGGCGCCGCAGCAATGGCTGCCCACTGCTCCGGGTGTGTGTTCACGGTGTGTGTGTGTTCACTGCTGTGTGTGTGCACTTGGATGGATTAAATGCAGAGCACAAATTCCGAGTATGGGTCACCATACTTGGCCACATGTCACTTCACTATCACTATTCACAGTATGTATATTACATATTTATGTTCTGTATAAGAAATAATCATCATCATAATGTTAATTATTGGGGTCACATAAGCAGTAAATCATTTTTTTTAAAGTTATAATTTCCCTTCAGACTGGTTCAAAACAGCTTAAGGGAAAGTATTCAGACTCCTGCACTGACGTAACTAATTTGTTGTGAATGGTGTAGTCTGCACTCTTTCCTCCTTCTTATTGCTGTATATCTTCAGCCTCTGTCCTCTTTCAAAGCCTGTTTCTCCACCGTTACACTGACAGATTTACTCTGCTGATTTAATTCAATCTATCGGACAACAGACTTGATATATTCCAGCAGTGGGACAAAGGTTCGGATATTTTCAAGTTGTTCTATCGGGCTGAAAACAATTAAACAAATAACCTTTGAACGTAGCCTTGGTTCTTTCATTAAATTAAGTGGCCTCTTTCGTCTTGAGCAGTACTTTAAACCCAAACTCTGTGTGGTTCTTACTGTACACAGCAAAATGTCATTTTCTTCATTTTACTGGAAAACAAGATAAAAATACAAAACCTCTAAACTTCCTTAGAATTTAGTCTAAGGAAATGTTGTGTGTGCTTTGAGGTTAGTTTTAAAAGCATTTGCTCAATCGGTACACAAAAATGCTGGATTAAAAACAACCCAAGTTGGGTTGAAAATGGACAAACCCAGCGAATGGGTTGTTTTGACCCAGCAGTTGGGTTAAATGTTTGCCCAACCTGCTGGGTAGTTTTATTTAACCCAACAATTGTTTACAAATTACTATATGTCTGGCTTAAAATGAACCCAAAATAGGTTGGAAATTAAAAATCAGACTCATAATTACTAGAGGCAACAATAATAATCAAAAAGATGAGCATTTATTAATAAGCAATTTAATAAATGTTTATTGTTTAAATATTATTCAAAAAAAGTATTAATAAATGTTTGTTTATTAAACATATTAATAAATGTTAATTTCCAACATATTTTGGGTTCATTTTAAGCAAGAAATACAGTAATTTTTAAACAATATTTGGGTTAAATAAAACTACCCAGCAGGTTGGGCAAACATTTAACCCAGCCGCTGGGTTAAAACAACCCAATCGCTGGGTTTGTCCATTTTCAACCCAACTTGGGTTGTTTTTAACCCAGCATTTTTTAGAGAGTAGGAAAAAATAACGTACTCTTATACATACTGTTTTATTATTATATAAAGTTGTTAAAAGTATTCAGTAGTGTTTGCTCTTAATTTCGTTTTCATGGACTTTTAGTTTGTATTCATTCATCACATGTGTTCCTTTGTTTGATTTTCCCCTCTTCCCTTGTGTTGTCATGGTTACTCATGTCATTAGTTCATTTACTTTAGCTGTGTTACATTAATTACCTCGTTTGTCAGCATACTTAAGTTCAGCCTTTTCCTGAGTTTGGTGTCTGGTCTCGTTTATGATAGCGCTTGTGTAAACAACTTCGTTTTGTTCTGTTTATGCTGTGGATTACTATTAAAGACGTGTTTTGAACTGTATCATTCGTCATCATCTGTCTGTGCAACACTTGCTGACAAAAGTTTCATTTTCTTACACAAATTTGCTTCTCAAGTAAATTTATGCTGTTTAAAGGATTTTTCTGGACAAAAAGATAACAATAAAGATGTATAATACAGATAAATACTCAGACTATGACATATAAGAAAGCAAAATGTGTGCATGTGTTCAGTGTCAACAATATCATCTAGCAACTAAATTGTGATATACACCGATCAGGCATAACATTATGAGCACTGACAGGTGAGTGAATAACACTGATTATCTCTTCATCACGGCACCTGTTAGTGGGTGGATATATTAGGCAGCAAGTGAACATTTTGTCCTGAAAGTTGATGTGTTAGAAGCAGGAAAAATGGGCAAGCGTAAGGATTTGAGCGAGTTTGACAAGGGCCAGATTGTGATGGCTAGACGACTGGGTCAGAGCGTCTCCAAAACTGCAGCTCTTGTGGGGTGTTCCCGGTCTGCAGTGGTCAGTATTTATCAAAAGTGCTCCAAGGAAGGAACAGTGATGAACCGGAGACAGGGTCATGGGCGCGTGGGGAGCGAAGGCTGGCCCGTGTGGTCCGATCCAACAGACGAGCTACTGTAGCTCAAATTGCTCAAGAAGTTAATGCTGGTTCTGATAGAAAGGTGTCAGAATACACAGTGCATCACAGTTTGTTGCGTATTGTTGCGCCCTGACACAAAGCACAAATGATTCAGGAATGGTTTGAGGAGCACAACAATGAGTTTGAGGTGTTGACCTCCAAATTCTCCAGATCTCAATCCAGTCGAGCATCTGTGGGATGTGCTGAACAAACAAGTCCGATCCATGAAGGCTCCACCTGCTGATCTGCTGCTAACATCTTGGTGTCAGATACCACAGCGGACCTTCGGGGGTCTAGTGGAGTCCATGCTTCGACGGGTCAGAGCTGTTTTGGCAGCAAAAGGGGGACCGACACAATATTAGAAAGGTGGTCATGCCTGATGTTACACTCTAAAAAATGCTGGGTTGAAAATGGACAAACCCAGCAATTTTGTTGTTTTAACCCAGTGGTTGGGTTAAATGTTTGCCCAACGTGCTGGGTAGTTTTATTTAACTCAACTGTTGTATAAAAATTACTGTGTTGCTTGCTTAAAATGAACCCAAAATATGCTGGAAATTAACATTTATTAATATGTTTAATAAATTAGCATTCATTAATAAGATAATGAATAATAAACAATAAACATTTATTAAATTGCTTATTAATAAATGTACACCTTTTGATTATTATTGTTGCCTCTAGTAATTGTGTCTGATTTTTAATTTCTCACCTATTTTGGGTTCATTTTAAGCCAGACATATAGTCATTTTTAATCAGTAGTTGGGTAAAATAAAACTACCCAGCAGGGTGGGCAAACATTTAACCCAACCAAAAACAACCCAATTGCTGGGTTTGTCCATTTTCAACCCAACTTGGGTTGTTTTTAACCAAACATTTTTTAGAGTGTGTGTTATGCCTGCTCGGTGTGTAAACCGTGTAAAATAATAATAAAAAAATGCTGTGCAATGCATTTGCTCTGCAGGTGTATGATTATTAAACGAGAAGATAATTTACCATACTTTACACACTTGTGCCTGCAAAAGTTTGCTAAACGGGTTTTATTATCCTGTAGTGTAGGAACGTTGACTTGATAGTTAGCAGTCATTTTAATGTGTTACTTTAGTGTGTTGTAACTTCCATTATCAGAATGAATCCTCAGTCAATGCAGCCCCAGCTGCTACTACAGGCTTAAAATATAAACAAGTGTATAGGTATGTTTTTTGAAGTTTTGCAAAAATGCTGGATTAAAAACAACCCAAGTTGGGATGAAAATGGACAAACCCAGCCATTGGGTTAAATGTTTGAACAAAATGCTGGGTAGTTTTATTTAACTCAGCTATTGTTTAAAAATGACTATATTGCTTGCTTAAAATGAATTAATATGTTTAATAAAAGAACATTTATTAATAAGTTTAATGAATAATAATAAATAAACAAACATTTGTTAAATTGCTTATTAATAAATGTTCACCTTTTGATTATTATTGTTGCCTCTAGTAATTATGTGTCTGATTTTTAATTTCCAACCTATTTTGGGTTCATTTTAAGCCAGACATATAGTCATTTTTATACAATAGTTGGGTTAAATAAAACTTCCTAGCACGTTAGGCAAACATTTAACCCAGCTGCTGGGTTTGTCCATTTTCAACCCAATTTGGGATGTTTTTAACCCAGCGTTTTTAGAGTGTAGATAGAGGCACGTTATTACAACGAGACTTTGTCGGGATTTCCAAGTAGGAAGTTGGAAATTCCAACCTTCAGAGATGAATGGCATGCAGCTATAAGGATTTGTATATTTGTTGAAATTAAAAGATCAAAGGTCACCTGAAATCACACCTCACTTGCCCTGAGACACGTGACACTCAATTGGCCATTTTGGCCATTATTTTGCCATCTCCCTCCGAGGAATAAAGCTGCTGAGAGGTGCTGAGAAAGAGACAAGGTTGGTGTAAGAGACTATGGACTGTCCCCAACAGGAGAAAAGGAGCAAGAGAGAGAGTGAAAGTGAAATAAAAGAAAACAGGTACATCTCCCCCTGGTCTATAATGCTGAGATTACTGTTTGCTCTGGGGCCGTCTGCTGCTCTCCACTCCACCTATACTTCACTTCTAATCTCCCAGACCCCAGCTGTCTGCCAATTGATTTTAACATTCTCTAAATCAATTACTCCTCTGTCCAAGGTCTCAGTGCCAGCAAATCTCTACTGTGCACAGACTCACACACACACTCACACACAATATTACATACTCACACACCAAAAAAAAAGGTAAATGAGAGAGAGTCTGTCGTCTGTGTTTCTGGGCTTCTGTCAGCTACAGATGATGGAATACAAGTTTCATCTGCCACACTTCGCTGTCCTGTGTCTCTCTGCCCTGTCTATCTGCTCTCACACATCTCAAGCTGTCCACTCTGGACATGCCTGGTCATTATCCAGGGTTAGACTGGATCATCTACCGGACTTATCAGCTAGAGTTTGTCCTAGAATGCTTTACTGAGTTTTCAGTGGTGCTTTGGTAGAAAGGAGTCTATCCCCCAGTTTCACAGACAAGGCTTAAGCTAGTCCCAGACTAAAATGCATGTTTGAGCTGTTTTAACTGTTATGTGTTACAGCTCTTTTAACCCTTTCATGCATTAACCCTCTGGCTTTATTCGGTCATTTTTGACCGAAACATTTTATATTTTGAAATGTTAAAAATCGTAGCTTCATCGGAATGAGATGCCAAGAGTGCAAAATAGATATATACCTGTTCGTTTTTGTTCTATTTTTCATTTAATTTTTATGTTGTGTGTGACAAAATGCCCTCCTGTGTTCAGATTTGACTGTAGTAAAATTGATGCAAAAACTGACACTTCAAANATTTCCAAGTAGGAAGTTGGAAATTCCAACCTTCAGAGATGAATGGCATGCAGCTATAAGGATTTGTATATTTGTTGAAATTAAAAGATCAAAGGTCACCTGAAATCACACCTCACTTGCCCTGAGACACGTGACACTCAATTGGCCATTTTGGCCATTATTTTGCCATCTCCCTCCGAGGAATAAAGCTGCTGAGAGGTGCTGAGACGGAGACAAGGTTGGTGTAAGAGACTATGGACTGTCCCCAACAGGAGAAAAGGAGCAAGAGAGAGAGTGAAAGTGAAATAAAAGAAAACAGGTACATCTCCCCCTGGTCTATAATGCTGAGATTACTGTTTGCTCTGGGGCCGTCTGCTGCTCTCCACTCCACCTATACTTCACTTCTAATCTCCCAGACCCCAGCTGTCTGCCAATTGATTTTAACATTCTCTAAATCAATTACTCCTCTGTCCAAGGTCTCAGTGCCAGCAAATCTCTACTGTGCACAGACTCACACACACACTCACACACAATATTACATACTCACACACCAAAAAAAAAGGTAAATGAGAGAGAGTCTGTCGTCTGTGTTTCTGGGCTTCTGTCAGCTACAGATGATGGAATACAAGTTTCATCTGCCACACTTCGCTGTCCTGTGTCTCTCTGCCCTGTCTATCTGCTCTCACACATCTCAAGCTGTCCACTCTGGACATGCCTGGTCATTATCCAGGGTTAGACTGGATCATCTACCGGACTTATCAGCTAGAGTTTGTCCTAGAATGCTTTACTGAGTCTATCCCCCAGTTTCACAGACAAGGCTTAAGCTAGTCCCAGACTAAAATGCATGTTTGAGCTGTTTTAACTGTTATGTGTTACAGCTCTTTTAACCCTTTCATGCATTAACCCTCTGGCTTTCTTCGGTCATTTTTGACCGAAACATTTTATATTTTGAAATGCCAAGAGTGCAAAATAGATATATACCTGTTCATTTTTGTTCTATTTTTCATTGAATTTTTATGTTGTGTGTGACAAAATGCCCTCCTCTGTGTTCAGGTTTGACTGTAGTAAAATTGATGCAAAAACTGACACTTCAAATCAACATTTCAAACAACAAAAATCTAAACCTTGACAAAAGGTAGTCTTTGAGAATGTCTAAGTATAAATCCAAATCTTAATAAAAAATAAGTATTTGTGTCTAAAAACCACTAGAGAATTTATTAGCCACTTTATATAGAACTACATTGGAATCTAGTGGTTACACCATGGCATTGCATAAGTTTTTCTTGTTTTACTCCCACCAGATGGCACTAATTTACCTTCCTTCAAAAAAATTGGATTTTAAATGCCTTGTCTCTATTTTAACATGGAATATTGCTTTAATTGAAAAATAATTGAAAAATATATTAGAAAAAAATTGTGTATTATTTTCAAAGGGGAAAAAATAACTAATAGAAATTGTATAAATATTGCATATCATAAAATACCCTCGAAATTTTATATAATAATAAAAAAATATTTTTGAACAAAAATATTTTACATTGGTATCCCTGAAAAACAAAAAAAGTTAAATTTCAAGGCTTCGGTCACTTTTGACCGCGAAGAAGCCAGGTGTGTTAAATCACAAAGGGAAATACATTGTCCACTGCAGTTAAAACTATGGTAGATATTGAAAGAATTCATACGCCATTTTGTATTTGTTGGCATACACACACACACACACACACAATGACATATAAAGAAAAGTGTAATCATCCATGGAGGTTGGGATCTAAAATCACATTTTGCATTTATTTATTTATTTATTTATTTGAAATGTCTTTTTCCTGGCCACTTTGGAGGCCATTTATGGTTCATAAAGAAAAGAGCAAAAAGCATATTAATTTATATACACAAGAACTGCATTAAGTATTTTCTTAAATAAAAGTGTCTGACAATTTCCAAGCAATAAAGCAGTACATTTTATGAAAATAAATATAAAACTTCTGACATTGTCTGTGTATTTAAATTCTGATAACACACACATATATTTAATAAAATGATGCCTAATTAGAATATTTTAAAATGGGTAAACAAAACCAAAACTGTTTTTATGTGCTTTTTATCTATACATAGACACAGAGCAATCGCACTAAGCAGCATGTATTTCGTAGAGAGCAATGTCATCACATGAAGAGTAAATATGAATGCATTAGCTGGTGATGACAAAATCTGTCCTTGTACAATTTTATTACTCCTGTCTGGTGTAACAGCCAACAGACATTCACCCGATACCTCTTCAGTCATTCAGTCACTCGGCTCCGTTTTCTTTGGCATTTCAATTATCTGAGATACAGGAAAACTGATGCTATTCATTATGTGATACTTTAAGCAAAACATTTAATTACTTGAAGCCATGGAAGTAGTTTTTTTATTTATTTCATAAACTCATAAGTTGTCCTTATAATACGGGTCATTGATGAAATAAACCTGTAATGAAGCTGATGCACTTTATGGATGTTGTATTCATTAAAATCTGTAGCTTAAAGCAATATTGAGATGAGACTGGTGTGATAGCATTGCTTATTAACCTTGTCTATGCAAAGTTTATCCTTTCAACTGTCACAACACAACAGTGTAACTTTTGCACAATATCCACAGAAGAATAGCACGATGGGATATACGTGAATGTAAAGCACATTTTAATGGAGCATAGCTGTTCGTAATGCACTTTAAGTACCAACACAACAAAAAAAAGAAGCTACTCTTTCGAAAAATCCAATCTTGTGTATGCCATACCAGTGTTTAAGCTTGTTTTTTGTCTTTGTCAGCATTTCTGTCTTCTGGCTTCAGACCTTTTCTGCTCCTTTGGCCGTTCAGGTACAAATTCTCCCATTGTCTCTGCTGATAAAGATGTATAATAAGTGCATTACATTGTCTAATTTTCCCTCTTTGCATCATTAAAACAACTGTCAGGTGAGGGTTAGTGATGAGGTGGGGATTCAGGTACAGAATAATTTAAGGCTTTTAATTAGTAAAAAATAAAGCAAAAACAAGAACAAAAAACAACCTTGTAAACAGTCCTGAAGCAGAAAGGCAGGGCTGAAGGAGAACACAGAAGAAAACAGGAATGAACAACTGCCGCAAACAGACAAACCAAACATGACGACCATGACGAACCGGCAGGACAGAGAACACAGTGAGATTAAATAGGGAAGGAAATGGGGAGGGTAACAAGAGATTGCTGGCGGGGCAAATTTACTAATAACAAGGGAGCAGGGCCAAGACGAGAGACTGTCAGAAGTGCACATGACACACAGAAACAAACAAAAAGCCATTTTGAGTCCACTCTGTTTACGGGTCATTGGAGGGCTCGGGATACAACTGACTAAGGGTGGGAGGATGGGAGTCTGGTGGTCCCAAGTTTGGTTGCTCCAGAGGTCCTGAGTCCGGTGGTCTCAAGCATCCCTGTCATGGCTACGGAGGCCCCCCCCAGAGCTGCCCGCTCTCCCCGTCACAGCCATGGTGGCCATAAAGGCTGCTTTCTCCAACTATTACCATCTTCCAGTGTGTCTGGGTCTCACACAGAGGCCGCTCCAGAAAATGGACTGCCCTGATTCTCTTATACCAGCCGTGACTCTTTTGGAGCAATCATCTTTGTGGGGTTCCCCTTCCTTACTCTCGCTCCTACCCAGCCCAAGCTGGCATGTCTGCTGTGCCCTGTCGGTCTCGCTTGTGATCAGTGCGCGCAACCCTAGTCCCTACTCTGCTCTGTCTGGCTCTCTTGTCTTGCCGTCCTTCTGACAAGGATCTCCCCCAGATCCACCAGCACTGCCGGGCCTTTCTTGCTCCTCGCCTCTGGTCCCACCCTGGTTCTCTGCCAGGGTTTCTGATTGGCAGAGCCACTCTGGTCATCTGCTGGGGTTCTAGTTCAGCCAGAGTCATCTTGGTCCGTCCTTCCACTTCCTTCCACGTCAGTCTGCATGTTGTGTTTTCTGCTGGGGCACATGAAGTTTGTTTGCCATGTGCTCTTCTGTCTTATCAGCTGCCTTTCCACTGTCGTGCCAAAGGCGGGCGTGCTAGTGTGTGCCAGGGCCAGTCACGTTTCCACTGTCACTTCTGGGGCTTAATCAGGCCTCGTCAGGGCTTCCTCTGGGCCAAATACTTTGGTCCAAAGTGGGCCAGCTCGGGCTTGAGGGAGTGGTTACGATCTGAGTCTGGAGATGGCAGCGCCGCGGATGATTTCATATGCCAACATCAGCAATACATTTTTTTTTTTTATCATTTTAGTTCAAAACTCACTTTCAGACAGCAGCGAGTTTGAAATAACTTGTTTGTGATACGATGTGGATTCTGATCACAATATAAGGCAGAAATTTTTACATGCGATGCAATAGACTGTGCATGCTAACCATTACCATATAAACATGGTAAATACGACTGCTTGAAGAAATCAGACAAAGCATATAACCTATATCACAATTGTGTATTTATTTTATCTGTCAGTACGTCTTGTCTTTATACCAGACGGTCTGATATCACTGTATTTCTGTGACTAATGTGCAGTCTTGAAACAAATTAATTCATTATGATCAATGTATCACTTATTATTGTAAAACTGTGGTAAAACATTGATGCTTGGGTGTTAAATCTTTAAGTAAACAACAAAAATGCCAACAAACAGCCGCTTTTATTTTGTCTGTTTTGCGATCCCGCTAGTTCCCAGTGATTTCTTTCTGATAGTTTTATGATAAAACTTCCATTTGTTGGTGAAATGATGGGTTGTTCCAGAGAGGCATGTTACAGGCAGGTTTTAGTGAAGCGTTGTGGAGCTTCTGGACCGAAGGCATGGTTTTGGGCTCGGTTCTACAGATCCTCGGTGCTTTCCCTGCTAGAAATTTTACGTTCCCAGAACATTCTCAGAACGTCCCCACTGGTGTTAAGGACGTTGCCTAACGTTCCCAGTACGTTCAGAGACGGTCACGATGTGGAGTTCTTTTAAGGTTTGGGGGACATTATTCGGCGGACCTTCACAGAACATTTAGGGAACCATATTTTATTTGGAAATGTTCTCAGAACGTCCCTGCTGCCCTTGTCAATTTTTTTTATTGAAAATTAGAGCTAAATTGACTAACAAAAGTGGCTGGTCAAACAAAAACTATTTTTAAATGTCTTACAAAAAAAGCTCTTTACAGGTATTTTCTGGATTATTATTATGAAACCTTTTCTGTAAAATGCAAATCTCTTGTAGTATGACATTAGCTGACAACAGCACATGCATGAGCTAATGTAACTGCTGTATCACTGCATCAGCAACTACACAGTTACTGCAGCCTTTAAATAAAGCAACATGCAGCAGAACATCAGTGTTTCTGGATCATCATTCACAGGCGCTACTCTCCAGCACAATGGTAACCTCACAAAACTCAGATAACAGAAACAGAAACAGAACATTAAACACTAACAGATCTCTCTAGATCTCTGCATCTTCACTTATTACAAACCACTCTGACTTTGTTTCTTTCATACAAATCTTCTTAATGAGGTGTTGATGTTTTATTAAAATTTATAAACATCACCGTTACGGAGGTAAGCGCTTGCTTTAGTTGGGCTCCTGACCCTTGAAGTCTTAACTTAAATTTTTCTCCAATTGTTGTAATTGTGTTTCTAAAACACATTTGTTACAAAAAAAATTGTGAGAAAAAAAAATCTGATCAAATAGGTTTGGTTGCTCATTGTTGATGATTTTATCATCATACAGGAGTCTTATCTCTGAATAATGCATTTCTTTCATGTTGTTGTCGTCCTGTGATAATGCATAAAATGCTGTCCTGCCTTGATATTTTGAAAGTTTTTAATCATTGTGCAGAAATTATTCAGACAGGATCATGTAGACTCACACAGCCATCAAGATTCTGCGTATGAATATCAACAATGGTTACAAAATTTTCAGACAAACAGATTAACTCTGAGCATCACAAAACAAGCTACTGAAGTCACAAAAAATATTTTTGTGTATTGTCACTTTTTGAGGTTGATTCATGATGTCTGTGTAAGTCTAAAAGACACTGCTCAAAACTTTGTATAAAGAACAAAAAAAAAAAAACTAAATCAATGCAAAACTAACAGTTAATACACTTAGAGTTTAGTTTCTGAAGATGATCAGTAAATCAGAACACTCCATGATGATCTAATCACCATCATTAAATAACCAAATTCATCTGATCAGAATTTCTCTTGCAATTTTTGTTTTAGAAACACAGTTAAAGCAATCAGAGAAAATCTAATGTTAAAATATCAAGAATCAAGATCCCATCTAAAGTAAACACTCACCTCCATAATGGTGACTTCAAACTTTATTATTTTCTATTAAACACCCACGTAGAAGGCGACGTGTCTCGTGTCCTCGCTCAACGTTGCCTAAAAGTTCTCTAAAGGTGACACAAATTCCAAATCTTTACAGAACAATTAGAACGTCCCCTTAAAGTCATATAAGGAACCTTAAACTCCAGCTCTTTCATTACCAAAAGAGGACGTTTTAGGAACGTCCCGAATGTTCTGTAAAGGTTCAGAATTTTCATCACCTTTAGAGAATTTTTAGGGAACGTCGCGCAAGGTCACGAGAACGTCGCCTTCTACGTGGGATTAGTCCAGCCCAGCAGTGGAAAAGCAGCTATTGTGTAATGTTTCAGCACATGGTATTGGTTGGTTGCATTTTCTGCATGTTGTGGATGAACCTTGCCGTTAGAGGTGACGAGGACAACACGATTTCTGTTTGATGCCCAAAAATTTATTTCACAAAAAGTAGAAAAATAAATCCCACGATACTGAAAAAATAAATATTGCTACAAACCAAAAATAAACCCAAAAATAATTAAAATTATACAAAACACATGTCACCAAACAGACTTAAAAGTGGCGGTACTCCGACCACGCTCACGCCAATTTTACCACACCCACCACTGAACGTTCCGGTGGCCATCTTAACGTCATGGCCCCGCCTACGGAAGATACCATGATGCAGACAACAAACATTCCCCACAAATGATTACATGTTTACACAACTCCAGATATTTTGCCCCCAACATATCTCTTCCCAAAATCCCCGAAGTCAGTGTAAATGTATAATGTGTGTATGTAAATGTAAAATGAGGGAACGTGCCCCAAAGTCCGCATATGGTCACGGAGTATCTGTTTTTTTTTTTCAGTTTGATTATGAAGAAATGTGAAAATGGGACCAAATCTTCAACCCGAACATTTGTGTCAGTTTGAACACAAGGCAATGCAAAACTGGAATGCCAATTCACTTTCTGACAGTAGGTGGTGCTTATGGAACAGTAGCGATTTAGCGTTTCCTTGGTTATCCCTGTACACAAAGCAGCGCTGCGCTTATAAACACTACTTTAATAGGCATTATACGGAGGTAAGAGGAAAAGAAAATCCCATCCTAACCTTTCTGTTGACAGTCAGTTCCCTTCAGAGATAACCCCAACCCCCAGTTCAATGTTTTCTTCCAATATGTCAAGCATCACGAAAAGTGAGCTTGCTGTACAGTATTTTCTCTGCCAGCGCGTCTGTGCTCTCCTCTCCTCTTAGCGTCCATCTTCAGCGTGTCCCTGGCCTGTGTTAACGTCCTGTTTTCAGACTTTGTAATATTTCCATACAAATTACATTTTGGGAAATGATTGCAATGCAGTTTGTGTGCAAGTCTGGAACTGAGATCAGCCAAAATAAAACAAAAAATGATCTACTTATATAAAAATACTTATATCTCATTTTGCACTTACAAGCATATACAAATATTTATCCAAACAAATGCTCTCTAATATGAGACTGTCCTGTCCCCTAATGCCACTTGTCACAGACTAGCAAGTGGATTTAAAAAAAGAAAAGAAAAAGTACTAATTTACTGTTCCAATACGAAATGCATCAACAAAAGAAAAAAAAATAGCTTTTGTCAAGCAATTTCATTGAGTCTTTAAGATTTCTGATTACATTTTCATTAAAACTTGGTTTTGGGGAAGATTGGCAAAAGGTTAGATTTTCTTTCTTTTTCTTGTTTGTGAGTATGTCTTTCATTTTCCAGCTGCACAAAATAATTGCAGTTTATTGCCAATTAAAGTAATCAGTTCCAAAATTGCCCCAAGTACTGTGCTCGGCTTGACATACGAAGGAACATGAGGAGATAGAAAGGAGGGAGAATCATTGTATCTAGCCAGAGTGTTTCCCCTTAGGAAAAGTGATTCTTCAAGGCTGTGGAGATTTGGCTATGGCATCCTCGAGTTCTGTCAGACAGATGTCAACTGCAGACCTGGCTGGCGGCAGTCAACGAGGAAAATATCATTAATACTTCATCATGTTTTAGCTAAAATGTGGCAGGCAGATGCACACAGATTGGGCTGAAGGTGCCTCTTGTGACCACGCTGTTGTTATTTTGAGGAGGAGGGGACAGGAAAGACATCACCCAACACAACAGTCCCATTACATCATAAATGATTTATGCAGGATGCACTTGATTAATGCGCGCACAGAATATGCCATACCAGACAAACATGACAAGTGACATTAGTGAGGCATTCCCACAGGCGTTTGCACTGGTCACTACGCAGAATGTCTCATAATTTAATCTTATTTTGCAGCCAGACAGTTTGTGGAATAATAGCCAGAGCATTTCCATTAACACTTACGAATGATGGATGGGTTTCAACCTAAGGTTAGTACTGAATGTTACATTACATAACACTCAAATGACAAACACTTTTTATATTAAAGTGATTACAGGGAGTATAGTTAGATGATTTCATCCACAGTACAGTTATTACATAGACGATACGCTGGAGTAATGTGAAGTTAAAGTAACGTTCAATAAATTGTAAGCTCTATACACAGTGTTTGTGGCACAATGTTGATTGCCACAGGAAATAATTTGGCTTGAAAGAAAAAAATTAAAGCTTGTTAAAGCACTCAGTTTTGTCCTGTATGAGGTTAGGACTACTTGTTAACATGAACGTTCATACAGACACAACTGTGTTAAGGTTAAAAAGCATTATATTAGATAATCTGACCTTTTTATGACAAGGTAAGGCCAGTTCAAGTTCAGTTTGTGATATTTGTAATATATATATACAAACCCGATTCCAAAAAAGGTTAAGGGCTTTCGTGAGCACTTAACCTCATCTTAAAAAAAAACAAATAAAAAAAAACAACTTCTTATTCCTATCCTTTCACTTCCTCTAATCCTTCTCTATTGTAGTTTATGATACTCTGAGCACTGCCTAAACTTGTATTGTGAGCACTTCTTGTGTCTATTTGCCTCGTCATCATGACTCGCTTGTTGTATTCCTCACTTGTAAGTCGCTTTGGATAAAAGCATCTGCCAAATGAATAACTGTAAATGTAAAAAGTTGGGACACTGTACAAATTGTGAATAAAAACAGAATGCAATGATGTGGAAGTTTCAAATTTCAATATTTTATTCAGAATACAACATAGATGACATATCAAATGTTTAAACTGAGAAAATGTATCATTTTAAGGGAAAAATAAGTTGATTTGAAATTTCATGGCATCAACACATCTCAAAAAAGTTGGGACAAGGCCATGTTTACCACTGTGTGGCATCCCCTCTTCTTTTTATATATTGCTCAAGTTTAGGAATAGGAATGTTGTCCCATTCTTGTCTAATACAGGATTCTAGTTGCTCGACTGTCTTAGGTCTTCTTTGTCGCATCTTCTTCTTTATGATGCACCAAATGTTTTCTATGGGGGAAAGATCTGGACTGCAGGCTGGCCATTTCAGTACCCGGATCCTTCTTCTACGCAGCCATGATGTTGTAGTTGATGCAGTATGTGGTCTGGCATTGTCATGTTGGAAAATGCAAGGTCTTCCCTGAAAGAGACGACGTCTGGATGGGAGCATATGTTGTTCTAGAACTTGGATATACCTTTCAGCATTGATTGTGCCTTTCCAGATGTGTAAGCTGCCCATGCCACACGCACTCATGCAACCCCATACCATCAGAGATGCAGGCTTCTGAACTGAGCGCTGATAACAACTTGGGTTGTCCTCGTCCTCTTTAGTCCGGATGACATGGCGTCCCAGTTTTCCAAAAAGAACTTCAAATTTTGATTCGTCTGACCACAGAACAGTTTTCCACTTTGCCACAGTCCATTTTAAATGAGCCTTGGCCCAGAGCCAAGGCTCATTCTTTTTTGACCTATAGAGTTTTAACGGGCAACGGCGAATGGCACGGTGGATTGTGTTCACCGACAATGTTTTCTGGAAGTATTCCTGAGCCCATGTTGTGATTTCCATTACAGTAGCATTCCTGTATGTGATGCAGTGCCGTCTAAGGGCCCGAAGATCACGGGCATCCAGTATGGTTTTCCGGCCTTGACCCTTACGCACAGAGATTGTTTCAGATTCTCTGAATCTTTGGATGATATTATGCACTGTAGATGATGATAACTTCAAACTCTTTGCAATTTTTCTCTGAGAAACTCCTTTCTGATATTGCTCCACTATATATATATATATAAATGTATAGAAAAAAATGAAATTAATGATTAAGATTAATGCACTTGTCACAGTTCCCTTGTCTCCCGGACTCCATTTCCCAAGATCCTCCTGTCTCCACACCTGCACTCACTTCCCTCGTCATCTCCCCATCATCACGGATTACCTGCACCTGTTCCTGATCGTCAGCACATTCTTTATAATGGACTCACTCCCTACACTCCCTGTCCATTCTTAATGTTGTTTAGTTTATGTTCGGTGTTTCCTCCTTCGTTCACTAAAGTACCCATTATTGTGGATTTCCTTGTACTGCCTCGTCTCTACACCAGCATCCGTAACAGCACTCACATGCATTCAAGAGAAAACCTTGCCTAATGACATTTTTAGAGTCAACTTTTCATTATAATTTTTTTCATAATCATATGGAACCACTGTGAATACAAAGTGCACATTTTCAGGAACTTGACACATTTTAAAGTCAGCATGACATGAAAATTCACCCTATTAATTCATTTTCTAAATGCATGTTTTTGCAACTTTTTTTTTTTTATATGTATTTATTTAAATTTTTTTACATTTTTATACCTAGTAATAACCAAAATGTCTTAACTCGATCTACCAGTGAAATAACAGACTTCTCTCTGGTTGTGTACTTTGGACATCTCCAATCATTGAGGGGTCATTTACACGACACTGTTCTCAACTAAATAGACGTTCATTTTCACAGTGGTTTGGGGGCCTGAAAACACAAACTTTTGAAAACGGGTTTCAAAGTGCAAGTTTTTGAAAATGATAGCATTATCGTCTGTGTATTATGTGTTCAGTCTGTAGGGGCATAGTTTTTCTTTACAAAGTGACATTGCCAACTACTGGCTTGGCAGCAGAATACAGCGTTTTTAATCGTTTCCGTAGATTCAAAGACATCTTTGTCGTCTGTACACGAAAAACACAAAGGAAAAATGTTTCCGTTTTGCAGGTATCAACATTTGATTAGGCGAGTGAGATAAGGGCAGCCTGATGATTAACAATCTGATCTGTTACTATGGGGGTCAAAGGTTTGAGGCTGGAGCCCATGAGATTTACTGAAACACTCCTCCTGATTAATAACTATTTTGACCTTGAAGAGGATGTTTAACCACAGGTCTCTCCAAAGAAACTTCTGTCCCTGTAATTAGTGTACTGCTGTTGGTTTGAATAGAAACCATTTACTGAATGACATCTGACCCAGTGAGAACACATTGCCTCAAGTCATGAACATAACAGCTTATTTACACTTATTAGTGGTGTTTGCTAAAGTATGCATCACTATTACAATTGCTCATACTCAGATTCTGGGATTTAAACCTCTAACCTAAGTATTCAACTTTGGTGTGTAATTTGCACCATCTGTGCTACAGATTTGAATGCTAGCATGTTGAGGAGAGGTGCACTTCTTTTAAGCAGTCAGAGGTATGATCTATGCTCTATGGATGATAAAACATGGAATACAAATCTCATAGACTTACATTGAATAATCTTGGTTATATTTAGAGGCCAGAATATCATTCTTTGGAGTGGACCCTTTTTACTTGGGCCAGTAAGCAATCACTTAGAAACCTCCAAAAACAGTCAAAACAATGCACTTGAAACCACTCAAAACACATTTGCAAAGAACACCCTAGCAACTCCCTAGCAACCACTCACACCACTTACACTCTTCAGATAAGGTATTTATTGTATATCATATCAAAATTATGGACAGTGATTTTACCATATCAACAGTCAAACTCTAATCAAAAGCATTGCAATTCAGTGTCAACACCATGAGCACTCATAGTCTGTGAGAAATAATGAGCACTATTTGAGCACTCTGAAAACAATAGATGAAATCCTCCCACACCACTTGATGCATTATATAACACACCTACCTGGCTTCAAAGGTCTGTCTTCTCAATGTTGCTGAAATAAAAATGGCAATATATGCAATGTGCTAATGTACAAATATTTCTACTAATTGAAGACATTAAGCTACATTTGTAAATGTCTCGTGCCTTATGTGTAGCCAAAGACTCAATGGTGTGAATGTTATCTTTAAAATGCCTGCTTGTGTAACTGGCCTTTTAGTCGCTTTGAAGATTCAGTCAGTATGGATTCCCAGTGCATTTTCAGTGATTTTGGATTAAAAAAAATGAGATCAACTATCAGCATGTCTGTCAACTATCAACAATCCCATCTGTCTCTGCTGATAAGGGAGGCCGGCGCTGAGACGCTCTTCGGCGAGCGTGGGCGAGTCGGAGCGATGCTTTAGAAAGGAAATGTGATAAAATTAGAGACGGTCTCATTAAAGATTGAATCTGGTTAAATGTTTGCTTTAATAGAATTTCCAGTCACATAGTCATCTGAGAGGAACAAAACATAAACCGTCACCAGTTCTGAGGAGAAACACACTCGCACACCTGTTCTTTTCTCAGCCGTCCTCTGAAATGAAAGAGAAATGCACACACTGAAATAAACTGTGGTATATATGACAAAAAAAGGGAAAAAAAGAAAGCGCAGAGTGGAATCCATTGAAGAAAGGATAATTATGTTTCTCAAATGCGAATGAGATACAGGCATGTGGCAGACTATTTAGAAATGTTATCTGAAATTGTAGTTAATTTGCAAGTTTCTTTAAATGTGTGATGTCTGTGCCTCTAGTGTCACTAAATGGAATTGCAAAAATAACAACTGTTTTCAGATTGATTTTCTGAACACTCACCTCATTTTCTATTGGTTATAGAAACAGATAGCCCCACCCACAACTCATGCCATTGGATGAGCAAATGTTACTGTGTTGACTGGTGGGGAGGCTCAAAGCAAAGAGTTTTTGAAGACCTCTTGAAATTGAAATATATATGTAATGGGGTAGAAGGTGTAGGACTACAAATTAGTTGGACTACAAATCCCAGGAGTCAAGACACTATAAAAGGAAACCACATTTTTTGGGACTTCCTCTTTGTGATACCATGTGCTAAGCTTGAGACGCTGTTTGGTGTTTTTCAAGGCTGTGTAATAGCAGATGAAAAGACCAGTAGATTAATGAACTGCTTCGCAGCATAGAACTGAATGGTGAAGGTAAGGATTGTGATTTATGAATACTATAGTGAGTTTGTTTAGTTTTAACAGCTGTGTTTGCTTTCTGTTTTAGTGTCCTCATGGGAACTGTGTTGATTGGTGCCACAGAGAATTAAACAGATATAGTTAAGAATACAGGTACTGATCTTAATTGAATTGATTGGGGAGAGTTGGTTCTAAACTTTTATATTGTAATTTGTGTGTTATGTTTTGTTTTAATAGTTTTTTAATTTTTGTAAATATTGTATAGGGCAATCATCGATTTGTATATTCTTTGTTTTTTACAGATGATGCATGATTGCGGTTTACTTTTTATTGAAAGCATTGGTGGCTTAATGGGCATTTGAGAGATGACTTTAATGTTGAATTGGGTCTTGTCTGTTGAAGTGGCAAAGTGATTTATTTTGGAGATTGTGTTTCTTGTTTTGTTTCTTGTTTTTTACTTGGACCTACAAATGACCATGGGGTTCCCTTTTTCTTATGTATGGTGTACTCTGTTAAGGTGGGGGGGAGAAAGTGTGGTGGTTTAATGTCATGATTTACTTTTGCTTTGGAGTGTGGAGTGAAAGGGTGTTTTGTGATTGAGTGTGCACTTATTTGCAGAGCAATTGCCATGGGATATGATTGGGAACCCTGTTGTCTGTAATGGTTACAAGTTTTAGTTTGTTTGTTTTTGTCTCTCTGCCATTTTGATTCCCTGTGGTGCTACTTTTGAATGCTGTATAATAATCTTTGTTATATTTGCAAAGAAACACACTGTGGTTGTTGCCCTTTTGGAGTTCTCCTCATCCCTTGTGTGATGATGGGTATACTT
>RJVU01053528.1:2583530-2629130 GCA_003731715.1 Anabarilius grahami | reverse complement strand
TGATCATTTACTAATGGTTTGTTCTACATTTGTTCATGATTAACAATTGTTTATTGAGATAATACTAAAACAATTTTGTCATAAATACTTCAGTTATTATAAGTGATAATGTCTTAACTAATAACTTATAAACCATCTACTAATGATCTGTTTGATTTATTTAATTGAGATAACTTACAACACATTTGTAAATTGTTAGCATAATTCGTATTAACCATTTATGAACGTATATTGTAATGTTTTGTAAATGATTTGTTCATCATTAACTAATAACTTATAAGTGTCTCATAACTGAACTAATAAAACATTCATAAAATGTTAACATATCACTTATTAATCATATATGAATGTATATTCATGTTTTGTAAATTATTTGTTCATAATTAACAAACAATTTATAAATGACTTATAACTGAATTTATAAAACATTCATAAAATATTAGTATATCACTTATCAATCATTTATAAATGTATATTCATGTTTTGTAAATGATTTGCTAATCATTAACTAATAATTCATAAATGACTTACAACTGAACGTTATTATAAAGTGTTACCAATTAATTAATTAAATAGAGTAAAAGAACATTATTAAAATGAATAAAAGAATGTTAATAACTCCATTTCTGGCTTTCCCTGTTTTCACTGTTATGTGGTAGGGGGCGCTGTTACACATCTTCTAAAAGAGTACAGAATCTCCGGATCAAAACACAGGAAAAGAAGAAGCAGAAACAAGCGATAAAACCACTTTGTAGTCTTTTTGTTAAAAAATGTTGCTTTTTTATTAAACTAACTTACCAACATTCAAGTGCTGATAAAAAAAAGATTGCATTAAGCTAGAATATATATATAATTTTTTTGCTGTTGTTTAAAAGCAGAGGCTCTGCTCTTTCTTTTGATATATTGCATGTTTAACTATTCATAAAACAAAATATTCTGGGGGTCATTTTTTGTGAAAATTATAAATGTTTTTGTTTTTTTTGTTTTTTTTAATAAAACGCTGTCAGGGAAAGAGTTAAAGACGAGATAACTTTGAATAATAATGTTACTGGCGGACGGTTTGTTCAAAACTTTGAGAGAACATTTCCAAAATGTGCCAAAATTAGCTCCCTGTTAGCTCAAATCATAATTCTTCATGTTCAGACTGCACAACTGATGATTAATTAACTCAAACTCAAACTGAGTGCATTTACAATTACTCAGCAACATTTCACAGTCATGCTCCAAGATTCGGAGAGGTTGGACAGAAATATTTGTCATTCTGTCGTGTCATGTCACATCACTTCAGCAACGAGCAAAAGTTTACATTTCAGGTTAAGAATTCTGTTTCATCTCTAGAAAGCAAGTCGAATGCAAGATGTGCTTCATTCCCGAGACTGATTTCACTATAGTCACCTTCCTTTCTGAGAGGAGGGAGGATTTTAAGGTTCAATCAGCGGAGGGCTGTGACGTGCGAGTTGGAAATCAATTCCCTGTAAGGATACAATCAAGCGGATTGTTTGATTTTTGGTATCCCACTTCACCAGACCCATCAAGACCTTCTGAACAAATAAAGAGCAGTCGTTTGACCTGCAGGCCGAGACCTTTGAATAGATTTTACCCTATTGATCCCATGGTTTTTATTTCTCTTTGAAAAAACATATAGGGCCAGTGGTCTAGTCCAGGGATTCTCTAAAGATTTTTGTACCCCCCTGAGATTTAATTTAATATTTAACAACATATCTTCACATTCACGGTTCTTTGATGTTGATTAATGGTCACATGACATGCAGGTAAACAAATCTTTTTTAAAGTGTTTATATGGATTGCTTGTATTTTAAACAGGGATTTAATTAATTAGTTATGGGGGGAAAATAACATGTTAAAATTATTAACACATTTAATGCCCCTACAGGTCATCTTACATTTCATACAATTGATTGGTGATGAACATGAAGCAGAGCAACAACTCACTGCGTGATAGAGCCTAAATGCAGTTAGAATGACCCTACAATTCAAGATATCAGTGCAAAAATGCCCCTGTATGAGTTTTTGGGCCTGTTTACACTTGGTCACTTCATGCATTTTCTCTGATTGGATTAGCTCTCCGATCGTGAAAAGATCAGGTGTAAATGCAGTCCGAAACGCATTTGAGACGGATTTAAATCCGATCATTTCAGACAAAACTGAACATGTAAAAATGGTTGTCGAAACCACATAAATTGAACTCCTTCCAAAAATGCTAAAAAATAAACATGTGAGAGCGTGTTATAGGCTAAATAACATGTTATAGCCAGATATGACAGTGCTACTGCATCGCACATCGCCGCAGATGAGCAGCTGAGTATCTCTTCAGCAAGCCGACACACAGACTGCCACAAATGAAACTGAAAGTAAGTTGCAGACGCTCAACACAATCATCTTTATTAAAAGTTATGAGACTGAAAGGTCTTTCCAGTTCTGTTGCCGCACTCTCTCCTATTGCGGTCTTTGATTTTGAAATTAGCTGATCATCAATAAAATGCAGCTCATATTTGTTGCATTCGGTGATGTGAACTCATACATTAAATCTGCATATAGCGTGGGAATTGAAGACCGGATTTATATCCGTTTTGCGGAGACACATTTATGCGGCCAAGTGTAAATGGAATCATTTTGATATATAAATCAGATATCTGATCAGGAAAACACATGAAGTGCCAGGTGTAAACAGGCCCTTTGAGTTAATGAGATACTGATTTCAGTTCAATAAATAAGAAGTTAATATTGTGTTATATTTTAGACACATTATTGTCTGTTTTTCCTAAAGTTTAGCAACAAAAATATTAAAATCGGGTGGACCAATGATTCAATGGCCCATTTATAAAGAGAGCCATTTACTTCATTCATGAATGAATCAGCTGTTTCAATGAATCGAATGAATGACTCACTCATTAAGACATTTACCACCACCTACTGGCAGTTTTAGTTTCTTATTTAGAGTATCATTTCATTCATTCAGGTATAGTTCACCCAAAAATGAAAATTCTGTCGTCATTTACTCACCCTCATGTCCGCTGAAGCCGAAGCATTTATGTAATAAATTCTAAAACAAATCTTTCTAAAGCTAATTTTTGTTATGTATTTTTGATGTTTTTCTCATTTAACACAATAACGACTTTGAATTATCTTTTAGGGGTAATTTCTCAGCCAAATTTAAATTTGTGATTCATTTGTAATTAGATTAATTAGAACAGTTTTAAATTCACAGCCCTAATTTTATGTTATTTTAATTTTGCATTGTTATGATTTCATTAATATTTAGCTTTTATGCAACACAATCTACACATTTCTAGAGATGTGACACAACAGAACTCTGAGCTGAGAACAGTTTGTGTTGCAGACTCAGGCTCATCAGTGCTCAGGGCAGGCGGCTAATGGCCGCATGGATTTCTGTATGGGTAATCATTGATATTGAACAGCCTTGATCCACGGCATTCCCAGCTGGAACCCAAGCAGGCATGGCAATTAAATCCAACATACAGAGCAAAAAACAATGATGGCTTTTCATCAACCTTACATGAAACATTTTATGTTAGCTTACAGTACAGTCAAGCTATTTTATCAGTATATATTTTATCGATCGATTTATTCTAACATTTTATCAGTATATGCATTTATAAAGTGTACTGTCTCTCTATAGCTTTAAATTGTGGCCCAATTACAAAATCACAATGCATCACAATGGCCAGGGAAAAAAGTTTTGGGAGTAACAAATACGACAGAGTTTTTTCCTTGTGGAAAAAAAAAGTACTTTCGCTTACTTTAAAAACATGTTTTTATTTATTACAGAATGCAGTTAGTTGAGCTTTTTTGACTCACTTCATTAGAATTTAAGTACATTTCATATGTAATTTCATAATTACTTCTATTGTCTTTGAAATATGGTTAAAGTGTACTGCTGAATATACTGACAAGTATTTATTAGAGCTGTAACGGTACACAAAACTCACGGTTCAGTTTGTACCTCGGTTTTGAAGTCACGGTTCAGTACGAATTCGATACAGCAGGTGGGGAAAAAACGAAACATAAAATGGCTTTTTTTTATTATTAAACAGGGGTTTTGTCTTTAAATATATAAAATTAAATTGTAACTAAAATTTCATAAGTATAAAAAAAAATATCTTTGCTGATGCTATAAACTATGTAGGGAGCCCTTACTTACGATAATATTAAAGGTTAACAACCGAGCCCAAACTATTAGCCTAAATTCAATCGCTTTGATATAATAATCAACACTCAAACAACAAATTGTATATGTAAGCTGCACATAAGGCAGTTTTTGCATTAACTTCTAAATCTAATTATAAAATTAAGTTTTACTACAATTCGTTGTTGAAATATAATCATTTCTACACAGTGGCTGTCATTTTCATGACAGTTTATTTAAACATAGGCTACATTAAATAATCAAGACATTATTAACAGGTTAAGTAAAATATAATGATTATATAGGCTAATACAGTGCATATATTAAGCGAAAGAGTTCATTTCTCTGGTGAACTAACAAGCTGTGGACAAGCTGAGGTAAATGCTACATGACATATTGTTTGCAATCTGTTTGACTGTCCGCCCCTGAAACACTAAATAAGCGATAACACGAGATATTATATGTTTCAGTAAGTTGTACTGTATCTTTCAACATACATTCAGATGTTCATTTAAGTTTATTCTGTAACTATGAAGTGATGATCGCGTTCACTCATGCTCAGCGCTCGCGCTGCCTGTTGAACTGAGGCGCCTGTACAGAGATCTTTCACGCCACATCAAAGCGCGTCAAAATGGCACTTCTGTATGAATTTCGTGAATTTGTGGACAGAATTTGAAGGATGAGACTTTGTTTCTTATCGAAAGTAACAAAACGCAGAGCTTATTGCGATTATTACTGGTTAATGGTGGTTAGGCTACAATGTTGCAATGTAATGTATTTGGTACACACGTGCACTGAACCGAAAGCCCTGTACCGAATACTAGGGAGTTACACCCCTAGTATTTATGGTAAACTAAAATATACCTTTAAAGGGGACCTATAATGCCCCTTTTCACAAGATGTAATATAAGTCTCTGGTGTCCCCAGAATGTGTGTGTGAAGTTTCAGCTCAAAATACCCCCCAGATCATTTATTATAGCTTGTCAAATTTGCCCCTATTTAAGTGTGAGCAAAAACACGCTGTTTGTGTGTGTGTGTCCATTTAAATGCAAAGGAGCTGCTGCTCCCGGCCTCCTTTCCAGAAGAGGGCGGAGCTTTAACAGCTCGCACTTCGGCTGCTCAACAACAACAAAGCTGGAGAATCTCACGCAGACAAAATGAGGATTGTCAGTAACGGTGTTCAGCCTTACATTGTTCAAACCAGAGTCGACACTGATGGAGAGACTCAGGAAGAAGTTACAACTTTTAGAATGAAACTGGACGTTTCTGAACGGTTAGTGGATAAATTTATCTAGTTCCTGTAGAGTTGATTCAACTCATCGACTAGCATGTGTCGTCATGTTAATCTTTTGTGCAAATCCAGTGTTGAATTGACCCTCGTTTGTGAAGCAGTCTGGCATAAAATAACTTTGCAGAAGTTGTTTATGATCTAAGAGCAACATTACACACTAACTAAAGTTAAAAAAGTGAAATCATAATCAAGGACAAATTTATTGCGTTACTACACAACCTTATATGTCAAATATATTTTCATATACATATGTAATGATGAAGTTGCAATTAAGTACATTTAAAATATATTAACTTTAAATGTAATATAAAATAACACTGCAGTTAAAATCATAATCTAGTGCTTTAGTATGTTAGTCAACACCAAAATAAGTGTTTTGATATTACAAAGTGCACTTAAAAATAGTGTACTCTCTTCAAGTACACTTAAGTGGCCTTTTTGTTAGATTAATATTATATTATCTGCAAGAACAGTTTTTAAATATACTTTTATGATTTGAAGTACACTACAAAGTGCACATTCAAGGCAGGAGTAACTATAACTCTCTTATAGTTACACGGCCCGGACGCCTCCTTGTGGCGACAGCTGGGGAGGGTGGTTAACATCTGCTAGAATGGGGTTTATGCCTCATATCGGGCACTACCCAAGCTAATATCCAGGCCATTCCCACATGTGTGGGTTTGTCTACTGGTTACGTTGAGACAGAAAAGTAAAGATCCCAGGCTCACTGGCCTCTGGGATGGCAGTAGTGAAGAGGAGTGTCCGAGGGCTGTCTTGACGGAGTTCACGTGCCAAGAATGTACCCGTACATTTAAATCTGCAAGAGGTTTGGGGATGCATCGCCACCATGCTCACCCGATTGAGCTGAATCCGGAGAGTGTGGCAGTGCTGATGGCTAAACGTAAAGGCTGGTCTGAAGGAGAGGATGTGGAGCTGATGGCTCAGGCTAGCTCTCTCTGGGAATGAGGGATGCTAAAGAAAGATCTTTATGACCGTCTACACAGCCTATGTCCCCATCGATCAGTGGACTCAATTAAAAAGAGGCTACAACATCTCACCACCCAATCCCTCAGTTATGAGAGAACTACCTCCGGTGCCGGTTGGAGAGCCCACCTGTGGAATAGCAGGGTCCGATGGAAGGCAAATAGAGCAGGAGGATAAAGTCCAGGGCAAAGGCCCTAGGACATGGACTGAGAGGGAGGATGAATTCCTCCTCTGGAATGCCAACAGGGAGTGGACTCCCTGAATGACTAAGAGGGCCTTGGCAGACACTTTGAGCTCGATACTTGAGGGGTGAACCTCCGAGTCTATACAGAAATGTCTGGCGAAGCTGGTTTGGGTCCCCCAGGTCGTTAGTGAGACTGTTTATCCAGCGGAAGTTCAGGACCCCAGTGAAATCTGGAGGGGGATACTGGAAGAGGCATTCCCCCTCCTGATCGAGCCCAAGCTGGGCGCTATGAAAATTAGGGCCTTGATTGAGGACCTTTTAAACGGCAAGAAGTCGAAGGAGGAGGGGGCCACTCAGTTGGAGGGCTTGATGCTGAGACAGGTACCCCTGAAATAGTCCAGTATCAATCGAAAAATCAGATGCCCGGCCAAGCCAAGGTCAAACAGACAACGACGATGTCTGCAATATGCCTACATCCAGCACCA
Source organism: Anabarilius grahami (assembly GCA_003731715.1). Lineage (NCBI taxonomy): Eukaryota > Metazoa > Chordata > Actinopteri > Cypriniformes > Xenocyprididae > Anabarilius > Anabarilius grahami. Next base: position 2,622,018 of record RJVU01053528.1, on the reverse strand, counting down.
ATACCGCCTGAGGCGGAAGGATGCTGCCAACCTAATACTTGAGGGCAGGTGGCGGGAGGCATTTGCTGGTCCAGCTCAAATTCCAGCTGGAAGGGATGCCTTCCAGTTGAAAACATTTGCTGAGGAGTCAGTGTGCTGTGAGACTTTTTCGGCAAGTGTGGCATTCATCCACAAAGGAGAAATACCGACATGCCCTGAGGATTTTAGGCCGATATTGATAACCTCAGTTTTGGCTCACGCCATGCATAAGATCTTGGCGAGAAGGATGATGGATATGCTGGAAATTTCAGATTTCCAGTTTGCCTTCTTGAAGAGGGATGGTTGTTTGGAGGCCAGCATGTTGCTTCACTCCATACTGAGGAATGCCCATGACAGCACTAAGGCTATGTTGTCCTTAGATATTTTGAAGGCATTCGATACGATCTTTCATGATGCAGTCCTAAAATCAGCTAGGAAAGCTGGCCTCCCTCCACCCTTGGTGAAATATTTGCATCATCTGTACTCAACGGCAAAGACTTATGTCAGCAAGGGAAGTACAAGATGTGGAAGAGGAGTCAGACAGGGTGATCCTCTGTCCCCAATTTTGTTTGTCCTCGCGATGAATGAAGCAGTACAGAGGGCGCACCCTGAAAAGGATACTTGGAGATATACACATTGACACGTTAGCGTATGCGGATGACGTGGTGCTTTTGGCAGAGAATGGCGAAGACTTGCAAACTAAACTCGATATTATCTGCAAGAACAGTTTTTAAATATGCTTTTATGATTTGAAGTACACTACAAAGTGCACATTCAATACAATTACTCACACTTCCTTTTCCACATGGGTTTACCCATTATCTCCAGTTTTATACAGTGAACATATACTAATTTAAACCCCATAAAGAACAGACCGAATTCAAATGGACGTCAGCTATTGATTAATTATAAAACAGGCCTCTATGGCACCTCAGCATCTGTCTGTAATTATGTCTGTTGGATTTGACTGACAGACCAGAGCTAGTTAGAGGTTACTGAAGTATATCAGCACTTTCAAGTTTGTCTCTCTCATTGTAGTCCCTGTGCCTGGTGATGTGAGCTCCCCGCTCTTTACATCCGTCTCTTTTAACCGACAGAAGAGGGTGGCAGGTTTACTGATCCCCACAGGAGGCTGGTTCACAATGAGAAACAGAAAACCTCCTTAACAAAGCCTCCTCAGCAATAAAGGCTGACTAATAAAGAGTGAGCGTTAGAGAAATGTGACTTTGCTAGCTTTTATTGCTGTCGATCTCCTCTGGTGCAAATTGCAGGTCAAACGGGTTGATTTGCCAGTTGACCCGTCCCTCCCCGACTGACACCTAAAGCACACTGCTGGGAAAGTATATTAAACATACTCAACAGGCCCCTGGTACTTACCTTCCTTTATTTGGCGTTAAAATGCTGCCATCCTGAAAATTAATGTCCATCACAAGCTAATTAATCCTTCAGAGGCCAACAATCAAATCTACTGGATATTAAAGAAATCATTCTTCACGTGTCAGTTTTTTTGTGTTTTGATTGCCATATGAATTTAAAAAATATATATTTAGAAAAAAAATTGAGACGTTTACTAACTATGGCTAGTGTTACAAGATGAAATGTGGTCCTTTCCGATCACCCCCTCTCTCCCTCTTCACTTCCATCAACCTCATTTATTATTTTGTTTAAAACATTACAAGTAATGAGAGTTACATAATCAGAAAGTAACACATTACTTTTAAATTTACAAGAAAATATCTGAGTTACTTGGCTAATAATAATATTTGACCACAAGATTTTTATCTGCCTGTGCCATCTTGGTTACATCAGAAGATAAGAAAATATGACCTTTTTTTTCTTCTTCTTCTTTAGAATAGTGTTTACTGATGAATGCACAAAAAGGTAACACTTTATAATAACTGCATGCTATGAATCATTTTAAGCATTAGTCAATTCATCATTTATAAGCATTAATAGACATTGTTAAGCAGACTCAGCCTCTCTTTGCAGAAGCATACACTGTGTGAGTTTTAAAGTTGATAATATATTATACGAGCAAAAATGCAATTTTTCCCAAGTGTGGATACACGATTGCAAACGTGACACTGGTTATCAAAAGGGTAATATTAAGTGACATACATTTTAAAGACAGTATTGTTTGCTTTATTTTGCAATTAAATAATAGTTCCAACTAAAGTGGTGTTTTGTGAACAAATCTGTGGCTTTGAACCAATCATGAGAGTCAATGATTTAATGACCCATTCATAAATACAGCCACTTGCTTCATTACTGAATGAATAACTCGATGGGCCCTATTTTAAGGATCTAAGTGCATGGTCTGAAGCTCATGGTGCAGGTGCACTTAGGGCGTGTCCGAATCCACTTTTGCTAGTTTAACGACAGTAAAAGTGGTCGGAGCGCCAGGCACATGGTCTAAAAGGGTCCCTATTCTCTTAATGAGTCATGGGTGTGTTTTTGGCGTACCGTGCAATAAACCAATCAGATTCACATCTCCCATTCCCTTTAAAAGCCAGGTGCACTTGCACCATGACAGATTCGCTATTTATATGGTGGAATTTGCAGGCGGAAAAACTGAACACTTCTCCAGAGAGGAATCCTTTTATTTTTAATATGTGGCATGTTTGTGTGCTGCTGTGTGTCCCTGTGAGTGTATGCATGTTGTGAGCCTGCCTATAGGTGCATATTACTAACGCGCCCTTTAAATAACAAAAAAAATACTGTGCCACTGACTTTAGAGCAGGTTTCAGTTGGTCAATGGCACAGTCATCTTCAGTTGCCTCAAAATAGCAACACTTCGTTTTTAGACCAGCACACCCATGGACGAACAGATGGGGGTGAGTGCATTTGCTATTTAAACAACGTGGCACTGAACGTGAAAATGATAACGGTGTCGGGCTGAAACTAGCAAAAAACACTTGTGTTGCGCCTGGCGTCGCATTGCGGGTGTATGATAGGACCCAGAGACTCAATCATCAAGACAGTGACTTACTGCCATCTACTGGCGGTTTTAGTTTAATATTTAAAAGTATCACTTCGTTTTTATCATCATTGCATATTTCTTTATTGAAATTTTTTTATTTAAAACATTATAAATGCTTTATAAAATAAATAAAGGTAAAAAATGCATTAGAAAATCAATTTAAGGGGGCAAATATTGTCCCTTAATGGAAAAGGTGTGACTGCAGTCTAAGTGGAATGGATGGAGTACGCAGAAGGATGTTAAATGCCTCAGGGGGTTCAACACTCTAAAAAGTTTGGGAGCCACTGGTTTAGGGGATGTTTGCTGCTGCAGGAGTTGGGCCTCTTACACAGTGTAACGATGGCGATCGAGACGAAAGGGTTGTAGATCCAAAAGCAAGCTTTATTAAAAGAGAGCGAAGTCAAACAGGCAGGATGTCAAACACCAGCAAACAGAATTAGAAGAGGCAAGGCAAGGAGTAGTCAAAAAAACAGGCAATGGTCAGGGCAGGCAGCACAGAGCCAACAACGAGGAAAAACACGGGAAACAAACGAAAGCCAAAACAATCAGCAAAGTGTGTCTGAGGGAGTGCAGCTTATAATGGGTTCCTAATGGGAAACAGGTGTGAGTGTGATCAGTGCCTAGCTGGGGGATTGTGGGAAATGTAGTCCAGAGTGAAGTAACTGTGTGTGTGCAATGAAAAGGTCTTAATGGTGAAACGGAGACCTCTGGTGGGGAGTGGAAGGAAGCAGTAGTTGGTGGAAACGTGACATACAGCTACAAGGCAGAGTGAATGCAAATGTTTATCCTTGTAACATGCAGTTCCTTCCCTGTAAGCATCTCCCAATCAGCCCACGATTTTCATGAAAGACAATGGCCCCTGTCACACTGCAAAACTGGTATAGCAATTCCTTGAAGCTAAGAACATTTAAAATAATGAAATGGTCAGTGCAGAGTCCTGATCTAAACCCGAATGAAAATCTCTGGAAAATCCAACAAAGCTGTGGAAGAGACTGGAAGACGAGAGGACTAAGATCGTGCAAGAAAAGTGTAAGAAACTAGTGACATCCAGCGGCTGCAGATGTGTTGAGTCATGTGGAATTGCCTTGTTTATTTTGTAAAGCATGTTAGTAGAACGGTGGTATACCGTGGTAATATTAATTAAAATTTTGTGCGATGAAGATTGAAATGTTTATAAATTGTTCTCCACTGTACATACAAATCCCTGCAGTTTCCAGCTGAAATGAACTCTTATTTTTACACGGTTCCTTGCACAATACTATGTTATGACCTCAAAATACTTTTACCATTCATTGCTCAAGAGCGCTCGGGTACGAGTCCTGTGAAACATGGTTTGATAAAAGAGCTCAAAGACGCGTAGAAGCAGCAAAAATGGCACGGTTGCTTAAGCAAATGTGTTTTTATCTCATGTTTGCTTTTGTTAATACAAGGGTTTAGTGTATGGGAGGTTATTTTCAAATGTGATAGAGCATTAACTTTGTAGCTCCACTCATCTGACATTTCATTTCCAAACTGCCAATATACATGCTTGAACCAACATAAAATGTTGGCATCATCTTGTTTATGTGTTATGGAGAAAATTGAATGTGCTTTTTAGCGCCACTCACTGGCCATTTCACTTAGACTTTTTGCAAACATTTTATAACAGGCACATATTTTTCACGAGCCTGGGTTGGAATGTTCAATTCAATTCAATTCACATTTATTTCTATAGCGCTTTTCACGATACATATCATTTCAAAGCAGCTTTACAGAGAATGCATGTCAACATTACAATTTAAAGAATGCAGTTAGCAAGTAATGTAATAATTTACAATTTACAATCACTGTTAGCAGTTTAACTGAACGTAGAAGCAATGAGCTCCTGGAAAAATGAATTACATTAACAATAATCAAGATATAGAATTTGTGCAATGTGCATGTTGATCCAGATGATTGCGTCTTCTCGAGTCCTCGCAGGAGTTGGCGCCGTCTCTTCACAGGTGTTGGTCATCTGAGGTCTTCTTAAGAGGCTGGATCCAAACTGAAGCTAATGTACTCTCTAGTCACCTCGGGACGGGTGTCCCGAGGCAAAACAGAAAAGCAAATGGAGAGTAATTAGCGTAGCTGCTGTTCATAACATTAAGCAAAGATAATCATGTGCAATTAATCTGAAATGAGAGGCATCATAATGTTGATTCATGTTGTCTGAGAGTGTGTTATGTTGGCTGGATTCAACGTGAACAGTACTGCTACCCCGAGGTTTCGACCGCTGGCATTCATCCTCATGTGGGAACACCACTGGACACTGCCCCAAAACCTTGATTTACATTGACAAAGTATGATAAATGACTGGAGTCTTTATCCTCGAGCTACTTTCACTCTTGTAAATACAGCCAAACAACAGAGGCTCCTCTTAATGGCATTTATTGCCTTAGCGCTTATATCTGAGTGAATGCATACCCAGCGGGCTGAAATGAATATTCATATGCACTGAAAGCACATATTCATCACTGAATGTGTAACTTGGCATGTATCTCTGCTGCCCCCTAATTGAATCAGTTGGCCTCGGTGTAGAAACACAGCAGCATTAGGGCTGTTTAGAGCAACGTATGGCTTTCAGGAGCAAACCTCATTTCCTAAATGTGACACAAGCACCACATTTACCTGTTTGCTTTCAGATAAATGTATGAATTGTATAGCTATATTTGGGGTTTTCTAAATCTGTTTAACCTTGATTTAAAAGAGGCCATATTATGACCAACTACTAGAAGAGGTTTTCATGCTTGAATGTTGATTATTTTCCTCATATTCTTCATTGTTGCAGCTCCTCTGTTTAGTTCCTGTCTCTATAAAGCCCCTCCTTCTGAAAAGCACAATGTGCTCTGATTGGTCAGCTGGACCAGTGTGTTGTGATTGGTCAAGCGCTTCGAGAGTATTCGGGGAAATGTCCCTCCCCTTACCATAACCACCATTTCAACACACTCCTAACTAACTCAACCAGGCCCTGCCCCTTTATTCTGCATATGAATTATTTAAATGAGGAAAATTATGATGTGTTCATTCCTGGAAGAAAACTCAAGACCACAATGGAGGTGTTTCAGGGAGTTCAGAAACAGTGACACTGATATAGAGAGTATATTACATCAAATGGTTTCGACTGACAAAACAGTTAACTGAATTGCATGTAAATATACAAAATGAAGTGAATTTGTGCAGTTTGATGTGTTTGAATGCCAAAAGCCTTCAAACGACAGTAATGACTCACTGAGTGATAATTAAAATATTATTTCAAATGTGATGTTGAGAAAACACCCCTTAAAAGTGGAATGATTTCTGTTTATCCAGTGGTCAAATGCTGTGTGGCCTCTCCGTTTTCTCTGTAATTAAAGTCACCTGACTATTGGCCGGTCTGTGTGTGCCTTTCCACAAAACTGGAAGACTTTGTTAATGTAAATATTGTAATATCTACTATACTGTATGTTATTGGCTTTTTTAGAAAAGAAAATTGAAAAGATAAAAAAGAATAATTATGAAGGCATAATCAATAATTTATCGACCTTTGTGTAAATAATATGTAATCATGTAATCAATAAAACATTAACTGAAGTCTGATTATGAGTAATACTGGCATAGTTCTGGCATGAAACTCAAGATGGCACAGGCTGATCGCATCACGATCACATCGTTATCTCATAACACAGCTGTTAAATTAACAGCCAATGAGCTTGATGCTCAACATTCAAATAAGAGGCAGTATTTGCTGTAGCAGTCTGCAGTGCGCTTTCTGAAATCAACAACTAACATAAGTGAATGCTCTTTTACTCCATATCTCTCTGCATACTGTGTGGTCTGCTTATGAAATCCTAGATGAGCGATCATAACAAGTTTTAAGCTAAGCATCATCCCTATTTGCACGAGTGAATTACTAAGCATATAACAGGTAGTGTTTTCACATGTGTTTATGCGGCAGCAAGCGGTCTATTGTAGTAATCGCTATGATGATATGAGAACAGTAAAGTTATATAGCATCATGCTTTCAACGGGGTTCACCATATTTAGTGGTATGACTCTAATGACGCGTTTGTTTATTTCTAAGAGCAATGTTTTCATTAGCTATGCTAAATGTGTGCAGTTGATTTCAGATGCGCAATGTCTGAGTCACGCTCCTGTCATTCATTTATCGCTCCCAATGGCTTTTCACTTATTGAATAAGAGTACAAGGGTTATGTCAATGATTATCAAATGACTTCAATTATGATACTTGCTCAGATGATTGCTGGATCTCTATCAGCTTGCAATGCGATATCTCTTTGTAACGAGAACATATAGTACAGTAAAGCCATTCAGCAAAGTAGTCCAGGCACACATAGATAGTAAAACGGTGTCCCATTGGGATAAATAAATAAATAATAAGCAGTAAATATGTCTTGGTGGTAGATCTGCTTGTGTGGGGGGTGTTTTGTCCTATTTTCGTCCTGTCTATGTTTATTCGTATGTGTGTATATGCATGTCTAACAATGCAGCATCTTGTTTTTTCGAACTCAGCCGCATGCATATTGTCTTGTCTATTTCTTTATTATTCATGCATGTTATATGTGCAGCAGCAGCATGTCTGTGAATGTATTGGCGGTATCAAATCTTGGTACTTGCTCTGCAGCAGCAGCAGCGTAGCATATCTATTCCTACAAGACCAAATATATTACATTGCCATATCCACTACCATGCCAATCTCTCCAAGAGTTGTCATGACAGAATTTTAATATGTAATATAATCTAATTACAAGTACTTAATTTTTGGAGTCTGGTTACAATATCCAGATCACATGTAATCAGTTACTACCCAGCACTATTATACTGACTGGGACAAAATGATCCATGTTAAAGGATTAGTCCACTTTTAAATAAACTTTTCCTGATAATTTACTCACCCCCATGTCATCCAAGATGTCCATGTCTTTCATTCTTCAGTCGAAAAGAAATTAATGTTTTTGATGAAAACATTCCAGGATTTTCTCCTTATTGTAGACTTGAATGGGCACCAAACGGTTGAAGGTCAAAATTAGTTTCACTGCAGCTTCAAATTGTTCTACACGATCCCAGATGAGAAATAAGGGTCTTATCTAGTGAAACCATCGCTCATTTTCTGAAAAAAATTGAAAATTATATAAGTTTTAACCTTAAATGCTCATCTTGAACTAGCTCTCTTCTTCTTTTTCTTTTCCTCTATTAGAATTCCAGCAGTGTAGACGCTGCTAAGCGTAATACTGCCCTCCACAGGTCAAAGTTTGAACTAATTGTTATATACTATTGAACTAGCATATTGAATATAAAAATTAGTTCAATCTTTGACCTGCGGAGGGCAGTAATACGCTTAGCAGTGTCTACACTGCTGGAATTCTTATAAAGAAGAAGAAGATGAGAGCTAGTTCAAGATGAGCATTTAAGGTTAAAACTTATATAATTTTCAATTTTTTTCAGAAAATGAGCGATGGTTTCACTAGATAAGACCCTTATTTCTCATCTGGGATCGTGTTGAACAATTTGAAGCTGCAGTGAAACTAATTTTGACCTTCAACTGTTTGGTGCCCATTCAAGTCTACTATAAGGAGAAAAATCCTGGAATGTTTTCATCAAAAACTTTAATTTCTTTTCGACTGAAGAAAGAAAGACATGGACATCTTGGATGACATGGGGGTGAGTAAATTATCAGGAAAAGTTTATTTAAAAGTGAACTAATCCTTTAACTCCACTAGTATATCCACCTTATTTTTAAACAAGGAAGTAAGCTATTTTCTCTGAATGTGCGAGACTTCCGATTCATTAACCACTATAGGTAAGAATAACAAAGTGCAGAAAACATTAAAATGTTTTGCGCTACAATGTAGTGTGTTTGTAGTTCCTCCCAGTAATTTCACGAGCACAAGGATTCTCTGATGACTGGCGATTTAAGATTGATTTAAGAACTCAAGATGCCGTGAGAATTCATTGGCTGCTTATTACCAAAGAAGAACTTAATCTTGCATCTGATGTCCTTTTTAACTCCAGATGAGTAGAATATAAACATTTAGAAATGTGGAAAACGCTTCAACTTTCCATGTGGTGCAGACATCTTTCTTCCTGAGTCACTCTGTCCTTCATAATAAAAGTCTCCATTCAAACAGCTCTTTACTAAGCAGTTTCAAATGAAAAGATCTTTAACAAAACATTTATAAAATAATTAAATAAGCATGAACTATAAACTGACTTCTCTGTCAGTTACAATGTTTACATTAAGGGTGTGTTCAGACTTCTAGATCAGTTATCTTGGTTGTTTTGGTCTGGACCAAAAAAAAAAAAAAAAAATGATACATTTAGTCCTGATTCGCTTAGCGTTCACACTGTCATTTTTAACACTTAACCTAAAGATACAAGCATCCTAACCATTGCTGTGTGCTAGGCTAAATGCACACGTTGTATGTGTGTTTATATGATGGTGTTTTTACTCGTGAAGAGCAGGATGTGTAAAGGAGTCTGTTATGCGCATGCACATGTGTGTTTATATTTGAGTTGATAAAATAATTTGTCTGTCAGTTTGATGCATGATTGCCATATTCAATCCTCCAGATAACGATGGTTCTTCTCTAATGGCAGAGCTGAGAGTGACAGGTCAGTGGGTGTAAAGCTCCGCCTCCCACTTCAAACTTCAAATTGAGTCGAAAGACGCACTGGCAGACTGCTTGACACCCCGTGTGCCGGAGGGTTCCCTGTCGTGCGAGCTGAAACATTATTCACTACATTCATCATGCTAACGTTGCACAGGTGGTTAGGCAGGCAATTTCCATTTCCAAAGCTGCATCTTTTTCAACGTGGTAAACACCCCTTCACGAACCACAACTTCTCGGATGCCGCCTCCGTCAACGATTTCTCTTCCTGACACACACCTCTCTGAAGTCTCTGGCAGACGTTCAGCCAGAGCACGCCGCGCGGCGACGGGAACGCTCACAAATCCGTATTACAAATCAGAGCAGGATAAAGACAGACTATTTTTAGGCCACACAAGGGTTTGCTTTTTCTTTGATTGGAGCATTTGGAGACATCTCATGTGGAGACGATGGGATCGCTTTCCCTGCTGATCAGGGATCTGTCGGAGCAGAGAGGTCTCTGAATCATTTTTAGCTCTCCCTTTCTTTCACCTTTGGTTTCAGTGTTTAAGAGAGAGTTTGCTTCAGTTCTGCTGCAACGGTTCATTAAGTTAAGCCTGATATCGGCTCTGTAATTAAATCAATAGTGAGACATGAAGAGGCCTGTAAGGGCCTTTAAAGGCTTAGCCAGTTGTGTCATGAAGCTGTTTAGGGATTTTATTCATTTTTAATTTTGTTTATTTAGTTTAAATTAAAGTCATTTTCGACTCACTGAAATGCTTACTGAGAACTTCAGAATAACAGATTTGTTTTAGTCAGATATAAAATAACATGAAGAAAATGTATGATGTTAAAAAAGGAAGAAATACCCATCAAAAGTTTTATATATAAATATATAAGAAATGTTTAAGAAGTCTCTTATGCTCACCGAGGTTGAATTTATTGGTAACACTTTACAATAAGGTTGTATTAGTTAACATTGAACTAACCATGAACAACACTCTGTTCAGCGTTAGTTAATGCATTAGATAACATGAACTAATCATGAACAATGCCTGTAAATAGCCTTAATGTTTTAAGGTTAACTTACTGTACATATTTACATCAGTTTATGTAGCAGTTGACACACTAAGGGTGAACATTTCTAACTCACCATCTTACCCTAGAGGTGAAAATGTCATTGTGTACCTTATCAGCATTATGTATTAATAAGGCATTGATTTGGGCTGTAAACATAATTATGAAGTGGAAAGCATCTGAACATTAACAGATATATTGTTCATATTTATATGCACTTTACTGTCATTACTTACATTCAACAAAGCATTCATTAATGGAATTTGTGAACCTTATTGTAAACTGTACACTATTTCAACATTAACTGATGTGTTACTAACATTTGTAGACCTTTTACACTGAACAAAATTATAAACGCGACACTTTTGTTTTTGCCCCCATTTTTCATGAGCTGAACTCAAAGATCTAAGACTTTTTCTATGTACACAAAAGGCCTATTTCTCTCAAATATTGTTCACAAATCTGTCTAAATCTGTGTTAGTGAGCACTTCTCCTTTGCTGAGATAATCCATCCACCTCACAGGTGTGGCATATCAAGATGCTGATTAGACAGCATGATTATTGCACAGGTGTGCCTTAGGCTGGCCACAATAAAAGGCCAATCTGTTTTATCACACAGCACAATGCCACAGATGTCGCAAGTTTTGAGGGAGCGTGCAATCGGCATGCTGACTGCAGGAATGTCCACTAGAGCTGTTGCCCGTGAATTGAATGTTAATTTCTCTACCATAAGCTGTCTCCAAAAGCTTTTCAGAGAATTTGCCAGTACATCCAACCAGCCTCACAACCGCAGACCATGTGTAACCACACCAGCCCAGGACCTCCACATCCAGCATCTTCACCTCCAAGATCATCTGAGACCAGCCACCCGGACAGCTGCTGCAACAATCGTTTTGCAAAACCAAAGAATTTCTGCACAAACTGTCAGAAACCGTCTCATGGAAGCTCATCTGCATGCTCGTCGTCCTCATCGGGGTCTTGACCTGACTGCAGTTCGTCGTCGTAACTGACTTGAGTGGGCAAATGCTCACATTCGATGGCGTCTGGCACTTTGCAGAGGTGTGCATGGCACATGACAGCGTGTATGGTGTCGTGTGGGTGAGCGGTTTGCTGATGTCAACGTTGTGGATCGAGTGGCCCATGGTGGCGGTGGGGTTATGGTATGGGCAGGCGTATGTTATGCACAACGAACACAGGTGAATTTTATTGATGGCATTTTGAATGCACAGAGATCCTGAGGCCCAATGTTGTGCCATTCATCCACGACCATCACCTCATGTTGCAGCATGATAATGCACGGCCCCATGTTGCAAGGATCTGTACACAATTCCTGGAAGCTGAAAACATCCCAGTTCATGCATGGCCAGCATACTCACCGGACATGTCACCCATTGAGCATGTTTGGGATGCTCTGGATCGGCGTATACGACAGCGTGTTCCAGTTCCTGCCAATGTCCAGCAATTGAAGAGGAGTGGACCAACATTCCACAGGCCACAATCAACAACCTGATCAACTCTATGCGAAGGAGATGTGTTGCACTGCGTGAGGCAAATGGTGGTCACACCAGATACTGACTGGTTTTTCTCACAATACTCCACGAATCCTTCTAACAATCTTGAGTTGAGATGAACAGTTTTCCTAAACTCAAGAGCTCCTTAGGAGATGAGATGCTAATATATGCCATTAAATCAATTTAGCAGGAGGATGTTTGAGCTGCCCTCAGTCAGGGAACACATGTACAGGGCTCACTCTTATTAATTTATCAAGAAGTGAGTCTGACTCATCTGTACCTTACCTGTCTGATCCTTTAATAGTTCTGTGAATATGAAGAGTCCTGTGTGCTGCCGAGCCCCCGATTAGCTTTTAATATATTCTCTCTCTAGACCACACAGACACGGGTGGAGAACATTTCACGCTCCTGTAGAATTTGAAAGGCTCAGACATTCAACAATGTTTAGCACCAGCTTTGCATACGCCAAAGACATTTATAAGATGTGACTAGTCAGAGAAGACGTGAATGTCATACCATCTTAATGTCAAAGGTCATGTCTAATTTTCTCAACCCTGCTGTGTTTTCAATGTTACTTCGTCTGAACCCATAGGCAAGAATTATCGCAACTGACATTTCTCTTGAAAGCTGCAGTCCGTAACTTTTTTTGGTTAAAAATGATTCAAAATCAATTTTTGAGCAAGTACATAACCAGTCAGTGTTCAAAACTATCTCCTTACCTTAGTTCGGTTCACAACGGTAAGCTTGTAATAATGTTTTATAATAAAATCGGTACTGGTGACTGATCATTTGTAGCCTTTTCTCAAAGCAGCTGCAGTAATTAAACTTATCATTTTGATGGCGGATTGTAATCCAGAAAGATCCAAATGACAATCATCAGTGACAACTGGAGATTCAGCCGTAGTCAAAAGCAAAAGACTTCAGACTACGCAGAGACAACAGAAATTGAAATCTACAGGTAACGCTAATACACACTAAATACACATAGTCATGCAATGCTGATGTTGTTAACAATAACAATTTGAGAACAAAATATAACAGTAATAATCATTTGCACGGTTTAGCGTGATCCGAGCAAAGCGATAGTTAAATTTAATCACCATTGGCAGTGCGATTTAATGTAGGCCTAATGGTCAGAACAAAAATGGCAGACATGTTATTTACTTTTTCAGATGACATTTTCCAGTAAAATTTCTTATTTTGGTCATACTCCCAAGACATAGAATCTGTGTTTCCGAAGTACAGTATCCACACCGGTGCGGTGACTGACAGCAAACATTAGATTCATCCACGCTGTGGAGCCGTGCTGATGCACAACCCACGTAAAGATGATAATTCCACGTATAACTGCAATTGCAGGTTTCAAACAGAGATGGCAAAACTTACGGACTGAAGCTTTAATATCTCCATTGATTTTTAAACTAGACAACAAAATCTTTAAATGGACGGTAAATGCAGACTCAAAGTCTCTTGCTTCTCCAATGTTTCTCAAAAGAAAAGACCTCCTCACACTTGAGTCTTTGGGATCCCAACAATGTTCCTTTCCATTATGATCTCAAGCGTTTCTCATTAAATTCTTCCAAATGATCTGAGGAATATTAGGAGAAACATTTAAGGTCTCATGTACTTAATTTTACTGAAAGTGCAATTGTAGTGTACTTCAAATCTTAAAAGTATTTAACTCTTTAAAATTATGCAAAAGTGTACTTCTTTTTTACAAGGTTAGCCTGAAAAAGCAACATCCTAGCAATAATATCTTCATCCTAGACAATACTGAATCCATCGCTCACAGCCTTGTTGTTGTTCACGTCATATTACATATGGCCTCTACTCTGGGTCTATAGGAATAGCATGTAACTAAAAATTGTGCTTTTGAGACTAATGTGTGTTTAAGACACTTTATTAAATGTTTAGTTTTTCAGTTTTAAACACTGTTAATTAGCCATGAATGGCAGAGCGAGTGCGCACTCATAGTCTCCATACTGCTCATCTTCTGATTCATGGAGTTTCCTCTTTTCTCCTTCGCTTCAAATTGCTTTGTAGTTTAATGATTATTTTTCCTTAAAGTCGAGAAAACAAATCACTCGTAGCTTTGTTCAATTGTACAGAAATTCTAAAATAATCTCACTGCGAACAGAGCTGTAAGGCTTTGTTTACCAAGGAAATTAATCAGAATTTGTTTATCAGGAAAAACTGTCCTAATGCCTTATTCTCTTTGAAATAATGAACTGTGAGGAGATGAAAACAAGTCATTTTCCTAATCCATTGCCTCTTTGCATTGCTCTATTACCCACGAGTGCATAAAGTTCTTTTTTTGTTTGTTTGTTTTTGTGTTTCGTCAGAAACTGCTTTGAAAGACCTTGTGTCAATCTCTTTCTGCATGTGCCTCACCTCAAGGTTTCTCCTGCAGGTCTTGTGCTTGGAGTCGTACGGTCCGATATCAGTGTTCAGTTTAAACAGTATATATCACAGCAGAATCTGCATCCGATCCTTGTTTTTTTTTTTTTTTCCTTGTTTTTTTCTCAGAACCAGATTGTATCTCTGACTTTAGAGCCAAATGATGATATAAGTAACTATTCTTCTTCATAATGTGTCTTACAAACGGATAATGTGCTGGCAGAAAATTACCAGGACATTATCCAGTAATTTTACGGACATTTCCATTAACCCTAAAACACAATGCAATGCAGTTAAAAATTTGTGTTTTTAAAAACACAGTACATTCTGTCCATTTTTTACAGATTTTTTTTAGAGTGCATCATGGTCTTAGTCTTACTTTTGAGAGCGTGTTTTAACATTCAGCATTCAACATTCAATTTTTAAGGGGATCTATTATGCCCCTTTTTACAAGATGTAATATAAGTCTCTGGTGTCCCCAGAATGTGTCTGTGAAGTTTCAGCTCAAAATACCCCACAGATCATTTATTATACCATGTGTAAATGCCCATTTTTGAGTGGAAAGAAAATCATGCTATTTTTGTGCATATGTCTTTAAATGCAAATGAGCTGCTGCTCCCCTCCCCGTTATCCAGAAGAGGGCGGAGCCTGTACAACTCGTGCCTCGAATACTCTGCCAAAAACAAAACATCTGTTTGGTTTTGATTATCATCTCTATCGCGGTCATGCTCACGTGACATTGCAGTTCTTCATCATCATTAAAGTTAATTATTTGCATGCGTTTAAATAGTTTAAACTTCTGATATACGGTTTTCTGAGCGCACACATCCGAAGCACGCACACAGAAAGCTGGCTGTCAGACGGAGTGTCCTGTGAGTATTAAACTGATTTCTCTTACACGTCTTATTGCACCTAAACTGTGAAATACACACAAGGTTATGTCAAAAACACACAAAGTTCAAAATATCTTCTTTTGTGTTATGCAGATAAATGTCAGTAATACAGGTTTGACAACATGATGGTGAGTAAATCATTTCAGAATTTTTATTCAAGGGTGCATAAAACAAACAAACAAGCAAAAAAAACATGCTTGATGCGTTTTTCTTTAAAGGTTTTTCCCTGTTTGCATGCACCAGCCGAGCAACTACCATTAAGATGACAAACATACTAAAAATTGTGAAATGTGCGGAATGAAGCCAGATTGCGCAGTGACTCTGGCACCAACCTAGTTGGATCAGAGTTGCACAGTTCAGGGAAAGTCAGGAGTGATTTCCCAGTTGTATAGTCGAGCTGCTTTACTTTGGTTGCAATCTTGCCTCTCCAGTGTATGTCAGCCATGTTTACCATTGTCAAAAATAGCCATGCTCGTCGTTTTACATGAAGACGTGTTCTGTTACTCAGCAACGCTGCCAGGGCTTGTTCATGCACAAACAGGCACTCGTACAGGCTCAGGTCCTGATTCTGTCACACTGGATTGGTCCGTAAGGGCTCGGATGGTGAGTCTGGTCAGGGGGCCTGTTGGGACAGGCTGCACGGGTCACAGGGGGCTTCAGGCCTGACTGTGGGCTGCAACACCCAGCCAAGGTGGACTGATAGGTGACCTGAACAGACAGCAGGAGCGAGGTGAAAGAGCGGGACTGCGGAGTGGCACAGCGCATACATGTGACCTGTGGGCCTGTTGAGGAAAGGATGTGTCATTTCGCATTACCTCTGCTTTAAGAGTAAGACTCCTGCTGCAGTGATTCACTCTTCTGTCTGGTGGCTGTACATGTTTGTGCATGAATCAGGACACAGGCTGTTGTCATTTGAAAAAAAGAGGCTGGTGTAAGAACCTGTGAGTCCATGTTTGTTTTAAATTCATGCTGCCATCGAGACAGACAAGGATACATATATTAAACATATGCAAGGTATGTGATGCTTTCAGCTGCATTATGTGCTCAGTGTTAACTATGAAACAGCAAAATGTGTTTTTGGGAGTGAATCAAGATGTTTCAAGGGAATCGATCAAGATTTTTCAATTCACCAACAACGATGTCAGAAGATTTTGAAGTTGGAGGAGAAAATTAGTTTTTCGCCCTATATCACGCGTGACCTTTCCAACATTCCAACGTAATGCGTGGTGCATCGCAGAGCAGTGCAAGACGAGCATTTGTGGTTAAAAAGTACATCATTTTTTATTTTTTTTTAGAAAATGGCAGATCGTTTCACTAGATAAGACCCTTATTATTCGTCTGGGATCATGTAGAGCTCTTTGAAGCTGCTCTGAAACTGACATTTGGACCTTCAGCCCGTTGATAGCCGTTGAAGTCCACTATATAGAGATAATTCTTGGAATGTTTTCCTCAAAAACCTTAATTTCTTTTCGACTGAAGAAAGAAAGACAAACATCTTGGATGACATGGGGGTGAGTAAATTATCAGGAAATTTGAATTCTGAAGTGGACTTTAAGTCTGCAGAAATTGGCCAAACCATTTCCATTAGAAGTGCATCTTTGCCCATAGAGGTTATAATAGAGGATATGGCGTCCACTCCACACATAATTGCCCCCAACACACATTGCCAGAACTTTGGGCACCATCTCGCCCACACTGCAGATAAACAGATGGAGTGATGAATGATCAATCACACACGCTATGGATTTCTCTGGCAGCACAATTTGTGAAGGTAATGAATGTGTCAGTGCAGTCAGGTCAGTGTATGATGTTCTCAATCTCTGCCGCCAGGGTCACCGCCGGTGGTCTGACCAGCTGCTAGCCTGAGGGGGAAGTGATGCTCCGCTGCTTCCTGTGACAGTCGCAACTGCTCTTCTGGTGAGTGAGACGCCACACCGAAGCTGCAGGCAGCGTCTCCGTCTCTCTAGCACATGCGGTGTCCCTCCTGCAGGGCCCCTCCAGGCCCCTGAGTGCTCAGATGATGAAGGTCTGACACCAACTCCCTCTTCCTTTCCCAGGGGGATGTAGGGAGATAAAAGGTGCTGTTTTTCTTGCTTTTCTTTTATGAATTTATCTTGAAGGAAGGGTGCACATGTGTGGTCTTAATAAGAAACTATTAGCAGAACAAGATGCTAAGGAAATAACAATATGCAATGAGAACAAGAACATCTGAATTGTTTTATGGATATAAAGATTACCAGTTTATTAAGCACCCTCCAAAAAGGCATAAGGTCTGAATAAATTTGTTTACTGTAAGTTGTAACGAGTGTTTTTGTGTAATTTGCTTTATATGTTGATGAGAATGCAAGAGAGAGAGAAAGTTTATGGATAAGACTTTAATGCGCACTTCTTGTACTCTGTTTTATTCAGCTCTTACTGTGATTTTCTGGAGTGAAAATGGACACTTTATACTTTGTGTGATGTACAATAAACTTCATAAAACTCATCAGAAAAGTTTTGGCCATCATTCAGACAGGATCCGCTACAACAGGCTTGTGCTAATAGTGGATAAAAGCAAGATGACAACATAATTTATTAATTAAACTAAACTATACCTGTTCTATCTCCATACAGCATATATTATCTGGCTCTGTAGGCATCATTGTCTGACTCTGGTTCGAATTGAACACCATTACTGACAGTTTCTGACATTTTCGGTGCGTGAGATTGTCCTGTTTTGTTGTTGTTGGTATGCTGGAGATTGAGCTCTTGAAGCTCCTCCCTCTTCTTGAAAGGGGGCCGGGAGCACCCGCTCATTTGCATTTAAAGGGCACGTTTTTGCTCACCCCCCAAAAGTGGCTATTTTAACATGTTATAAAAAATGATCTGTGGGGTATTTTGAGCTAAAACTTCACATACACACTCTGGGGACACCAGAGACTTATATTACATCTTCTGAAAAGGGACATAATAGGTACCATTTAAAGAGGTCATAGTATGCCTTTTTACAAAGTCTTGATTAGAAGAGGCCTTGATTGAACATAAGAAGCTTCTTTCAAAAACATGTTTTAATATCCCAAGCTTGTTTGAGTGTAACATACAGAACAATGAACACAGTTAGACAACTTGTTGTCTTCAATAGGAATTATCTTGTCTAATTGTCTTGTCTTTACAGATTTGATGCCTTTTGTATAGTATCCACTCAGTTTCACTCAGTTAGAGTGGCTGAAGCATTATAAGTGCTATTACTACTTTTTTTACACAGGAGGCTGTATTTCACTGATGCACTAATAGGTCACTGGAGTGTCATTCGATGAATAGGAGTTTGATCGAGAGAGGATGGTTGCTATGGAAATGGGCCAGGTAACACAGGTAAGGGCCGCTGATTGCCTGAACTCAAGAGCCCCTGATGAGGGGAAAAGACCGCTATACAATCACCAACAGCACACACATCACTTAAAGAGAGAGAGAGATTCGGCAGCGGTCAAGAAAACACAGAGCCTGTGATTTACAGATCATATGTGAAGCTGCAAAGAAAATCTGAGAGCCTTGATTAGGTGATCTATGAATAAATAGCTTGTGAGGTGTTATTTTAAATAATTTACAGAATAAAAACACACTTTTGAACTACTTACTGAATATCTGTCAATATTAATATATAACACGTTTTTCTGGATTGAATATTATGGTTAACACTTTACAATAAGGTTCATTAGTTAACATGAACTAATAATGAACTGCTCTTATACATCATTCATTAATCTTTGTTAATGTTAATTTCACCATTTAATAATACACAATCTTGTTAACATTAGTTAATGCACTGTGAACTAACATTAACAAACAATGAACAACTGTATTTTCATTAACTAACTTTAACGAAGATTAGTAAATACAGTAACAAATGTATTGCTCATGGTTAGTTCATGTTAGTTTATTTATTAATTAATGTTTAACTAATGAACCTTATTGTAAAGTGTTATTGTTTTATAATATACTACTATACACTGAGGTGCAAATAGTATCTGAGGTGCACTATTTGCACTAAATATAAATAGCATCTAACAAATACTTGCACTTACAAAACAACTATTTTCACTTAGTGCAAATAGCTGCTGCCTAAATATTAATATATATAAGGTGCACAGAGTCATACACACAAATACAAAACACCATTAGAACTCATCACTAAAATTATGCCAAAAAACATAAAAAAGAAACAATTATTAAAATTAAAAACCATCAAATGTAAAATGTCACACAGGAAATTGTGGGAATGTCTTTAACTGTAAATGATAAGCTTTGTTCTTTTTTTACTTCCAAAATCAGTACATTTAACAGTCATTTACTATAAAATGACATGAAATGTAAGATTCTATAACAGTTTTTACTGTTTACATGGAGACAAAAATAGTATTGTTTTCAAAACTTGCACTTTGAAACCCGTTTTCAAAAGTTTGTGTTTTCAGGCCTCTAAAACGCTGTTATTGAGTAAATGAACGGCCAAAACGTATAAAAAGTTTTCAGTTTTTAGTAAAAAAAATGGTGTCATGTAAACGGCCCCTTAAGGCTGATTTATACTTCTGTGTCGAGTGTTCGCCATAGCTACGGCATAGACTGTGTGTACCACGTATATCCTACGACGTAGCCTGACGTGCACCTCTTCAAAAATGTAACAACGCATCAATTCTACGCGGACCGCAAGCGCTGTGATTGGTCTGCTAGAACCCCTCCCTCAGGTCAAAAAAACTGGCGCGGAGCAAGCATTTTCAACTTCCATAGGAATGAAAAATGCTCTGTTTCAGGGGACACATGCAGTCATACTGCAGCAAAAGTCGTTACCTTTTTGCCGCTTCTATTTGTAAGCTTCTTTGACAACGTACATGACAAGCTGCTTCCTCTTCGGCTTTTGCTTTGATACTCAACATGACCACGAATACTGCCTACTAGTGGTTTGCAGACAACGACGCAGAAGTATAAATGAAAACAGACGCATAGCTTACGGCGCCTTTAGTTTCCTGTTTGTTCATTAGTTTCCATAGTTCCTAATTCCACACACCTGTTCTCTTTCTCCTTTGATTACGTTCTCTGAGTTCCCTTTCGTGATGGTCTCTCAACGTTGCATACAGCTGATGCTGACACATTGGGAAAACACCTTTCTCCTCATTAGAATATTGAAGCCTGGTTCACTTAACGCCATTGCATTGCAATGGCCAATGGCGCTCAAGAGCGCGAAAATAACGAGGCGAGGCCCCCTGCATAACGCAGTGCAGAGTGGCATTATCTCAGAATCTTTATCCTTCAAACCTGATTAATTAGAAGGCTCTCCTTCACCATCGAGTCATCACAAGAAGTGGATTATTATTGCAAGAAATCCTCTTAAGTGTTCCCATCATTTAGACTTTGCTCTACCTGTGCGGGACCTCTTCTCTACCGATTTCCAATGATCACGACATGTGTGTCTACTGCCTGGGTCGTGCCCAGTCAGAGGCTGCCATTGAGGAGCCCAACTGCCCTCACTGTGACGCCATGAGTGTCAGGACTCTTCGTAGGAGGATAGCCCTCATACTTAGCGAAGCGTCCACCTCAGGTCCACCAAGCGTCCCCACTGCCGCTCCTCCAGAGCCGCAGAGGAAGAGGCAGCGGCCTTACATGTCGGTTACCGGCATGCAGATGCCAGCGCAATGTTCCCCTTGCTCTCCAGATCACAGTTCTCCGGTGGATTACCCAGAGCCCAGGTTTCGTCCTCCGTCGAGTGCAGGTGATTTTGTCTCCTTCGGGGTTCCAAGGAGGCTGGCGATGACGCCTTGTCCATGGCAGCGTCTGAGTTGGTGGAATGGTCAGAGAAATCCAGCCACGTGGACAAATTCGACTCTCCTCTCAGCGAGACGCATGAACCAGGTCAGACAGACCAGGAGCTTCTCCGTGTGATCAGTAAGGTGGTGGAGGAGCTCAACCTGGAGTGATCCCCTCCCACCAAGCCTGAAAGGAGCAGACTAGATGAATGGTTTCTCCAACCTGGCCGTAGCCTTGTAGCCAGCCCGCAAAGGCCTGCCCCTTTCTTTCCCCACGATGAGGCCTCTAAGACGTGGCACGACCCGAATTCACCCCATGCCCACATCTCCTGACGACATCGGCGCACATATTTGTTCCTCTGCATTGCTGAGGGTGAAGTCTGCAGCCATGCACTCTAACAAGCCATGCAGATCCACCGCTAATATCGCTGGAAAAATAATATTGCATACACGGTAATACATGCTAATATCTCATACACCGCAGCATCAGCCCTCCACTCGATGGCTGTCTTCAAGGTCTTCCAAACGAAGACACTGAAAAGCCTGGACGAGCAGGTCTCAGATCCTGAGATCTTCAAAGAGCTTCGCAGCGCAACGGACCTTGCCCTGCTAGCTACTAAAATGATTGCACAGTTGATTGGCCATACCATGGGCAGCCTTGTCGTGCTAGACAGACATCTATGGCTGACACCGACAGATATGAAGGACGCTTAAAAAGCAGTCCTCATAAACCCCCCATCAGCCCCACCAGTCTTTTTGGCAGCTCAGTTGAATCCCTTGCGGAGTGATTCACCAAGACTCTGAAACAATCTAAGGCTATAAAACACGCATCAAAGCGCACCAGTCAACCTCCTCCTGTGCTCCTCATCCTCTCAGGGCTCTATTTCTAGACCGCCCAAAAGCCCCACCCGTAGCCAGAGCCTTGCATCCCAAGGACTCCTGGCATCGGCGATTCCCACCTCCCAAGCAACGCAGACCCCGCTCATCGGGAAAACGTTCCAAGGATGCCCAGCTGCGTTCCTGATGAACCTGTGAGGAAGAGGAGTCTGAAGCTTGATGCAGAGATGGCCCTGGGGCAAAAGCCATGCATTTGGATGCTGTTCTGGCTGTTCCCCTCCCCTCCCTGCCAGTGGGTTGTTCAACCCGGGGACTGGTTTATTTCCGTAGATCCTTACCAAGTGCATGAACCTGGCTCTCTCCCCTCTTTGTTTGAGTGGACTACAAGTAGTGAATTACCTGGACGACTAACTAATTATGGCTCCCTCAGCGAGCAAGCTTTGCGATCACAGGAAAGTTATCATCAGCCACCTGCAGCGTCTGGGATTCACAATCAACATGGGCGTGTGTCTGGATTCCATCTCCATGTGAGCCCACCTGCTACCGGAGCGCACACAGAACATTATGAACTCGCTCACGACATTCAAAGAGGGCAAATCACGTCCTCTGAAATGCTTTCAGAGATTGTGGGTTTGATGGCAGCTGCCTCAGTGGTTTGTAACTTAGGACTGCTTCACATGTGACCATTCCAGCTGTGGTTGAAGAGGTGCTTTCCCGTGTCAGCTTGGCACATGGGCTCGATGTGTGCCAGCTCACATTAAGTAGTTAGTAACATTCAGATGTGTAGAGACACTGGCCCCCTGGATGGACACTAGGGGTGGAACGGTTCAGATTACTCGCGGTTCGGTTTTTGTCACGGTTTTAGGGTCACGGTTTCAGTACGGTTCGGTATGTGCTATGTTCATTAAAAAATAGGACAGTTGTCAAATAAATATAAAGAAAATAAAAACAAATAATCTAACTACAAGAAACAGCACAAATAAATACATAAGAACTAAGATACAAATAAAATAAACAATGCTTTACAGGTTTTTCAGCTATCTAACAGTAGCTTTCAGGTACAGAAATGGAATAAAGTAATGCAATAAAATAAAACTGCATATAAACTTCTTTGAATAGTTAACACTAGATGAAACATTACTGAAGTTACAAAAGCTATTCAGTCAAGAGTGATTTCTTTGTCTTTTGTAGTTTGATTAACATTAAAAACACAGAGAGCAGGAATATTAGACAGCTGTCCCTTTAAGACATAATTCAAAGATCCAGCACATGGATAGACATGCATTGTCTGTCTCGTTTTTCTCTCAAGACATAACCTACTATGTTTGTTAGGATACTCTGTAAGATGGGCATGTTAACAATTTTTGTGTGAATTTGTCCGTTTAGGTGCAAGACTTGAAAGAGAATTTGTGCGCGAGTATTTGTGCGCTGTGATGTGGCTCTCCGTGTACGCGCGTCGGATGAGTACATACAACAGTCACTCTTTGTTTACTTTCTTTTCTTTTTATATCTTTTGATCGTCGCTGTTGTAACATATTGGGAAACTAGAATGCATATCCATTGACTGCAATATACATTAGCCGAATCCGTCTGTCTGTTTTACACGTTGTTGTTTTCAACAAACTATATTATAGATGCGTCGTCAAATTTGGGATGAACCGCGGAGCACTGGACACTGCAATCTACAAGCGGGGTGCCCGGGTGGGATAGATATGCTAACTAAAAATGTGAGGCATGTGAGCCCACTCCACGAGGGGTATGGCTTCCTCTTTGGCATGTCCACCACAGCGACAGGAAGATGTTAAGAACAAAAAGGAGAAAGAGAAATAAAGCACAAAAGGGAATTAATCTGGCAGCAGCAGGTGTGCAATAGCCTACCATTTAAAAATTTGTAGCCTATTATATACAATTACATTAAACATACTAGGGATGCACCGATAACGATATTAGTATGGCCTGATACCAAAAATTTTCCATGCACAGAGACACCGGCAGCAGCAGCAGAAACAATGTCAGCCTCAGAGGTGTGGAAATACTTCAAAATTAATGATGACAACCCACACATTGCGAACTGCATGCTTTCAATCACAATTCGTTATCAATTAGTGAAGGCGGGATAGGCGGAATCGCGCTGAATGACACAGACCAGGGGTCTCATTTATAAAACTGTGCGTAGATTTCATCCTAAAAGTGTACGTACGCGGAAAAAGATAGATTCTGCGTACGCACAAAAAAAAAACAGATTTATAAAACCATGCGTACGCCAGAACCTGCGCACAAATCCTTTTATAAATCCCAGTCACCGGAAGATTGTGCGTATGTGCATCTCCACCCTGTCTCCTCCCCGAAATCGCCATATATGGAGCTTACGACGCCTAGTTTTACTATGCATAACCTCATCTGCATATCATTTCCATACATATTCCCATCCACGTGACACTATGGTTAACGCCATCACAGGTACAAGACAATGGAAAATATTATATTGTATAACACATTATATTGATAAAAATCATCCAATATCCTCTTTATGTTTTAGAATAAATATATCAAAATATCCATAAAAACAAAATTATATAAAATACTTAAGATAAAGGTTTTAGAATAGAGCTGATTCATTCATTTCCACTGGCCAAATAGTATTTTAATAGACATGCAATCTGCAAATCTTACCGTTTTCCTCATATTATATCCTTCAAATGGTAATTGTTTGAAGATCCTTCACACGACATCAACACCTCATGCAGCTGCGGTTTAGTAAGCTATTATCATTGGAACTATTCAAACTGGACAACAGACCGTTCGACCACCGAATCCAGCAGTGTCTTCCATAATATCGAAGTTAAGAGTGAATCAATGATCATCATTCTCGCTAAAATATACATTTGTCATAACATCTGCAGTTTAGTTTAAAGAGGAATTATTATGCTCCCAGCGCTCCTCGCGTGTCACAGGAAAAGTGATCGAAAGTAGCACATCTACTATCTGAATTCATATCACTTTTGTTTAACTTCTGCGTAATGTAATTTCAGTGCTTATCGGCAATAGTGAAAGTGTAATATAAACGTAAATGTTTATCAAATGAAAACGTGTTTCCACGCGAGTTTAAATAATTATTTTATTTATTTAAACTGTTATTGTGAACATGAACTGTATTTATGAATATGACTCATAATGAGGATTTGAAGTGATTTTCCTTCATCTGCCGTCAGTCCCTCAGCTCACCATCGGTGTCGCCAAACTGTTCTGACTCCAGAATGTTCGTACACACGGCTCAAAGTTTGCTTAAAGTACACATGAAATCAAAATTGACCTTATTTATTTTGTTAGCTCAAATTGCTAGTTTTGTGGTGAACAGTTCATCCGTGCAAGTCAATCTACACAAAACAATTGTTTGGCTTCGTAATATTTAATGAAAATCTGAAAATTGCCCCTCTGCAACGGTGCCCCTTCTCTAATGACATCAGTTTGACGGCTTGGGTTGAATAGGCTTAAACCACTCCCCTCCAACCGTTACTCTGCTATGAGGGAGATATGGAGAGGAGGAGCGCTAAAGTAAAACTCTGCCCTCTATTCAATATTCCGTTTCACTTGGAAATACGTCACAACACTGGAGAAAAGTCGTTTGCAACTTCCGGTTCATGGGGACTTTAAAGGTGCGCACATTCTCCCGTCAAGTTTGTTTTTTATAGATCACAACCTTTGCGTGGGAACTGGCGTACGCACGTTTCAAGCCCCGTTTTGTGCGTACGGACGCTTTATAAATGAGACCCCAGAAGCGCGCTCTCTCTCTCGCACGTGCGATCCCAGTTCTCTCAGACAGCGCGCGATCGGTTCTCCTCGCGCCTGAATAGTCAAATGCACAAATAGTTGTCAAAATCTCCATCGTGTGGAGTATCTCACGTAAATACAGTCGGTTATGGCTTAAGTGGACATAAACATTTGGGTGAAAACAGGATGTATGTCAGTATCCATGGATTCGGTCTTAAAGGGACCGTAGCCTATATTTGTCATTAATGTTAATAAAACAACAAAATATGTTAAATAAATGTATACATGGTAAATAAACCTACTGTATCTGAAAAACAAGTTTATTTAATTTGTATCTCTATAGTATTTGTAATTTGTTTATAAATTTATTTTTATGTAACAACAATTGTATATATTGGCAATTATGCCCTTTGAAGGTTATTGGACACTGACATTTTTGTTCTTTAAGTTTGTGACAAGCACATAAAAATTATTACTGTTTTCATTAGAGTAAAGAAGCTGTCCTGCATTCATTAGTCTCACTGTGTTGTGCTTGGAAAATTGCGTCAAAAAAAAAAAAGAGATAAATAAATATAGGTATCAGCATCTGTATCGGCGAGTACAAAAAAAGAAAAAAAAAGTATCGGTACTCGTACTCGGTCCTTAAAAATGTTTTATCGGTGCATCCCTATAACATATAAACCAATCAGATTCATGCTTACCTCATGTACTGTAAATAAGAGGCTGTATTAACTTATATCCACTAAATTACCCATTTTTAAAATGACATCATTTGAGATAAAATGCAAGACAAAACCATTTCAACTATATAGCATAATATGTTTCATTAAATATGAAACATATTATGCTGTGAGCTGCGTGAGCAGTGCGCACACCCACAAAACTCGCTGCTCCACCTTGAACGAATCTTTTATCACTGTTGTGCCATGCAAATGTATTTTTACAGACGTCCAAATGAGAAACAATTACCGTCCAAATAGGGCTTTTGTCTGTGTTTTTAGTTATTGGGTTTCCCGTTTGCCTGCATGTTTGATTCCTCGTTAGTTGCCATGGTTACTGATTTGTGTTACACACCTGATTGTAGTTGAGTTGCTTGTCTTGTTTCTTTCTTTTGTTCGCCAGCGTTTATAGTCCTCTGTTTGTATCCTTGGTTGACCGTTCTCATTTGTATGTCGAGGTTGTTCTGTTTGTGTGTTTTCAGAGTTTGAAGTTGCCTGAATATTTTGTCATTAAACACCTTACTGCTGCGATTAGATCCTGCTTTTTATTTCTCTGCGTCAACACAGACTTTGTAATGAGCCATTTTATCAACTTAATTTCAACAAATGAAAAGTTTTGAATTTTGAAAGTTTCATTTCAAAATTCAGCTCTTTGTATACCACCTATGAATGTTGATAAAGCATGGGCATATTTTAAAATGCATGGGCAGGTGAATATGTGTGTTTAGATCATACATCTGCAGACTGTAAACACTATCAAGCATATTCCCTTATTTGTCAGTGTTCTTTTCAAAATAATGTCCTGTCCTTCCTTTCCTAACCTCACAATCGACTTTGACCCTATGTATATGTAAATCTATTTGGCAAAACATATCACTATGTACACCTGCCTTCCACGGCCAGAAAGAATAAAATGGATTTTGAAATTACTTTGTAGTAGCAAAATCATATTATTTGGACTGATTAGTTTTCCTGCCTCATTTGCTTTGAGACCTTTATAGGTGCTACAGAAATATTTTCCTTAAATTCAATCACCTTGTACCTGCAAAAAGCTCCATCATTATTTGTGAGCATACCGTACACACAGCCAAGATTGTACCAATGTTATTCTAGATGACAAACACTTCAAATGAAGGTCGAAACGTTGTTTTGAGCATTCTATCAACTCTGCAAATAAAATATTACTGAGGTACTAATCTCTGCCGATGTCACGTTTTGAACACTTGTTTTATTATTTAACTTTCCATTACTTTTTCATTTATGTTTAAAGCATATTTTGATGTAAATGTCTGCTAAAAAAAACTAAATGACAACTATTTCCACACATGAAAACCTTACAGTATGCAGCATACACTAATTGTGTTCCAGGAGTGTTGGTGGTCTACAGCATTGGGATTTTCCACCGCATCACTCCGCTTGTGTTGTGCGATTGTGCATGAAAGGGAAAGTTCCCTCAAAAATTACTAAATATTCTGTCATCTTTGTCATCATCACCCTTACATCAGTCCAAACCTGTATGACTTTCTATATATATATATAGTGTTCTTTTCAGTAATACTTTTTTCAACAGTCCACTTTAGGGGCAGTCATGGCCTAATGGATAGAGAGTCGGACTTGTAACCCAAAGGTCATAAGTTCGAGTCTCAGGTCCGGCAGAGATTGTCAGTGAGGGGAGTGAATATCCAGCGCTCTCCCCACCCTCAATACCACCACTGAGGTGAGACCCTTGAGCAAGGCACAGTACCCCCAACTGCTCCCCGGGCGCCGCAGCAATGGCTGCCCACTGCTCCGGGTGTGTGTGTTCACTGCTGTGTGTGTGTGCACTTGGATGGGTTAAATGCAGAGCACAAATTCCGAGTGTGGGTCACCATACTTGGCCACATGTCACTTCACTTACTCACTCACTCACTTAGACATTGTACTAACTATAAGTAAAGGTCCTGACACACCAAGCCAACGGTCAGGACTGTTGTTGAGCATCGGCCGGCCCAGTTTTTGAGTCGCCACTAGTTGGACCTCACTGGGAGCTTTTTGGCCCATTAAACATAGTTACTTTTAAAAGTAATGTTACAATATTGCGTTATTCCCTAAAAAAGTAACAAATTGCGTTACATACTTTTCATGGAAAGCAATGCATTACGTTACTTTTGCATTACTTTTTCTCACCTGGGCTGGGCTTGTAGAGAGTGTGTTAATTTATATGATGAATAGCCTATAGTTAATCAGGAAAATAGATGAGGTAAAATAAACCAATGCTGCGTCCCAATTCGCATACTATCCGTCCTAAATAGTATTCGAAAAAAGAATTAGTATGTCCCAAATCGTAGTATGTTGAAATGAGTATTCCAAAGATACCCGGATGGTCTACTTTTTCCAGTTAGAATTCGAAGTGCAGATCCGTGCACACTTCTAACGGCTAATATTGCCCATAACACATTGCGCTGTGGACGAGGATTCGATTAGAACTACAAATACGAATAAAAAGTGTTAAACTACAAACATGACGGATGTGCGAGGACGGTTAAGCAGAGCGGTTAAGATAAAAGGGAATTATTGAATGATTAATAATCAGTATCTAACCTGACGAAAAGATATTTATTAAATGTTATCCACATTATATTTCATCTGCAACAGCATTGTAAACTTTTTTAACGATGCGTTTGGTCATTAACTTTTAAATGCATAATTATGCAAAGATGAGGAGAGTTCTCTGCATTAAAGACCCATGACTGGGTGTGACTACATTTCTCTCCGAAACGGTAGGAAATTAAATTGAATTGAATGTGGAGGATTTTAACTGACAAGATGATTGACAGGGTAGTTTAAACGGTTACAGGTTGCGTAACTAAGCAACAGAACGTCCGTTAGTTATGACGAGGTAGTTTGTCCCAAAGCTTGCATACTCTTCTGCTACACACTCAAAAGTATGTACTTTTCTTTACAAAAACAGTACATACTTTTAGGACGTAGTATAAGTACGCGAATTGGGACGCAGCACATGAGTATGAATTGACATTATCTTGATTTGTGCTTATGTGAAAGTGCAATTATTGTGATGAAATGTAAAAATTAATTTCTCAAATGACAACAATTATTGTGATTATAATTTTGAGCAAAATAATAATTTCTTTGACTAAAACTAGACTAAAATGGCCCGACAGATTAAGACTAGATTAAGGGTATTTAAAGGGTTAGTTCACCCAAAAATGTGTCACCCTCTTGCGTCAGCATCACACGCATGCGTCGTGCTGCACAAGTGTACAGTGTCGGCCTATACTGAGCCGGCGTTTGGACGTAACTACGTAGGAGACTGACATAGGAGAGAAGAATTTGTTGAATAAAGTTATTTTTCACTTTTTTTTTTGGACACAAAAACTATTCTCGTCTCTTCATACCACTGCAGTCATGTCGACTATTTAAACAATGTCTTTAGTACCTTTTCTGGGCCTTGAAAGTGGTGGTTAAATTGCTGTCTATGGAGGTGACTAGTTAGAGAGCTCTCGGATTTCATCAAAAATATCTTAATTTGTGTTCTGAAGATGAACGAGGTCTAACAGGTGTGGAACGACATGAGGGTGAGTAATTAATGACAGAATTTTCATTTTCATGTTCACAAATGCAGGCAGTCAACTTACGCTCACTATAGTACACTTTAGGGTTTTCACAGTACCAACATTTCAGTAGTTGGTACTAATACCAGTCAAATTTTGTGGTTCTCGGTACCAAAGCAAAAAAATCAAATTAAGTACTTTTTGTTGAAATATGTTTCTGTGGATGTTAAAGGTACTTCAACCATAGATGCCAACAAATAATGTTTTAGCTTGTATATGCTTTTTTTTTTTTTTTTTAATTCCAGGCTCAACAAATCCAAATCACAGACTCGACTATCTGTTTACAGAGTATGCATCGATAGAAAACCAGGCTGCATGCACACAAAGCTTGGGTACTTAGGTGTGTGTGTTTTTTTATTAAAATATATGGGTAAAATATAACCTGAACATTTCATGAGATTCAGCAAAACAAAAGAATATAATTCACTGTGGGTCACAAAACTGTATGCCATAATTTCAGCAAATTGTGTTTCATCTCTAACAACTACATCTGTATTTTGATGTACAGATATAAACACACACACACACACACACACACATTATAGCCATATGCATATAAGACACACAGATGCACATACCAAAATACTATTCTTTGACTCAGACACGCTCACATGTCACAGCCACACACACTTGCTGCGAATCCCTTTGAAGAAGCCATGATGATCTCAACTAATGAGATAAGAGACTGTGTAACCACGGTGACAAATGCAGCCATTTGAGGCCGGAAGGAGGAAAACAAGAGCAGATTATGCATGCAAGCAGCAGGTGAGAGATACTGAGCTGTCGTGCCCGTTTTGGATTGAGTCCCGCCTCATTCTGAATGCTGCTTGCCAAACGGTACAGAAAACGCAGTATCACATTCACAGATTGATGCCCGTTGATCCTCAGCCGCGCAGAGATGTTTACAGATGTGTAAATCTTCACTCTCAAATGTCATACGGTGGAATAAAAAAAAAAAAATCATCATGAACAGTTTTTTTTATAGTGTATAATATGTGAAATACAACCATGAAATATTCAATAGCAAAACCAAGACATTCAAATATATACTTAATTAAATGCTTAAAAATAATAATAAATACTAAATCACTCATTGTAAGGTTAATGAAATGTCATTCTCATTGCTGTAATCATAGTGCAACTTTCTGTATTTAATTTATGCTGATTTTAATAAAATAATATAATTGAATTATTTACAATATTTGTACTATAACAAATATTTATAGAAAATAATCCATTTCTTACTGCAAATAGTTTCTTTCTTTTCATTTTAGGCAGAAATGTAACCTTGACACTTTTTTGTGAGATTCACAATATTATTATAATAATCTTATTATATAATCTTATTATCTTGTATTCTAGGAGATGTTTCTGTCTATAACGCTAGATCAGGAAGACTCTTCAGCTAGGCAGGGGTTTGTACGTTCACACTCAACACCACATTCCTGTCTGTCACGCATAAACGAGGAAAGCAGGCAGGAAGAGATGGCAGGGAGCAGGACCTGAGGAGCCGCTCTGACGGGTCGTGAGATCTCTGAGGAGACCCCATCTCATGGCCGATGAGCAATTCATCTGGAGTTAATGTGCTGCAGCTGTGCTCTAATGAGCTGAGGCCAGAGGAGAGACTCCACTGCTGTGACGTGTTCTGCATTCATCAGTTAAAGTCCTCCGTCTCACACTCACCAAAGCCTGACTATCAGACCATCCGGCCTCACTGCCCAACGCGCTCCTGAGAAAGGCCTGCTTATGCTTTTGAAAGTCATAATTATGATGTGATATATATCATGAGATTTGGGTCAGAACAAAATGAATATTTACTATGTTTTTAGCAAACATTTTATCCACTCTTTGGACAAAATGAATACAAAAAATTGTTCAGTGGTGGACAGTAAAAAAATATTTCTGCTTCATTCTCAAATATCTGTACTTCATCATAGTACTTTTATTTTGTTTAAGACCCCTGATATGATTGTAAAGCGCTTTGGGTGTACAGTAGTACATATGAAAGCGCTATATAAATGCCTCATTCATTCATTCATTCATTCATATTTTGGGAAACATTTACTTCGCTACATTCCATAGCATTATTTTGTTCTTTTTACTTTCCATAAAAACATATCGTTCTTGTTATTTCCAACTGAAGAAATCGTCATCAACTCACTGATTCAATGATCCGGTCAAAATGAGTTAATAATGAATTTTAGTACTGATTATTGTCTATGAAATCATATATCATTGATATAACACAAAATAATGCCAATGCATCTTCTGTAGCAGTTTAAATTATATAAACTAATATGTTTGCATAGCGTTCCAATTTTACCCCATGTGACGTCTGTACATTGTATTGTTATATTTGTCGCCACATATTTACACAAATTTTGTATATATCTACTATGTTATATTATTTCACTTGTCCGTGCACTTGAATTATCAGTAACTTAAATTGATATTTTAGTAGTAAACAAAACAAAAGTATGCACTAATCTTTCTTATTAGTGCTGACTACTGACTAGTGCTGGCAGGGGTGTAATGTAACGAAGTAATAATACTTCGTTACAGTACTTAAGTATTTTTTTGGGAGAATCTGTACTTTACTTGAGGTTTTATATTTCTGTCAACTTTTACTTTTACTCCACTACATTTCCTAAATAAAATGTATACTTTTACGCCGATACATTTTCCCAAAGCATTTTCGTTACTTACTACAAAATAAAGTCGGAAGAACACCGACTGTTAGCAAGCATGTGCAAACAAGTGCTCGCACAACCGCGGTTGATTTCATTTTCCGGGTTGCGTCCGTTGCTGGAGCGGCTGAGAGTGCACTGTCATCAAACAGTATGAGAGCGGCCTCTAGAGGCGAAATAAAAACTATCACTGATGCTCGTAGAGTTTGTTTTGACACGTGACGTGAAGCTGCGCGCTGCAGAGCGGGACACTTCAAAAACGGATTTAAAACGGACAACAAAACGGTATGTTATACAGTGTACACTACAGTACATGTTTTCATATCATTATGAAGTAATTCGTTTGTTGAGTAGATGCTGCATTAGTGGAGAACAGGAGTATGTTCGCCGTCGAGGCTGAGAGGATGCTAACATTAGTAGTACCTCAAGCGGTTAAAACAATGTGAAAAAAACACCAACTGTTTAATGTCACGATTGTTACCATTCATTTGCATTAGTTTATATCCATTTGTTCGCTGTTATGCATTCGCTATCCAGCGAAGTTGCATATTTAAACTGTATCCTAATCATGCAGTGACAGAAACATAAATCAGAAATGTATTTGATTTCAGTTCTTTTTTTATTGGCACTGTAACACATATTTTGATTAGAAAATCATCATGTTTTCTAAAATAGAGGCAAATAATGTGTGAAAGTATACATATAATAGACCTATGCTATGCCTTTGTGTGTAAAGATGATTTTTAAGCATGACTGATTGGATTTATATGAAATGGTAACACTACAAGAAGAGTCCATTTGTAACATTAAATAAGGTTAATAAGAGTATTGTTCATTGTTAATTTTTAAACATTTACATTTGAACATTTTAAAGTTGTCTCTTACATTAGTTATAATGCACTATGAATTAGGTACTCTGTGTTCGGGCCGATTACCGAGCTCGGAGCCCTCTCCCCGGACAGCACGCCAAATACGTTTACCAATTAATATACCTGACTTATTTGTAAGTGTGAACTCGTGAAATGCTTACAAAAATAAGTATGTTGGACTTTTACTAAAGTGAAATTGAAAAGGACTACTTAAAGGCAAAATATGTGATTCAAAACAAAGGTGTAGCTTGATGACATCTTGATTTCGCGGAATCATGGGAGGTGTTGTCTTCACGTCTACAGCCGGTGGAAAAGAATCTCACCTGTCTAATAAAACACATAATATATTAAAGTGTCTTTGGTGTTTCGAGGGTAACGTGGATATTATGTCATTGATACACTCTAAAAAATGCTGGGTTAAAAACAACCCAAGTTGGGTTGAAAATGGACAAACCCAGCGATTGGGTTGTTTTAACCCAGCGGCTGGGTTAAATGTTTGCCCAACCTGCTGGGTAGTTTTATTTAACCCAAATATTGTTTAAAAATTACTGTATTTCTTGCTTAAAATGAACCCAAAATATGTTGGAAATTAACATTTATTAATATGTTTAATAAACAAACATTTATTAATACTTTTTTTGAATAATATTTAAACAATAAACATTTATTAAATTGCTTATTAATAAATGCTCATCTTTTTGATTATTATTGTTGCCTCTAGTAATTATGAGTCTGATTTTTAATTTCCAACCTATTTTGGGTTCATTTTAAGCCAGACATATAGTAATTTGTAAACAATTGTTGGGTTAAATAAAACTACCCAGCAGGTTGGGCAAACATTTAACCCAACTGCTGGGTCAAAACAACCCAATCGCTGGGTTTGTCCATTTTCAACCCAACTTGGGTTGTTTTTAACCCAGCATTTTTTAGAGTGTAGGCGACGCATGGACACGGTCCATGTCCTGGTTAAAATTATTTATTTATCTGGATTTAAACATTCTTGGAAACATTTGGGATAATGTAAGTACACAAGTCAACAAATTATATAACACTGTTCTAGAGGTTTTTGGATATTTTAGTCCAAAAATCTTGCTTATTGCGCCTTTAATAATTTTACTGGAGTTATATTTTGATAGGGTATCTGTACTTTTACTCAAGTACTTGATTTGTGTACTTCATCCCCCACTGGTTCAGTGAACGTTCCTAATTCCTAATTTCATAATTGAAACCAGTTTTAATGGCTTTGTTCTTGTTGATGTGTTTTAAAGTGATTTTGGTGAGAATCCAGTGGAGATGTTCAGCAATTTCTTATTTGTTTCTCTTTCTTCCACTTATGTACAAAATAATGATTGTAGCTATAGATGCGTTATAAAGCTTGAAAAAAAAAATGCTACATTTATACAGTGTCTATTTTTCAGTAGAAGAAAACAAATGAGTTTTATTGTAAAAACACAACTACTTTTTTATGCTGATTTTAATAAAACAAGATAATTGCATGACTATAACAAAGTAAAATAATTATAACATAACCACACAAAGAAATGCTGCCTTCTGTTCTTCACGAAGTTCTTACAGATGCTGGTCATATAATTAGAATATCATCAAAAAGTTGATTTATTTCACTAATTCCATTGAAAAAGTGAAACTTGTAATTCATTCATTACACACAGACTGATATATTTCAAATGTTTATTTCTTTTAATTTTGATGATTATAACTGACAACTAAGGAAAATCCCAAATTCAGTATCTCAGAAAATTAGAATATTGTGAAAAGGTTCAATATTGAAGACACCTGGTGCCACACTCTAATCAGCTAATTAACTCAAAACACCTGCAAAGGCCTTTAAATGGTCTCTCAGTCTAGTTCTGTAGGCTACACAATCATGGGGAAGACTGCTGACTTGACAGTTGTCCAAAAGACACCTTGCACAAGGAGGGCAAGACACAAAAGGTTATTGCAAAAGAGGCTGGCTATTCACAGAGCTCTGTGTCCAAGAACATTAATAGAGAGGCGAAGGGAAGGAAAAGATATGGTAGAAAAAAGTGTACAAGCAATAGGGATAACCGCACCCTGGAGAGGATTGTGTAACAAAACCCATTCAAAAATGTGGGGGAGATTCACAAAGAGTGGACTGCAGCTGGAGTCAGTGCTTCAAGAACCACTACGCACAGACGTATGCAAGACATGGGTTTCAGCTGACGCATTTCTTGTGTCAAGCCACTCTTGAACAACAGACAGCGTCAGAAGCATCTCGCCTGGGCTAAAGACAAAAAGGACTGGACTGCTGCTGAGTGGTCCAAAGTTATGTTCTCTGATGAAAGTAAATTTTGCATTTCATCTATGGGGTATTGTGAAGAGGAAGATGCGATATGCCAGACCCAACAATGCAGAAGAGCTGAAGGCCACTATCAGAGCAACCTGGGCTCTCATAACACCTGAGCAGTGCCACAGACTGATCGACTCCATGCCACGCCGCATTGCTGCAGTAATTCAGGCAAAAGGAGCCCCAACTAAGTATTGAGTGCTGTACATGCTCATACTTTTCATGTTCATACTTTTCAGTTGGCCAAGATTTCTAAAAATCCTTTCTTTGTATTGGTCTTAAGTAATATTCAAATTTTCTGAGATACTGAATTTGGGATTTTCCTTAGTTGTCAGTTATAATGATCAAAATTAAAAGAAATAAACATTTGAAATATATCAGTCTGTGTGTAATGAATGAATATTATATCCAAGTTTCACTTTTTGAATGGAATTAGTAAAATAAATCAACTTTTTGATAATATTCTAATTATATGACCAGCATCTGTATTTATGATGTGCATTTAAGTGATTTTGGTGTGAATAAAATGGGTGCAGATTCATATATTGTTTATATTAATGTAGTAAAATGTTTGTGTGTTCTACTTCCCTTGCTTCATCAGAGAATGATGGGAAATATAGTTTTGCTACACAAGCCATAAACTGGCTAAATAGCATTTTATGTCAATTTCATGATTTTAAGAGCTCTCCAAAAGACAACATAATGAAATATTTGCAGTTTATATGTTGCCTGCATAATATTTTATTCCATCAGAATACATGACTAAATTTGAATGGCAATAATATGTCAATGGAGAAAGATTTTTTTTTAGCCGCTTGGCATCTACTGTGCATTTTGCATAATTTTAGTTTTTTGCATCATCCAGCATTATGTAGATTATGAGTTTAATGTCAATTTTCGTCACTTATGTATCATCAGTGCTTTATGGATTGAATATGTCATTACAGTTGGGGGTTTGGGATTGGGGCGGTTCATTCAGGAGACCTACAGTGTTTTATAATTACATACAATTTTCTCATTCATCCTTTCACCGACTGTTTAGCTACATGCAGCTCCTCCTTTCTCCTCCTCATCTTCCCCATTCCCTCCTCCTATTCTATGATGTTCTTCCTGTCGAAAATAAACCATCCAGCAGTCCTGCACGCACAAATCTATCCGATCACAGTGAGTTCACACCCGTCACACCTGCATGGCTAATGTGGAGTGCGCTGAACTACTCTAACAGAGCGTCAGTGCTTTGAAGCGTCGCGCCGTCATCAGGGACAGTGTGATCTCATTAGTATTCCAGCTATTTGTATGTTAAGTGTGCTTCTAGCACACAGACGTTTGTGTATGTTTGGATAGACACTGAATCAATGCATATCTAAAACATAAAGCCTTTTATGCATAAATAACTTTAACGATTTACAAATCTTTGATTTTATTGTACGTGTTATAAAGAAGATTAATAAACTGTTTACTGCCAGTACTTGAATTTAACACAGTTCTTGCATTTACCTGCAGTTTCATTCTGTGTGTGTCATATATATATATATGTATATAGTTTTATTTTTATCAATTTTATTTTAGTTTAGTCTATTTGGNAGCATCAGAACTGGACCACGGAGCAATGGAAGAAGGTGGCCTGGTCTGTTGAATCACGTTTTCTTTTACATCACATGGATGGCCGGGTGCGTGTGCGTCGCTTACCTGGGGAACACATGGCACCAGGATACACTATGGGAAGAAGGCAAGCCGGTGGAGGCAGTGTGATGATTTGGGCAATGTTCTCCTGGGAAACCTTGGGTCCTGCCATCCATGTGGATGTTACTTTGACACGTACCACCAACCTAAGCATTGTTGCAGACCAAGTACACCCTTTCATGGAAATGGTATTCCCTGGTGGCTGTGGCCTCTTTCAGCAGGATAATGTGTCCCGCCACAAAGCAAAAATGGTTCAGAATTGTTTGAGGAGCACAACAATGAGTTTGAGGTGTTGACTTGGCCTCCAAATTCCCCAGATCTCAATCCAATCTGTGGGAAGTGCTGAACATACAAAACCGATCCATGGAGGCTCCACCTTGCAACTCACAGGACTTAAAGGATCTGCTGCTAACATCTTGGTGTCAGATACCACAGCACACCTTCAGGGGTCTAGAGGAGTCCATGACTCGACGGGTCAGGGCTGTTTTGACAGCAAAAGTGGGACCAACACAATATTAGGAAGGTGGTCATAATGTTATGCCTGATCTGTGTGTGTGTGTATATATATATATATATATACATAGGCGCTGATTTATGTTTCTGCCTGTGGGTGCCCAGTGCCCCAGATCGTGTCTGAAAGCTCCAATTGATTTTTTTTATTGGTTAATATCAATGGAGAATATCTCGTATTTTTCCGTGGGTGCTCGACCATTTCCGTGGGTGCTCCAGGGAT
>RJVU01053528.1:2541711-2583347 GCA_003731715.1 Anabarilius grahami | reverse complement strand
CTTTTAGAAATAGTGCAGATGACTTTTAATTAGCCCCATCTGGGGCTATTAATACATTTGATATAAAAAATGTCAAAGGTTATACTATTTTGCCTGAGTATGCAATTTTAAAGGCTCTTAAACACCTGTATATTGCATAACAAGTTTTATGTTGTACATGCTGTCACTTTGATTCTGTACATTTTGAGTGTTTATCATACATGTACACTTTACATTCAAACACTTATGAATACACTGATCTCTGATTCTAGAGCACTCTGTGAGGGTATAGACACGGACAGCATGCGCACAAAACCCCCAAACACATCTCACTAACATTTAGGGCTATTTAAAGAGAGAGTAGAATAATCACCTAGGGAAAATTACATACCATTCAAAGCGCTGAGGCATAATTACATACTATTAGAAAGCATCTCTCCCCTCTTGCTTTGGACAATGAGCACGTGACACTACATGTTTCAAAGCACACGGTTGTCTTCCTCTCATGGTAATTCAGAAGTTGCGTGGGGTTCTTAACAGAAACAACCTTCACAAACGATGGGCTCCAGACCGGGGCTTGTTGTTATGCTAGCATACATGAATCGGGGGTTTGTATTTTCTGTGATCGTGAATGAAAAAGCAAGAAGCATGCAAAGAGGAAGGCAACAGGATTCTGCTCCGCTGCCCTGCGAGAAGCCTCTCATCCAGCACCAAGACCCCCGTATAAGCACCCGTGAGACTGTCAAGAGACCCCTAATAAGAAGAGGTCTTATGAATTATTGATTCCCACCATCCGTGCCCATACGCCCTCATTCGTCCCCCTCCCACTCTGCTCTTAGGATATATATTCCCTTTAAGTCTGAGAGCTTTGAGTTTTGCCTCGGGTTTTGAGCGCGGCCCTTAAAGCGAGCCACCCAGCGGTGGATGTTTCTGAGATGAAGAGCAATTAACATCCGAGACCTCCTCCTCTACGCACCTCTTGATCTTTTAAATTCTCGCTGCCATGGTTGGGTCAATGGCAAATCTTTCCTCAAGCATTTTCATACTATGAAAGGAAACTCCTCACACTAATTCCAGGGAGGGTCTGGGGCGTTGCTGGGTTTTCACGTCGGATCGGTTAATATTTTTATTCAGCAAGGACCATAATTTTGATCAAAAGTAACAATAAAGGCATTTTTAATGTTCGCTGCTGAAAATTCAGCTTTGCCGCCACAGAAACAAAATTAGATTTTCAAATATATTCAAATAGAAAACAGTTATTTTAAATTGTAATAATATTTCGCAATATTATTGTTTACTGTATTTTCGCAAAAGCAAAGGAGACTTCTTTCAAAAACACTAAAATATCTTATCAACCTCAAACTTCTGACTAATGTATGTCTATTTATTTGTCAATTAAAAATGATTTATTGTTGGTTTAACTTAAAAAGGTAAGTTACCTGGTTGCGTTAAAATTTTGAGTTCATTGAAATTAAAAATTTGAGTTAATACAATGAAGGCGATTAGTTTAATCAACAGAAACTCAAAATATTATATTATCTGAACCACATTAATTATTGAAGTTGATTTGATAAAAGAAAAAATGTTGTGATAACAAATCATGAAAATAATTTTTACAGTGATATATATATTAAAATTTTTGTTACAATTAATAAACTGATAATAATTATTTCCTGACACTCATAAAAATAATATATAAAAATAATGCTGTGTCCAGCTTTTGTTTTGTTTTCAGTGACCTCTGAAT
This sequence comes from Anabarilius grahami, assembly GCA_003731715.1. NCBI lineage: Eukaryota > Metazoa > Chordata > Actinopteri > Cypriniformes > Xenocyprididae > Anabarilius > Anabarilius grahami. The sequence continues at coordinate 2,581,621 of RJVU01053528.1, read as the reverse complement.
CATATTTACAATTTAAGATTTAAATGATTTTCTAACATGCTTCTATCCACATTCGGTGTCAACATATATGCACACTGTATGTATATTTCTGTCAGCACGACTGCTACAGTAGCACTGATGAATTTTAATATTCGTTTTGATAAGTCTGGCCATTTCCCCTTCACTGAATGCTGCTGACAGAATGCCGTCCAATCCTGTCTTCCTCTTATAATAAGTGGCCAATAGAAAGCATTAAACAGTCTGACTGCCAAAAACTCCTGACTCCACATGCCACGGCACAAGGTTAACAGAGCTTATATTTACTTGAATAGTGTGGGTGTGTGATCTGCACAGCTACACAGAGCAGCACTGAGCTTATCAGTCACTCAAAGAACACACATCTCATTAGTATTCAAAGGTGTTCTAGGTAAAGTGAGGTTCTAGCACATTTTCATTTGTTAGGATAGGCACTTAAATGTACAACACAAGCACACTGAGAGCATTTAAAAACTGCACCTTTAAAGAAGTGTTTATGAATTATTGAGGTTCATAAAATATTTAATTCAATTCACATTTATTTGTATAGCGCTTTTAACAATACATATTTCAAAGCAGCTTTATACACTACAATTGAGAGTGATCTGTTATCAGAGGTGACTGTGTTCAAGTAATGTCCATATTTCAGAAATGCACAGTACTAAAATAATACAGATCATGCAGTTAGAGAACATCATGTATTTATTCAGGCAGAAACAACGAGCACAGGGAATTCATTTTAACGTACTTAATCAATTTCAATAATACTTTCAGTCTGTCCTGTGTGATTTCTAAAAACTGATCGGATTGAGGGATAGATACTTTACTGAGTGATGATGACAGGTTGCATTGAACTTGGTAACCAATTTTCATATTTAGTAGGTCATATTTAGGTTGGTATTAACAATATTTCAGTTAATTAAATACACTGCATATAAATGCTTATCTTGCTTAGTATATTGTCTTGTTTCCAGTCCAAATATCTAAAACATTCTTCAATCAAGATGCCTTTATATATATAAGTAAAATGGCATAAAATATTATGTTTTGTTTTCTCGAAAATAAAATCAAAAGTGACAAACAAAATGATCTGCCAATGGGGTAAAATAAACCTTAATTCAAACGGAAACAAGATTATTTTTCTTAACCCAATGGTAGATCATTTTGCTTGGTTTAAGCAAAAACTCACTTAATTTTGATTTTGTTTTCAGAAAACTAGACATAATATATTATGGCATTTTACTTTCACAGGAAATGCATCTTGACTCAAGAAAGTTTAGATATTTGGATGGGAAATAAGACAAAAAAGTGTCCTTACAGTTTTAAGCTATAAATCATACAGGCAAAATGAATGAAACAATGTTTTTTTTTTTCATTATTATTATTATATGTAACTTTATTACATACAGTCAAACCAAAACTTATTCAGACACCTTGAACATTTCATTCATTAATTCAGTTTATTCACTATAGTTTTAAAAAAAAAATGGTAATAAAATATGACAAGATCTCAGAGTTAAACTGTGTCAGAAAAAAATAATCTGAATTATGTTAGATAACACTTAAGCAAAACATGGTCAGGTTTTTGGTTCCAAATGTTTATCAATTTTACTGGCAGTCCACTGTATGAAGAATTTTTGGATATAATATGTCACAGTTTACTTTATTTTGCTATCCTCACTTACATAAATGAACTATAGTGTCCTGCACACACTAGTAAAAATATACCAAAAATGTCTGAATACTTTTTGGTTTGACTATATATATATATGTATATATACACTGCAAAAATGCTTTTTTTATTTAGTATTTTTGTCTTGTTTCCAGTCTAAATATCTAAAAATTCTTAAATCCAGATCCTTTTACTAGATAAGTAAAATGACATGATTTTTTTTTTTCTTGTTTTCTGGAAAAAATTTGAAATGAAATGAGTTTTGGTATAGAAAAAGGTACATTATGTGGTACATTATACAAAAAACAAGCAAAATTATCTGTCAGTGGGGTAAGAAAAATAATCTTTCTGTTTGAAATCTTGTTACTGTACCAAACAGGAACAAGATTATCTTTCTTACACCATTGGCAGATCATTTTGCTTGTTTTATATATAATGTACCATATAATGTACCTTTTTCTCTACCAAACAGTTTGTGAGACTAGTTTTATGAGGTTTTGTCATACTAACCTGCCTCAATTGAAGAAACTTATGGTGAATTTGTACTGCTCTACATTTGATTCTCTCAGTTTGTAGACTAGAATTCTACACCAGGCATCAACCTGCAAACGAGAGTGCGCTCTGAGATCTTCTATTCATGCATTTTCTCACCTTCTGGGTATTTTTTTTATTTTTATTTTTTGACTTATGCATCAACTCACTGTATCTATTCCATACCTCTCGCCTCCATTTCACCTATCAGGTCACGGGGCCTCTATTCTACCAGCGGTGCGCTGAAATATTCAAAGGCGCTGCACCCTTGGCCCTGCCTGTTAATACTGGATCTGTTCTGCCCAGTGCAGGAGGAGGAGGCTGATGATGAAGGTGCCCTCGGGGAAAGAAAAGAATCTGTTTATCCAGCGAGAGGAGCTGTTTGCTGACATGCAGAGCCCTCTTCTGGTGGGTTTGCCATGCTGCCACATTTGAATACAGGTTTACGCTCTATTTTTTGCAACAATTTTTCCATCTGAGACAGACGTTGGGGATGGTAAAATATTTCTTTTGTCAGAGGGCAAAATCAGCAGTCTTGGATCACTTACCCTGACATGCTCACCGACGGCTAATTGATTGGCTTTGTAATGAATCTTTGCTTCAGACGGATTTCTGGCAGTGTCCAAAATTTTGGGTTGCAATCCTGCAGCGTGACTGCTAATGAAGAACCAATAAGAGCACAGCTATTGATGAAGCGTGTGTGCAAGAGAGAGAGAGAGAGAGAGAGAGAGTTAAAGCTCTGAGCTTGTCTGATACACAACATCATTTTTTTTTTTCACATTCCCTTTACTATCATGCTGCCAATATTGGTGCAAGGGCTTGCTTGAGTTTGTGTGACACCATTTTAATTTTCTGTATCAATGAGGATGTCAGAACATGACACGGATTGATAACGTTAATCTTCCTTTCAATGCTGTAAATCATGAGCAAAGTCACAGGGTCAGAACTTGGAATTTATTTTCAGGGGCATTTTTTTACTTTTGTGAGACAGTGTGTTTGATTTGATGATTGCTCTAGTAAATATGCCTGTTGTCACACGCTGGATAATCCAGACAAAAATGTTTGACGCAGATGAACGATGAAATAACATTTAATAAACACCAGGAACCATACATAGAAACACTAGCATGAAACTTCAACGCAAGACGATGATCAGACAACAGTCTCACATAGCCAGAGCTTCAGACTGACGGCAGAAGGTCTGGACTCTATCGCAGCTTTCATTGGCTAAGGACCGCCCAAGAGGACGTTTGACTGACATGTAACACAACCAATCACAGTTTGTTTTGTTTCACGTCATGTTTAGGGGTGTGAAAATGAAAGTCGACGTCTCTACAATAACAGACCGGCATGCATCTATAAATTATTCATTCAAGAACATTGTGCAAGTTTACTGCAACAATGGAGCCGCGAACTTCACATACTTTTGACAATCCAGCGTTTAGTTGATCCTGGAAAGCGCTCATTGTCACAGTTGTAAACATGACGGCGTTCTTCTTCCATGAGGGGGTTTGGCGTCAGGGCATTTGTGTCCAGGCGGACCGTTAAATATCGCAACACACACGTCTCCTGGACATCCTGTAGAATTCAACCAACCAGATGACGACTTCGATACTGCTGAAGTGTTTCCAGATAAGTGTGCCATATGCATCAGACAACGGTCCGTGGTCTTGACGTCTGAGGCTGAGACTAATCAGATGTTGACTGAGGGTTTAAATACATAAAGGAAACAAGAAGGACAGGTGTAGGTGATCAGTTGACATGGTAATAAACAAGGTTTCTATTGAAACTAACAAGATTACAATGGAGACAAGGGCTGTGTCTGAAATCGCCCCCTATACCTATAGGGCAGTTTTTGAGGGGACAGCTATTTGTAGTGGTGTCCGAAACCATAGTGGATGTTATCAAGTGTACTCATTCAATCCCACAATGCACGGTAATAACGAGTGTACAACTGATGTACGTTCAACAGCTAGAGAATACCCATAATGCACTGTAAAAGGCATGTGCCGAATGAATTCCTGTGCCTTGCCAGAAGATGGCGCCCGCAGCTGAATCATCCATTCATCCATTTTCAAAACCGCTCGTCCAATGTGGGTACAGCGTAATATCATACAGGTGTAAATTCCTTTTTAAACGATGATTAAATTGTTTAATTAAGGTTTAGACATGCTAGTTTCCATGACAGAGTTCAAGATAAATATTTTCATTACTACTAGAGCTGCCAGTTTGCTAAGTATCAAATAATTATTAAATGTAAAAGCGGCAGCTGTTCTGACTCTGAATTCACCTTTTCATTCACTCCTTCAATAAACTATATTAGTGTATTAGTAATGTAGGGAATAGTGAATGAGGATATAGGGGGTGATTTCGAACACAGAAAGGTAATGGTAGTCTCACGCAGCCAGAGCTTCAGACTGACGGCAGAAGGTCTGGACTCTATCGCAGCTTTCATTGGCCAAGGACCGCCCGAAGAGGACATTTGACTGACATGTAAAGCAACCAATCACAGTTCGTTTAGTTTCGCGTGTGCTTTAGGGGTGTGAAAATGAAAAGTCAATGTCCCTACAAGAAAAGACCGCCATGCATCTAACAAATTATTCATTCAAGAACGTTGTTCAAGTTTACGGCAACAATGGAGCCGCGAACTTCACGTACTTTTGACAATCCAGCGTTTAGTTGATCCTGGAAAGCACTCGTTGTCACAGTTGTAAACACGACGGCGTTCTTCTTCCATGAGGGGGTTTGGCGTCATGACATTTGTTTTCAGGCGGACCGTTAAAGAACGTGACGCACGCGTCTCCTGGACATCCTGTAGAATCCAACCAACCAGATGACAACTTCAAAAAAAGTGTGCCATATGCATCAGACGTTCAGCCAGCGGCCCGTGTACTCTCGCAAAAACTCCCGTTATAATCACTGAAGCCGTCTACACTGCGAAATAAATCTCTCACCTTATCTTACATTCGGGTGGCATTTTTGTTCATTATGGTGGCATTTTTTCCCAAAGCCCCCGTTAATTTCCATCCCTGCTAAGATGCATACCATACTTTGACAGACATTTCTTTTATATGCATAAATCGTAATGGACAAAAAAAAAAACGAAAAAACTTTAGCACAGTGTTTGCCCGGCAGAAGTCAGATGAGGTCCACTGAATTCATAGATTTCCATTGCTCAGGCCTCCAGGCCAAAATGAGACACTAATGGCCTCCGGCTCACGCACCAGTCAACCTTGTCTTGGTAATGATTATTATCCCAAACCAGTGGGCAATCAATGGATGAACAAGATGTTCCCTATAGATACAACCTTTTTGGCATATACTACACAATGGGGTGGAAATGAACACAGATGTAAGTACATCTCAACATCAGTACAAATTCACTGCAAAACACCATTTTATTAATCACTGTTTTTTATATACGTTTTGTGAAATGACAAACACTTTAATGTTCCTGTAGCTTAACTGGTATAAAGCATTGCGCCAGCAATAAAAGAATAAAAGCATCTGCCAAATGCATAAATGCAGATTGAAAATGGTGGAAATTATTTCCAAGTGGCAACAGGGACTTCCTGTTATATGCTATTCTTTCTCTTACTCTGCTTGCTAGAGAATTACATCATGAGTTTTCAGACGCACAGTCGGGCTTTATTTTCATTTCCAGGAAATACAGAGTGCGTTCTCCCTCTAAAGAAGCGACAGCTCGCTTAAAGATGTTTTATGGGTGGCTGGTATGGCGCTATGCATTTGGCATCAAAATAAATACCTCAGAAAAACGCTTCGTGCATTCGGAGGAGTGTGCTGTTTTAGAACTAGCGCTCAGAATGGGAAACAGTGATCTATCGACGCTTGTTGTGCCTTTGCAGCCTCCGTGGCTTCAAGGCGAGAGTTCTTCACAGGCGTCTGTTGAAGCAATAACATCAACCACGCAGAGTCAGAGAACTGTGCTGGAGTCACTCAGGGAATCGCCTGTTTGGGGGATAATAAGGTTATGAGTGACAGGCTTGCTGAGGAGAAGTCTAAAGTACGAAACGGCTCCATACAGTTCTTTAACTCTTTGGGTCTGCCTTTGCCCTCTAGAGAGTGATGGATAAAGTGAACACACACACACACACACCCCTGGCACTGGGTTCATTTTTAAAGTGCACCACTCGGTGGTTTGATTACCCTAGTGGTGAAAAAAACAACATCCCAGCTGGTGTGCTCTGAAACTTAGAAAAAAATGCCATAGCCAATGATAAATGGCTATATTTTCTGCAAAATGGATCTGAAAATACAACCTGTCCAGCTCATTCAGTAAAACAGTTAATTTTGTGTGGTTGAGGTTAAGGTTGAGTATCCAGAGTAAAAAAAGTTGTGATTTTTACAGAGAAAAAAAACCTGTTAATTGATTAACTTCAAGTCAGCTTACCATATAAGGTGAAAAAATGTAAATGGTTTAACTTTACATCCCTACCAAAATATATTTGAAATACATTTAATTTATGCTAAGTATACTACAAATACATATGTATGTACTTATTTTAAATACCCCGCAGTTGTTCTTTTGGTATACTAAATTGATATACTTTAAGTCTGTTAAATTGGATCAACTTATTTTGTACTTAATGCACTTTAGTTATACTGAAGTAGTGCTGAGGTCCATCGAAAGATATACTTCCGTATATTTGATTGTGCTAAAATGGAACAAGTGCAAGTATACTTTAGGTACACTTTAAATATTTTGCATTTAAAAACTCACATTATACAGTGATCATAATATCTTTACTAATAGTGATATTAAAACACATTTTAGGTTTAAAGGGTTAGTTCACCCTAAAATTAAAATTATCCCATGATTTACTCACCCTCAAACCATCCTAGGTGTATATGACTTTCTTCTTTCAGACAAACACAATCAGAGTTATATTAAAAAAATATCCTGGCTCTTCCGAACTTTATAATGAGTGAATGGTACCTTATTTTTATTTTTTTTGAAGCCCAAAAAAGTGCATCCATCAATCATAAAATTAATCCATCCTACGTCATACACCAGAACTCGACTCTCTCATGAATTCACGGACAGACGCCATCGGAAGCTAGTGATTAACGTTTATTAAGTTGTAATTATGGATATATTCATCTTACAAAAATGCATTGGTTCACTTCAGAAGGCATTTATTAACCCCATGGAGTTGTATGGATTACTTTTATGATGGATGGATGTGCTTTTTTTGTTCTTTAAAAAAATACATAATTCGCTCCCATTATGTAGCTTGGAAGAGCCAGCCCAGGACATTTTTAATATAACTCTAATTGTGTTTGTCTGAAAGAAGAGAGTCATATACACCTTGGATGGCTTGAGGTTTGAGTAAATTATGGGATAATTTTTAATTTCATTTTAGGGTGAACTAACCCTTTAATATAAATAAATGTGCATTGTGCAATAAAGAAGTACTCCAAATAAAGTTTAATTATAATATTTATATCAGTTAGTCTCAAGCAATATGTCAATAAATATGTTAATGGATTTGTGGTATACTTATAGTGTTAAATGTATTTTAAATACGTTTTGGTATCCCACTAGGGTTTATATGTAATTTTACTGTTAAATACTGTCAAATTTATGTTTTTTGCAAGTCAGGAAACAACTGAAAAAGGACATTCCCAGAAGTCCCTGCATGATGCATCACATATGATTATATTTTATTTAAATGGATATGTGTTTTCTTATTTTTGTTATCAGTAATGTGCATTAGGGAATTGTACATGTTCTGTTATTTAGTGAATGTTTATTGCATTATTTTAGTGTTGTGTGTTGGTGTCCTGATGGTGTTTTGTTTTGCACAATGTTTACATGAGTACTGGTTATGTTTTATGGAAAGGACAATTATACTGAGGTATGATTCATCATGAGGATTTCTGATGTGCCAAATGTATTATCTTGGTGAATATCAGTTTATTTAAGGTAAAAATTCTGGTAGTTCAAGTAGATTGTGCCAAATTCTCTATTTTTAGCTTTTAATTTTGTTTTATTTGTTTTGAATGAATCCCTCCATGGCACACTGGAGATGTCTTTGGCAACTATAGATAATAACCAGAAATAATGCATGATTTATCCAGATTTTACTTACAGAATTACCAACCTGATCCCACGGGAAAACATAACTATCTAACAAAGTGGTGATTTCATACATTTACATTTATGCATTTGGCAGACGCTTTTATCCAAAGCGACTTACATTGCATTATACTATGCATTTGTATCTGTGTATGTGCAACCCCTGGGATCGAACCCATGACCTTGGCATTGCTAGTGCCACGCTCTAACCACTGAGCTACAGGAAAATTAGCAACATAGGTTACATACAAAATTAATTTGATCTGAATCATGCAAAAAAGTACCATTATTAGAAAAAAGTCTCATTGTCATGCATTGTATTTATTTATTCATTTATTTTTTGAATGCTGTATTATTAATGTTTTTTCCTTATTACACAAAACCACAGTCTAGCACTTAGAGTATTTTACAATACAATACGAAAAAAAATACACACTGTCATTATTTAATGTAATTTGCATTTAACAGATCCAGAAATATAGAAATGAATACCTGAAATAAAGTCATGCCTTAAATGAGTTCTGCTATTGATGTACTTCAGTTTAGTAAAATAAAAAATATTCATTATTTCTGTCAGTTGGTGGCATGGTGCACAAAAGCAAAAGGAAAGATACTAGAAATGTTTACCCGCTGACATATTTCTATTGGTTTACTCTTTCAAGTCATATCTCGCCCACCGCTAACTGCTAAGCAGCATGTACAGCCACTGCGAACACCTGTGTGAATTCTTGAATGCTAGTGTTTTTTGGATGATGGCGTCCTAGAGGGGCTCACAGTCTCAAGCAGCGCTGACTGAGAAACAGCCGCCGGTGGGGTCAGCCGGGTCAGAGAGCTGATGGAAACAGAGCAGAATGTCAAACTGAAGAGAAAACACAAGAACCTACAGTCTCCTGACACCCTGAAAACTTCACACTTTTTCCAAAGCAAAGATGTTTCTCCTCACCTCTGTCAGGCAATTTAAAAAATCGCATGACAAACTTGGATTGCATTAGCTGTTTAAATTGCTGCTGCACTGGGATAATGGTGTGGCGGGTTACCGTCGGGACGAGTCTGTGGTCAAAGAGGGGGTTTTCAAATAATCAACACAAAGCATGCCCTTGGCACTAACCTTCGTTAATGATGTGGTTCATTTGAGTCCTCTGAACGAAAGGCTCTTGGCCGAGGGAGAGACTGTGAATCCCTGACTAAGAGCGAGCGAGTGAGATGGCTCTTATCAGCCGAGCCGCTCAGGATTGGTTCCTCTTTACTCTCCACACTTAGCCAAGGGCGTTGAACTACACCGCACTGCATTAGAATCAGGTGATAGGAGGGGCTTTCTCCGGTTCAAGCGTCGTTCCCCACAATATACGCACTGATGCTGCTGGAACAGCTTTGTTTCATCTTTTGAAATATTTAATCATGTCGGTCATAATTAATGGTGAACAATTGCTGTAGTACGAGGTTCTTTTACTATGTAAATGAATTTGCTTTAATTATGAATTTGCAGAACCTGCGGACATATAGTCATTCTCATGTTTAACAACGAAGAGGCTTACAATACCTGAAGAGAACTGTCTGATGGCATTCCCATATGGCTTCACATCCTATTTAATGTACGTTCGTATATAGTGTACCAGGAGGAGGCTAAAGGCACACCTTGAGAAAATTGTGCTTCTCATTATGATTGCAGAAAAAATATATATGTTTGTATTGAACATTTATGGAGCAACAGATTTTGTGTGAAAATAAATCATAAAAATGGCTTATTTTGTTTAAAAATCTTATAAATGTTTTACCCCACAGACACACGGGGCAAAACCAGCATAGGCCAAAAGACATAAATTATTTATACAAATACATTAGATAAAATAATATGTTTAATAATGTCTAAGTTAATATCACTTTAGCAAAGTTTGTACTGTTTTCATATTATTTTAATAAATTAAAGGATTAATTTGTGTTCAATAAATTAAGACTTCAGATGCAAAAGCCTCTAAGTGCCGCCTAAAAAATGTTCTTCTAAAATTAGCATTTTTATCAAGCTCGTCTGTTTAGCTTCAGTAATTTCACTTTAATGGCAATTAATAGTCATTTTCATTGATAATAAAGTGAAATACCTGAACATAAACATACAAGCTTGATAAAAATGCTCATTTTAGAAGAAAATTTCAGATGGCACTTAGAGGCTTTTGCATCTGAAGTCTTCAAATATACTGTCATTAAAATAAGTTCATTTTAAAAATATATTTTAAAAGTACAGAAACAAAATTATTTTAAAAGGTATATGTTCTGAAAGCATTGAAGGAAATCCCGTAATAATTTAATATAGAGTTACAGAGGTAAAAATAAATGATATTTTATTATATGATATGATAAATATCATATTTTTAAATATGAATTTCATTATTAATATGGTGATTGTCTCTAAGGTGGATACACAACTTAATATATGATATTTACCAGCTGAAATGGGGTTTACCCCAAATACCATACTTTTACATATTCTTCTGTTATTAAAAAACTGTTGAAAATCATTAAGAAGACTTTACCTGCGCCTCTGAGCGCGCAGACGAAAAGCAATAAGGTAGATAGAGGTAGCTGCCAGCTGTTTGGGATCACAGTCATGTAAGAAAGTTCTGGGACGTAATTATACCGAACCACTTTGACGACAGACTTTGCTCAGGCTTTTCAGAATAACCAAAACAGCATTTCAGATGAGATTGGTCTGCTGGTTGGTCCAGTTATGCCGTCCCATCGCAAAATGTATTTATTTTTTATGCACATTGAGGAGTTTATTTGGTAAAAGTGTTTCCGTCATAGTTTATGAGCATGTTTTCTTATTGGATAAAAAAATATCCAACTCAATCTTTTTATGAGCATTTTTAGAATATATGCAAATCTTGGAGTTTCCATCCAGAGTGTTTATTTTTTATGCGATATCCCAAAATGTGCATAAAAAAGGTGGATGGAAACATAGCTGTTGTCTGACCATGTCTAATGCTACAGACTACTTACCTGCTTTATGTTCCTGACTACATTAGCTATGTTTCCATCACCCTGTTTGTATGCGCAAATTCCGGGAAAAAAAAAAATCCTTAAAGGATTAGTTCACTTTTAAATAAACTTTTCCTGATAATTTACTCACCCCCATGTCATCCAAGATGTCCATGTCTTTCTTTCTTCAGTCAAAAAGAAATTAAAGTTTTTGATGAAAACATCAAAGGGTTTTTTCCAGCAATCCAGGATTTTTCTCCTTATAGTAGACTTCAATGGGCACCAAAAAGTTGAAGGTCAAAATTAGTTTCACTGCAGCTTCAAATTGTTCAAAAATGATCCCAGATGAGAAATAAGGGTCTTATCTAGTGAAACCATCGCTCATTTTCTGAAAAAAATTGAAAATTATATAAGTTTTAACCAGAAATGCTCATCTTGAACTAGCTTTCTTCTTCTTCTCTATTAGAATTCCAGCAGTGTAGACGCTGCTAAGTGTATTACTGCCCTCTACAGGTCAAAGTTTGAACTAATTGTTATATACTGTTNGCTCATTTTCTGAAAAAAATTGAAAATCATATAAGTTTTAACCTTAAATGCTCATCTTGAACTAGATCTCTTCTTCTTCTTTATTAGAATTCCAGCAGTGTAGACGCTGCTAAGTGTATTACTGCCCTCTACAGGTCAAAGTTTGAACTAATTGTTATATACTGTTGAACTAGCATATTGCATATAAAAATTAGTTCAAACTTTGGCCTGTGGAGGGCAGTAATACACTTAGCAGCGTCTACACTGCTGGAATTCTAATAAAGAAGAAGAAGAGATCTAGTTCAAGATGAGCATTTAAGGTTAAAACTTATATGATTTTCAATTTTTTTCAGAAAATGAGCGATGGTTTCTCTAGATAAGACCCTTATTTCTCATCTGGGATCGTGTTGAACAATTTGAAGCTGCAGTGAAACTAATTTTGACCTTCAACCGTTTGGTGCCCATTCAAGTCTACTATAAGGAGAAAAATCCTGGAATATTTTCATCAAAAACTTTAATTTATTTTCGACTGAAGAAAGAAAGACATGGACATCTTGGATGACATGGGGGTGAGTCAATTATCAGGAAAAGTTTTTTTAAAAGTGGACTAATCCTTTAATCTGCTAAATTTGTATGCTCACTTGAGGTGGTTTTTGACTTGTGTGAAAAAGAGTTAATGTGAATTATGAGAGATGGAAACGCATTTGCCGAATAAAGTCTGACGTCGTGAACATTAAACCCACATGACTAATTGGCTGTTTTCGCTGATGTGTGTGTGTGTGTGTGTGTGTGTGTGTGTGTGTGTGTGTGTGTTTGTGTCTTTTTGTGAACTTTTAACAGTTTTGCTTCACGTTTGGATGGAAACCCAGCTACTGTTAGCTACTGCTGTTACCTCATCCAAGTCATCTTCCAGTCATCCATCGTCTCAGCGTTGTTCCCTCGTGTGTGTGTGTGCTCCAACATCTCTGTAAGACACACACTCAAAGATAACGATACCAGTCCATCTCATCTGCTAACGATCTCATCATCACTTACCTGTTTATGCATTGTGTTCCTGTCATATCTGCAAATAAACCAACCTGTTTGAGTTTTACCTCAGTTCTGGCATTGTGTCCAAGCCTGAGCATGACAGCCAAATTGTGCTGACATAATTTTTGGCCAGGCTGTCATACAAAGAAATTCTGAACACAGAACGAAACAAGAAGCAAGAGCAAACCAACAAAATATTAATAACTGATTATGTTGTGGTCAATATGTGATTTTTTTCCTGTCAGCTTTTTGCTGTTCTATGCAAAAACAAATAAATATATTAGTTTAGTGTTTTGTTTTATAAATATACAATTTTCCTCATATTTTGATGGTTTACTCAAACTTATAGGGTCATTAAATAGATTAGTTTAACATGTATCACTGTTTCCCCAAAGATATTGTGCTGCACAACTGTTGTAAACATTGATAATAATCAGAAATGTTTCTTGAGCATCAGATCATCATATCAGAATGATTTCTAAAGGATCATGTGACACTGAAGACTGGAGTAATGATGCAGAAAATTCAGCTTTGATCACAGGAATAAATTACACTTTACAATATGATCACATTTTAAAATGCAATAATATTTCACAATATTACTGTTATAAATAAATGCAGCCTTTGTGAGCAGAAGAGACTTAAAGACATTACAAAAGCTTACAGACAAAGAAATAACCATATCCAGTGGAAGGCAGCAGAAAAGAGAGATCTGCTGGTGAGGTAATGGTTAAACTCAAAATCAAGAATTGTAGAGATGAAAGTAACAAAGCATTGTACTGCAGTCATACGACATCAAATGAAATGCACTTACCCGGACAAAATGGCCCTTTTCTTACCCTTGTTCTGCTGTCAAACAAAAGCTAGACTCTGAAGAAGATGGCCATCATCCTCATTTTGCCTCCTGCCTCTCCTTTCACAAAACCTCCCCAATATGCCTCATTTAACTAACTGCCTGGTACTAAAAATACATACACACACATCTCGCGCTTCTGTATTTTTTCATTCTCTGTCTCTTTTTCATTTAATATTTGGAAGATGGAGAGGTGTGTGTGCAGATGCTTCTTAGCAGCATTAATAGGATTATTAGCTATATATCATCCCTATATACATATATATGTGATTTTCCATCATTCTCAGTTGGAATTGCTAATGGGCAGTCATGCAGAAATGCAATACTATAGACAAAAAAGTCAGTGTTTTATATTATTTTCATGAAACAAACTGTCAATTTCATCACAAAACTCAAACAATAACTATTGTGATGCTCTTTAATGTAGTGTGATGAATCAACCAGAGATTTACATTCCTTTGCTTATCTTTCAGAGCAGGAGAGTCCATTCAGATAGGAAAATATGAACATCAGAGGTGATGTTGAAAGATGCAGTGCAACCGACATATATCATCTCTTATATATTCATACAATTAATGGATCAACCGCAGAAAAAGACATCAGTGATGTAAACAACTTAATGTCACCTACTGTAATGCTACATTTACCTTATGAAAGATTTCCAATGTCCACAGGTTTGTGAGCTAGAGCATATCACAAGAAATGTAAAACAGCATCACTATGTTGTATGAATGCAGTATATTATTTTTTCATAACCTGCATGTTTAGGTTAGGGGCCCTAAGCAAATCTCCGGGAGGGGGCCCCAGCGAAAGGGGGGGGGGATTTGAGGAGTCTGTAGTAAGTATACTGTGATTTTTCCTTTATTCCCTCCCAGCCTCACACTCCTGTCCCAGAGCGATATCCCATAAGCACCTCCACACTCACTAAATGCATAGAATGCATCTGATCTAGGCTTCATGTAATTGAGAGCATTCTGAAACAATGCTTATGTGTGTGTTATCAACATGTCAATTTATTATAAGCAACACCAGACTTTAACAGCCAATGACATTTACTACTGGAGAGACTGGACTGATTTTCTACTATTTACTGTCAATCACCATCTACCTCAGCCAGTTAAGATCTACAGCCTTAGATGTTATATGAATATGGTCCCTGGATCACAGGTTTTATCAGCTGCCAATTTTCAGTGCACATTTAAGAGTGCAAGTTGCAATTATTATTAACAATAATGGAACGATGAGGCTTATCAGTGTGACAATATCACCCTTGGACTCCTTGCACCATTTCCTGCCAGTCTGTCATTATAGTTATGCATTTAGATTCACAAGCTTGCAATTCGATTCGATATCAGTTATTTTGGATATAGGCCTACTGTATATCAGGTACAGTAGGCTACATGGCAAATTTTACTAATGCTGTATAATATACATGGGAATCAGTTGGTACTACATTAATATTGAAGGTTAAAATGAACCAGTTTGTATACAAACTTAAATTACACTAAAGGAAATTTTTATAATAATAAAGTTATAATAGGCCTACTAACTTTAAAATTATTTCTACTCCAATTCGTTTTTTTTAAATATAAACATTTAAATGGTGGCTGTCAACCTGATGGATTTATTCAAACATGCAGGCTATTGAAGAACATTAATATGCAATATGGTGCATAGCCTATATTAAGCTAACTGCTGCTCTCTAGAGTTAAGTTTTCTAGCTGACTAACGAGTTTATGGTCACTGAATATGTTTGTTCTGAGGTAAATATGACGTTATGTTTGTTTGATTATTAGCTTTTTTTTTACCGTCTTTCCGCGGTTGAACACCGAGTTAGCGATTACACAAGATATGATATGGATTTCGTTAAGTTGTACTGTATCTTTTAACATACCTTTAGGTGTTCATTCATGTTTATTTTGCGCTGTAACTGGTATTAAAGCGGTGGAGAGGATCAGATCATGTGCGCGTCAGGCTGCCGCTTCTCTAGAACTGAAGCTACAGCGATCTATCATGACACATTAAAGAGCACCAGATCCGTATCCTCCTGCTTTTTTAAGTGGATTTATGGAAATCCTTCACCTTTCCTAGTGGGTATAATGCATATACCTGTGTATCACGTAGACTACACCACTGTGGGGTCCCCCTTGGGAGAAATTGCGGGGGGAAATTGCTTGCTTTGCATGGGGGGTAAACATTTTGATGACTAATTTGTTGTATGTTTAAATACAATACAGTGATTTTAGATGGAGTTTATTGGCGGGTAATAAAATAAAATGTGGTTGAACCTTTTGCTTACATACACATATAGACAGTAAAACATACAAACTTTAACACCTTAAAATTAATAACATTTCTGTAATCGTTTAACCAATACTTATTAGGGGTTCAAGTGCGTAGCACTTTTAATTGTTAAAATTTCCAAGGATCAACATTCTCCTCTAAAAGTGATCAGGCAGACCAAACCCTAAGACGTAGAGCCTTAAAACTTTGAGGACTGGAAGTACTCACAACATCACCAAGGCTCGCCCCAATCAGCCTGACGGGGGCGCTACAGCGATGGCTCATAACTCCGTTAGGCGTAGGCTCGAGTGTCTTATATCGTTGGAATCCTTGGCTCAAGAAGGACAAAATGCTTTGTTCCCCTGCAAAATTTTCGGGTATTTTGGATTTTTTGAAAAACCTACTTTTGCGAAATGATGTTTTATTAACAAAATTCGGGAGGAGCAACGTTCAAATAATCTGACTAATCATCACTTCATTTCAGCCAGCTGTTAGCAATCAGTAATCAACATATCTACCCAATCAGCATGAGTATACAGACACAGTCGACTCACCCATATTCCTCGACAGTTTTACAGCATCCCTCCACCACCCCATCTCCTCACACTTGCCTGGTACTTTCCTAACCAGAATACGGGGGGAGTACTCTGGGTTCAGGCCAAATACCGAGCTCGGAGCCCTCTCCTCAGACAGCACGCCAAATACGCATACTACTACGCATACTATTTACTATCTGATTATTTGTAAGTGTGAACTCGTGAACTAGTCCTAGGTTTTTGGCCTGATTGGAACCAAACCAGTGCAGAAATGTTCTCTGGAGTATGATTGTCAATAATTATAAAACAAAAAGTTGAAATGTTGATTCATGGTCCCTAAGGGCCGCCAAAACATTTGAAGTGGGTGGAGCCACTTTTACTAAAATGGCTATAACTCATGAACGGAATGAGAAATTTTAACAAACTCAGCACAACTATGTAAGAGCTCATTCTGTGGTCACAAGAAAACGGACGTGGCGACTGGCAACTTGGTGACACTATAACATGAAATTTTTTTTTAAAAATGGCTATAACTATGTAACCTTAAGTCTGATTGACTTGAAAATTGGCATGAAGTGTCTTTGTCCAAGGTGCCAAGATAGCCTTTGGGGACATTCGCGTATCTTGAAAAACATGGTCGTCTGCGGATAATGAAATTTGATCAGCTATCAGACAAGGTTAACGGAGGCTGATCGGAGCGAAAGTTGCTGGACCTGTTTGACTCACGGCCCTAGAGACCTGTGAGTAATTCAAAAGAAAATGGCCACCGGGGGGGCGCCTTCATATTTTTCACATGCGTAAAGGATTGTATATCACACTATGTTTCCCACACGCCCATGACATTCATACCACATGGAACTCCTCCTTCTGAGCAACTTTGTCAACCGCTGTCAATCGAATCGTTCATTGAATATTGGAGATTATTTCAAAAACCTGCTTTTGAGAACTAGTCCTAGGTTTTTGGCTCAACCTCGATAACTGTTAAAAAGCTTTAAAAACTATATATTTCCTATGGTCTTTTCCATCTATGATCGAGATGGTTACAGGCTTGCTAATTAAAACATTTTTGCGCATGTGTTTAAAGGCCTTAAAGCGCTTGAACCCCGATAGTTGCTGCTTGCAGCTATATATATTTATTTTGTTTGCTGTGGGGCACAAAATAAGTCTCAATATGCTGTGAATCAAAAAATGACTACAAAATACACCAAAAACACAACATAAACGATCATAAAAGTAATCCATTTTATTCACTGTAATCCAGATCTTCTGGATAACAGAATAGAATGGGATAAGATTTTCAGCGAATTACATTCTGCTCTACCGCCAGAGAGGACTAGATATGCAGTCATCATTTGCTACTTTGCTTTATAAATTGTTGCCTAAATTAAAACAAATGTGTAAAGGGGTGGTTCAGTGTTTTTTTTCTAGGCTTGATTGTGTTTTTGAGGCGCAGTTTAACATGTCTTAATGCTTCGTTTTTTTGAAAACGCTGTATTTTTCATATATTTTACCTTTATTCTACACCTCTGTTTCCATTGTTATTTGAACGGCTCGTTTGACTTCCTGCTTCTATGAAGCCGCTCCCTCCAAAATACGCAATGTGCTCAGATTGGTTAGCTGGCCCAGTGTATCGTGATGCGCTGAAGCGTCCGGAAACGCCACGCCCCTTGCCATTCGTTGTTACCCTATGGTTGTTACTTGTGCTTCAGTGGAAATGTAAATAATGGCCTCTATTGCTGTATCAAATT
Source organism: Anabarilius grahami (assembly GCA_003731715.1). NCBI lineage: Eukaryota > Metazoa > Chordata > Actinopteri > Cypriniformes > Xenocyprididae > Anabarilius > Anabarilius grahami. The sequence continues at coordinate 2,563,356 of RJVU01053528.1, read as the reverse complement.
GAGCCGAATCAGACCCAGATGAAGAGGGTCAAGCAAAACCTCTGCAATCGTGGCTTTTAAAGGACGTTTATGAATAGTATTTCATTTAGTATTTGTGTCAAAGTGTTTAGATGCTGTTTGTTAGCTTTCAATATACGGTTTTATCCTGATTAAAGCTTTACTGTAGCCGAATACATGACTGATTAGTCGCATGTTTGTAAAGGTAGCGTTTAATTTATAGCATGAACAACTGTTTGTCTATGAACATAGAAGTTTGTTGCTGTTTGTAGAATTTAGCTAACTGGCTAGCCAAGCAAAAACGCGTTGGTCTTTGTTTACGTCCTTGATGCAACCAAAAATAGCAACAGAACTATACATTTAAAAGACATGTACAAACAATAAAACGTACTTACAGTGGGAACTGCTCCATCTTTCAGTAAAAACCTTTGTGCAAATCCAGCATTAAACTCCTGTAGATTCTGGAAGCTGTCTTCCACATTATCTTTTGACGCATCGCGCCGCTCGTGTCCGGTGTACACAACTCTTCCGCTTCCAAATGCTGCGCCACATGGCCTCGCCCACTTCGTTACGTGTTCCCCGGGGGCGTGTTTTGCAGGGTTTATGATGTCACCAACCCGGGAAGAAGCTCGTTGTAGTCCAAACCGGTCGTTTTTGTAGGCATTAAACTGCCATAACTTTAAAAGACAATATCTCCGTTTGCATTGAACTTTCAGCGCTGTAACTTTGCAGATACTATTTATGCTCAAGCAGCAACATTACACACTAACTAAAGTTAAAAAAGTGAAATCACAATGAACCACCCCTTTAATGCAGTAACCCAGAACTCTCTTCATTTTTCATAGGGCTGCAGCACAACTATAACAGAAAGCACAATGTTATGAATTAGTCTCTTTAGTGGACGTCAGCTCAGTCAATTATGAGGTTTCATGACGTAGACAACGAGGCAGCATACTAGGTTTTGGAACAGATAACAATCAAACATACTTTATGTCAGCAGCGCTCTCATTCATGCAGGAATGAAAACAGCAGCTCACTTTATCACCCAATTAACTCAATGAAACAAAAGACATACCTGCAAAAGATCACATCACCTCCTTGAATTGGATTTAAGACTGTAATAGCAGTACAATGGTTTAAATTATTCAAAAGAATGTATGAAATGTGTACTGGGTTTGTACATTGCTTAGGGGATGAGAGGAAGATACAAAACGATTGTCTCGGCTCAGCCAAGCCTAAATGTCATAAAAGACAGATGCATTTCTCATCCCTCTCTGACCAGAACGGCCTTCAGAGAGTTTCTAGCAAATATGCACGCTTCTTATAGATGTTAATAGTAGAATGACACAACGTCTGAGTGCCACAGAGTGAAGTTACAACAATTTACAAAGCCTAGACAAGAGGCCTTACAATTGTGGTGTTGAAATCATTCTCAGGTCTCAAAGCTCAAGCAAACAGATTTAATTTTGTCTCAGAGACGGTTTTAATGGGCAAAACATTTTACAATCCTTGTATTCAGTAAACTGTTGGAGACATTTTGAACACAGTTCTGATGCACTCTGACATTTCAAATAAGGTGACAGAAAAACATGTTCTCTTTTTTGAGGATGTCAGAAATCCGAGAGTTTAAAGGTGAGGGATTCACATCCGTTTCACTGATTTATACTGCTTCAATTACTACACCTGTACGAGTCAAAAATGAATTATCTCTTTGAGAAAAATGGAGCAACTACAATCAGTTCTCCAATAATAATCACAACGTTCAGGCCATTTTCCTTCTCGGTCCATCCATCATAGTTTGAGGCTGTGCAGACAGACGCCTTACAGCTAAAGCGGTTGGAATAAGACATCGGCTCTATAGCTGGAGGCTTCTCCTGATGTCACATCTGATGAAATATTAATCTGCAGTTTGTAGCTAATGATACAGCACTGTGAAGCATGAGGACTGGAATGAGTTAGTCAGGCGATGCTGGCTTTCTCGTCTGTGGCTTAAGAGGATAACCTAAAGCACTAATGAGCTTTAAATCTACATCTCACAAAGTGGCTGAAAAACACTGAAAATTAAATCTCAACATCCCTGAGCCCCACAGATACTTGCCCTGTAGACCTATTAAACGTTAGCCAATTATAGAGAAATGTTTTATGGGTACTTTCTGTCTTTTCTCAGTCCATGTATCACAGTGCTTCCTACACATGTGCCGAATAAGATTACTCTATTGCAAAACAGGGCTGTCAGTCAATTAAAACGTTGATCACACTTTAGATTAGGGTTCAATTCTCACTATTAACTATGACTTTTCCCTCAGTAAACTCCTAATTACTGCTTATTAATAGTTAGTAAGGTCGTTGTTAAGTTCAGGTACTGGGTAGGATTATAGGATGTAGAATATGATCCTGCCGAATAAGGCATTCATATGTGCTTAATAAGTACTAATAAACAGTCAATATAGTAATATGCATGATAATAAGCAACTAGTTAATAGTGAGAATTGGAACCTAGACTTAAGTGTTACCGAAAACTTTTTTGTTGAATTCATTACACACACTGATCAGGTATAACATTATGAGCACTGACAGGTGAAGTGAATAACTCTGATTATCTCTTCATCACGGCACCTGTTAGTGAGTGGATATATTAGGCAGCAAGTGAACATTTTGTCCTCAAAGTTGATGTGTTAGAAGCTGGAAAAATGGGCAAGGGTAAGGATTTGAGCGAGTTTGACAAGGGCCAGATTGTGATGGCTAGACGACTGGGTCAGAGCATCTCCAAAACTGCAGCTCTTGTGGGGTGTTCCCGGTCTGCAGTGGTCAGTATCTATCAAAAGTGCTCCAAGGAAGGAACAGTGGTGAACTGGCGACAGGGTCATGGGCGGCCGAGGCTCATTGATGCATGTGGGGAGCGAAGGCTGGCCCTTGTGGTCCGATCCAACAGACGAGCTCCTGTAGCTCAAATTGCTCAAGAAGTTAATGCTGGTTCTGATGGAAAGGTGTCAGAATACACAGTGCATCAGTTTGTTGTGTATGGGGCTGCATAGCTGCAGACCAGTCAGGGTGCCCATGCTGACCCCTGTCCACCGCCGGAAGAGCCAACAGTGGACACGTGAGCATCAGAACTGGACCACGGAGCAATGGAAGAAGATGGCCTGATCTGATGAATCATGTTTTCTTCTACATCACGTGGATGGCGGGGTGCATGTGCGTCGTTTACGTGGGGAACACATGGCACCAGGATGCACTATGGGAAGAACGCAAGCCGACGGAGGCAGTGTGATGCTTTGGGCAATCAACGAAAAAAATTCAGTGACATTACATGAACCCATTTGACAGACTGTGATGATGTTCAGTATTGAACATATGACAATAGATGACAATTATCAATATTGTAAATCTGCATAATAATAATAATAAGTGGCTTTGTAAATATCACAATAATAAATAACTATGCCACCTTATGTTGGACATACCAAAAAAAATTACAAAAAATTCAACAATTTTTTTTTCTCTAAAATTTATATAATCTCAGATTTTTTCATGAAAAGAAGTATTTGACTAAAAAAATCTGATTGTTATTTTATGTCAGGGCTCGTCAACTGGCGGCCCGCCAATCATCTTCATCCGGCCCGCTGCACCTCAATCTCCCTCCTCCTCTTTTCCATGGCGGTGCGGCAAAATTTGGTTAGATACGTGGGCGGAATGGCGCCTGCAGCTTGTACGGCTATATACGCACTGTTCGTACCATGCACGCTCCTCCGTTTTCCGTGCGAATATTTCAGCAGTTATTGTGTATGTTCTGTATTTCTGTCGACTGAACCAGTGATATCAGTCATTCATGAATTAATCATACTTTTGTCTCGATTCTTTCTTTTCCGTGAATTGGCCAAACACGCTTGCAAACGTTCTGAAATTATTTGGATTCGTTCGGACCGCGCTGTCACTGAATCATCTGAAGTTGTTTCTCGGTCAGTAACAACAAATAGCGCTGTTTTTAGGTGTTTCACTAGTAGACGTGCCGATATTCGGTAATATGATATATCACGATATTGTTATCGTGGGCACTTCAAAATACCGTGAATAATTATTTATCACGAATTATTCACATTTTTATTATACATTTTAAGAATACTTTCCCCATCAACCATATAAAATGCACAATACCACTGTATGCTGCATCAAAGGGACATGTAAACAAGCCCAATGTGCACGAGTGAAGGAGCTGAATGAATGCACACATTCACTCTCTGACAGCAGAGGGCGCTGATGGAACAGCAGAAATGCAGAGGTTACCCCAGAAACAAAGCAGCTGCGCTATTGAACAGTATTTAAAATGCTTCAAACAGCCATTCAATAAGCCTTTTTTTTTTTGTATTTGTAATGTTGTTCATCCCAGCACCAAATACTTAATATTTAAAGACTTAACTGGCTATTTATTTTCAAACTTAAACATTTTTATATTTTAATCTGGACTACAACATGCCCTATAATGATGGAAAATATTGTGATTATTTGTTATTGTTCAGTAACACTAAGTGACATAAGGCTGACAATGAAAAATACTTATAAAGCATTTGTTAATCCTAGTTAATGTTAATTTCTTAGTTAAAGTTTAATAACATTACTAAAAAGTAAGACCTGAGCCAAAACTAACAATGATCAGTTGTATTTTTTAACTAGCATAAACAAAAAATAATACCTTCTATAACAAAACATTCTTAATATAATGAGACCTTATTGTAAAGTGTTACCTGTTGTTCTTTATAATTCTTTTGCACTTTAATCTGTTTGAAACATTTTACTTTTTTTGTGTATTGCATTATTGTATTTAAATGTTCAGAGTTATTTTTGTTATAAGAAAAAGAGTTCTTAAATCTGTTATTGTATGACAACATATTTTTTTGCATCTTATTTCAATACCGTGATAATTCCATAAGAGTGTTTCTGCACAAAATTAACATAGGAGGAGATCTTTTTTAGCCCGGTTCATTGAATGGGTTTTAGAAACCATTCAATGACACTGGATTCACTGGATACAGTTCAATTCCTGGATACAGTTATATATACACTACCGTTCAAAAGTTTGGGATCGGTACGATTTTTTATGTTTTTAAAAGAAGTTTCGTCTGCTAACCAAGACTGCATTTATTTAATAAAAAATACAGTAAAAACAGGAATATTTTGAAATATTATTACAATTTAAAATAACTGTTTTCTATTTGAATATATTTTACAAAGTAATTTATTCCTGTGATGCAAAGCTGAATTTTCAGCATCATTACTCCAGTCTTCAGTGTCACATGATCCTTCAGAAATCATTCTAATATGATGATTTGCTGCTCAAGAAACATTTCTGATTATTATCAGTGTTGAAAACAGTTGTGTACTTTTTTTTTCAGGATTCCTTGATTAATAAAAGTTCAAAAGAACAGCATTTATCTGACTGAAATACAAAACTTTTGTAACATTATACACTACCGTTCAAAAGTTTGGGCACAGTAAGAGTTTTGACTTAAATTGTTTTGAAAAGAAATTAAAGAAATTAATACTTTAATTCAATAGGGATGCATTAAATCATTCAAAAGTGACAGTTAAGACATTTATACAGACTGTCCTTCAAAAAAAACGACCCTATAGGTCATTTTTCAAGCACCTTATTACGACCTATATTTACGTTTTGAAGTAATGCGCCCTCTGGTGGGCGTAAAAATAATGACAGTGTCGTGTTACGTCTGTCGTCATGAAATGACGTATGACTGTCATTACCAATCAAAATGCGTATTCATTTAAATGCAATATGTGGACTTTTTACACCATTTCTCCTATTTCCATTTTGCAAAACTCATTTTTTATTAACGACTACACCAACCCCCATCCCTAAACCTAACCTTAGTGATTTACAGTGCATATACACTTTATGAGCACATGTGTTCCCTGGGATTGAACCCACGATCGCATGATCACATGATTGCATATTGTTATTGCAATGCTCTGCCAATTGAGCTACGCGAAACCCGAAAAAAGACGCAAATAAAAGGGAACAAAGCATTAAAATGAAAGTGTCCTGTTGTCAAAAGGGGCGCAATTTTAGCAAACGCTCCTATGGGTCATATTTCATGAATTAAAATGAAAGTGTCCTGTTGTCGATAGAGGCGCCTCTTTAGTAAACGCTCCTATGGGTCGTATTTCAGGGAAGTGACAAATGACCTATATGGTCGTATTGGTTGGAGAACATGTTGCATTTATAATGTTACAAAAGATTATATTTCAAATAAATGCTGTTCTTTTGAACTTTTTATTAATCAAGGAATCCTGAAAAAAAAAGTACACAACTGTTTTCAACATTGATAATAATCAGATATGTTTCTTGAGCAGCAAATCAGATATTAGAATGATTTCTGAAGGATCATGTGACACTGAAGACTGGAATAATGATGCTGAAAATTCAACTTTACCATCACAGGAATAAATTACTTTGTAAAATATATTCAAATAGAAAACAGTTATTTTAAATTGTAATAATATTTCACAATATTCCTGTTTTTACTGTATTTTTAATTAAATAAATGCAGTCTTGGTTAGCAGACGAAACTTCTTTTAAAAACATTAAAAATCCTACCGATCCCAAACTTTTGAATGGTAGTGTGTGTGTGTGTGTATGTATATATATATATATTAAACAGAGAAAGAGAGTCCTTAACATAGTCCATAACGTGCATAGTGTTCATAATGGGGATGTTACTTTTCTACTTTTCCTATGCAATGCTGTTAGCCAGTCATAACAGTGGCCATTTACTGAAGTCCTAATGGAGACACAACATTAAATGGTCAAAATGAGGGTGGAAAAATTAATTGCAATAAAAAGGACTCTTTTTATATGCAGACAAACGAACCTCTAGAAAATATCATATTAAAATAACAAAGTCCTGTCATGACCCCTTTATTTCACTTTCTTCATCTGTGAGAATGGCATCATCATCGCTGACAAGACGGCCAGTAACCCATTCACAGGCATAATTGAACTCAGCCTTTTTGTATCCCTGCAGTGATTTATAAAATCACTATTGTCTCTTTCCAGCCTGCAGATCGGAGGTTAATACAGTCTAATAGCAGAAGCAGAGAAAACTATTCACCTCTGAGAATAGCCAGTAAATTACCGTAATAAGAGAAAGTCTCTCCAAGAACAGAGTGAAAAATGAACAGAAAATCAAAAATGATAGAATATTTTTTTACATGTATGAAAAGAGAATGTAATTTGACTGACAGGTAAGTTACATCAACAGACGAAATACTGAAAGATCATTACTACATGAGAAATGTGATTTGGTAATTTAAACCTGTAATAACCTCAGCTCAGCCTCAGGTGACATCATATAAAATCCACTGAAATATTAAATCTAATTTGAAAAGAGATTATTTGTTGACAATAACATATTAAGTGCTTGTATTTTGCTTTCAGGTGAACACTGTGTACAGAAAATATTTGATCAGTTAATTAACAGTGTAATGAGGTTTGACAGTGTAATCTGCTCATTTGGAATATGTTTAGCCTGACGTCTAATAGAATGCACGAGCTTGCAGAATATTTCTAGATGATGTGTTTATTATATTAACATTTCAATATTTCATGTCATGTCCAATCCATTATATACACATACATATATACATATATAGCAGTTCTTTCTGGTTTTTGAATCTGATTGGCTGAGAGCAGTGCGATACTCATCCAGTATCATCACTGGTACTGTTTCACTGTTTGTATCACTCCGCTTGCGGCGACCGTCATGGCGGTCTATCAAATCCACTATGTTTTTTATAAATACTACTGTTGTTATGTCATGAAATGTAGTATAAAGAGCTTTTTTAGGTGAGAATGTAGTTATTTAAACCTCAAATATGTGACTCATATATAAACATAGCACCTATTTTACTAATTTTTTTTACGCTTTCACAGATCCAGGCCGTCAGCAGCCATTCAGAGCTCGTGTACCCGCAGAGAACAGCTTCATCTTGGCCAGTCCTTAAGGTATTTGCCGCTGGCTCTTATGTAGATAGTGGTTCAAAATATATTTCATTTGGGGTATGTCAAATAGGCAAATTGGTCTTTATCAATCTAATTTGGGTTAATGGGGAAAATAAATTTCATAACTTTATATTTAGGCTATATTTAACTTAAATCCTGTACTAGAGCGCTGCTTTTGAATGTTGGACTGAATTGTTTGCTTGTTTGGTTTTTTCGTGTGTGTTTTTATTGTTTGCTTGTGGATATGACTTTTATAATGGCTATTGTTGTTAATTTAAATATTGTAGTTCTTTAAATATTATTTTATATAAATAATATGCCATATTTGGTATTGAGAAAGGGTCCGTCAATAGTATTTGTGAAAATTACTTTATTATGCCGTTAGATGGTGGCAAAGACTCTCTTTTTGAGTGAGTCAGAACAAGGAAGTTGTTTTAGCGCTGTGATATATTGAATATATTCACTTATTCTCAGTTATTTTAACATTTTATTGATATTTAATGGATTATGTAATATTTTGAAGAGCTCAAAAGATCAGTCTAATCTTTTTGGCCAAACATAGAATATAAGATACAGTATATTACCTCTCCAAAATTAAGCAAAATAAACACACATTCTCACAGCGTGACACATTGGATCTTTCCGCTTAATAAATTTAAGTGTGTGAAAATGAGGCACTAACTATGCATTTCCCATTTACATAATTGTATTAAGGATGGAGTCACATAAATGTACCATGTGTTCCTCTTTCCTAAAGCAACATTCTGTAACGAACACTTATAGGACTTACTGACATTTAGTATTTGAATTTGGTGTCCTGGTTCAAGAGAATCCTGCATTATGCCCTCTAAACCAAAAACCAGCACACTTAATGACATAAAAGTCCCCGGGACAGCAGTTCCCTCTCATAAAGACCCGCCTCATCTCTCAATCACCACAAGCTCTTTTCTAGAGTGTTTCCTCCAACCACTGGCGGCAGAAATGGAGTCCCGTGTCAAACTGGCATGAGGTCTGATCCAGTCAGCACTGAAAGAGGAAACAGATGGAGGCAGCAGCACGTCAGCTTGGAGGACAATTCCTTCCCAGAATTCAGCTGCCCCGGCCATGAGAGGCCAGCTGCATGGAAGCCCCTGCAATTCCATTAAAGCTTTTTTTTATTCAAGCACTTATTGTTTGGCATTCATTAGCACCCTGTGTAAAAGTAAAATGCTTCCCCTGATATGCATATTGTGCATTCTGGGAAGTTTTTGGAGCCAGCTAGTGTTTTTACAAGTCAATTGCCAATAATATTATTACATTTTACAAAAAATGTAATCACACTTTTCACAAACTTTATCCATACACCAAAAATGAATGCATACTGGGGCTTTTGAGCTCTAATCATGACAAATGAAATAATAACAGTATCTGAAGAGACACAACCGTCTCTAGGGTTTACAGAGAATGGTCTGACAAAGAGAAAATATTCAGTGAGCGGCAGTTCTGTGGGTTAAACCTCGTATTATCTTTGGGGTCTGTGAGACCCCACGCAATGTTTAACGCCTCTAAAAATATGGTTGACATCTTTTTTTTTGCTTCATATTTGATGACTTTTCGTCATTTAATGGGAACAACTAGGTAAACATAAATTTTTCACAATTAAATATTTTTAGTGTCCTGTACACAATCCTATACACATCGGTGGCTCATTTATCTGTATAAAACATATTAGAAATATAAAAATTTTACACATATTTGTTTTGGATAATACTGAGGTCATTATAAAATGCAATTTTATAATCTACAAATGTTCATCTGCTTTAGGGCCCTAACCTATCATAACCATACCTGAAGTATTGCGAGAAACACTGTCATCGGGGGGGTGGACCGTCATAATTCTCATGAAAACATAGACGAGGAGAATCCTAATTTTGAGACATCCTGCTCAGAATGAGATTCTTAGTGTTTTCTCTTCTGTTGTCTCTCAACCACAAGGAGGTACATTACCTTTCAAAAACGGCAATTTATTATGGTCCCGCCCCCCCACTTGAATGATAGGGTAAAGCAATGGCCAAAAGTTTTGGTGGTTCTCTGCAGTGGGTTGTAGTCTCAGAAACTGTATTTACAGTACATACAGTAAATGCTTCATTGGCAAAAAAAAAAGGACCTGTTTGAGGTCCTGGTAAAGTGATCAGCTAGCATAATTTCACTAATCACATCAGCACATGGGAAAGTGCAAACAAGTTCTAGTCAGGAGGAAAAAGTGCTTCCAGTCATTGTGTTCTTATGTCTTCAATGGTTACCTCTAAAGAAAGACATGTACCCATCATCGCTTTGCAGCAATTTCTTTGCATGTGAGGCCATTTTGATGCAAAGCATCTGAAAGAACCATTTACTGGATCATCAAGAACTTCAAGTTGAGAAATTCAACTGCAATGAAGAAGCCTTCAGAACATCCCAGAGTGTCCAGCAAGCGGCAGGACGGTCACCTCCTGAAGAGTCAATCCTGAACCATGTGCAGAGCTCAATATTGGCAGCAGGTGTGAATCTGTAGGCACAGTGAGGTCAAGACTTTTGGACAGTGGCTTGGTGAAGAAGGGCAGCAAAGAAGCCACTTTTCTCCAAGAAAACAATCAAGGACAGACTAGAATTCTGCAAGTACAGCAAGGATTGGACAGCAGAAGACTGAAAGAAGTTTTTTTGTTTTGTTTTTTAAAGAGCTATTTGAGTAGTCAATGAAGAAACATAAAGTACCTGATACATAAACCTTTGAAAATAAAATTATATTCTGGAGGTTTTTAATTGCTGGGGCCAAATTGACCCCACTGGCAAACCGGTGTTGCTGGATTTTGAGAGCATCGTTAGCCAACTATGGTCGTAAGTCCCATTGAACTCTATTGGTAACGACGGAACTTGTGACCATAGTTCGCTTTGGGAAATGCACCCCATACTGGTTCAGCTGATAGAAAGGCAACACTAACTTGAATGCGCACTTGTTACAACCGAGGTCTGCCGAAGAGCAGTAACAAAGGAAACCGAAACTAAACAGAGGAGAAACAGGAACCAATGAAAACAGAACAAAATTTCAAAATTAAAGTACACAGAACAGAAATAACCCTGACAATTTCTGATTATATTCTAAATATAAATGACATTATTCTTCTGAGGCAATACATCAATATTTCCCTTTTCTGTAGCTCTCAAATCAACTAATGTTTGGTAACAAAAAATGCTAAATTCAATGATGTCACTGTTTTGATGTCACTAGGCACCATCTTTGAGAGCTATGATGGAAGGTTATCAGTGAGTAACAACTAACATTTTAGTCTGTTTCTGTTCATGTTTTATAAGCATGCATGTGAGAAATAAGATTGGGCAAGAACAGGAGAGATGCAGGTGGGGGTGATAAATGACAGCAGAATTGAGCTACCCGTTTATCCGATTAAATTATAATACTTAAATGAGTGAACAGAGGCAATCACAAGGTATTTCAAATGTACTCAATCACATTTAGGTAACATACAAGAGCTGAGATTGATTGCCCCTGCTAAGATTAATAACCCCCATCCAACTCAAACACCCTCATCCCCCTTAACCCGATCACCTTAACTGTCATCAGTGTGTTATAAAACTGAGATCAGCGCTTCTGCCACATTAACACGCTCTCCCATTTCAACATGCATCACCCTCCAGGTTTGATCAAAATCACCGTGGAAACATTAAAAATGCACAACATTTATATCTGTCTAACCAATGACCTTTCAGCCTCCATTCACTTCATTTTCACAATCGGACAAAAGCAGATGTGTTTAATATTTACCAGGGATGCTGTTAATTGTGACAGAAATCAGCCAGCATTTTCATTCCACAGTGTTGTTTTGTTTGGATGCATGAGTCGTGCTTGAGGTGTGTTAATTCATGCCTTTTTCATCTGGTTCAAATTGTAATAATGTCGGACAAAGCAAACTGAAAAGTCCTAATTAAAATGAAAATGTACTCAGACTATTGATGAGCCGGTTCCACTATCTCTGTCTTCACCTGCTTGCTGCTCGACTATCGTTTCATTCTACGCTGAGGAATCAGCTGAAAACCATTGTGGTGTTCTTCTGTTTGTGCAACAAGCACACTTCATGAATATAAATCTTAATTAATTCCTTAAACATATATTTTTTTCAATAACGTGTGTTGTTTTAAAGATAACTGTATGCCGCGGTTGTCACTTTTTAGCATCTTGGCAGCACGTGTTTGAATGCATTGCAAATAAGTCGTGTTTGCAAAATGGTGTTGGCGTCACATTGCTTGAAACTTGAAGCAGCAAAAAAATTTGAAAATAAAGTGAAGCTAGAGCGCTTGACATTCTCAATAAACACTGTAACCACAACATGGCCAAGACTGAACTAAACATGGCCTTTGTTGCACTTACACTATATGGACAAAAGTTTGTGCATGTCAAGCAAGCTTGTTTGAGCTTCCCTTTACGATACTCAATGTGCTTTCATCAATGTTTATATGTGAATAAAAGCCTAAATTACATCTGTCCATCATACAAAGTTATTGTTTCTCTTCAGAAGACTTGGATTAAACCGTTTGATTACTTTAAGGCACTAGCTATTTGGGTTACACTTTATTTAACAGTATGTGCACTTACAGTGTTACCTAAGAAAGTACTGGGTAATATAAGGTAACTACGGGGTTAAGGTTAGGTTTAAGGATAGGTTCAGGGTTAGTACCTAGTTATAACCCAGTTATTACAATTTCTAGTATGTATGGTTACACTTTATTTTAAGGTGATGTAGTTACATTGTAATTACTCATAAGTACTGAGTAATAATAACACATACTTACTATAGAGTTATGGTTGGGGGTTTGGTTTAGGGTTAGTTACTTGTAATTATCCATAATTTACTCTTATTACTATACATGTGGTAACATGTAACAACGTCCCCTTAAAATAAGTGTTACCGTAGGTACATGCAGAATCGGACTGTAAAATAAAGTGGGGCTGCTATTTGCACTAAGTGAAAATAGCAGTATTTTCAGATGTTAGATACTATTTATACTTACAGTGGTAGTGGTAGATACTATTGTATCTCAGTGTATTGTAGGACATTATGAAAAAGTATGCAATAATAACATATTCAGTGCATATGATTATATTTATTAAAATCATAGATGGATGCTGCCTTATTGGGACATTACTTGTCCCTCCCCTACACCGACCCCTAACCCTACCTGATAAACCAACCTGGTCTCATAGGAGAGACGTACCCGTGGGCACGTTTTCGCGAGACACAAAATTACGTACCGACGAGTACGTCTTGCTGCAGTTTCCGACAGAAACGAACGCTAGAGGTCGGTAAAACGTCGATAAGCGCTTTTGCTCGTTTTCACACGCGGTTTCGACGACGGCCGGGGTCGGATTATGGATTCGTAAAGACTCGTTTTGACATTTTTGACGGCAAAATATCATGTTACCACTTCGAAACGCTTCTTACCAGAGTGCCCGATTTGTAAACAAACGTACTTTGGACTTTCCAGCTCTACGCGTTTCGCTTTTTTTGGCCGTAACCAAGCTTGCTCGGTAGCTCGGCCGATACGGAGTTGGACTTATGACGAGGAGTCGACTCCCTCCCCTGCCTGGGTACGAATCCCACGAAAGGCGAGTGACTGGGGCAAAAAAAAAAAAAAGAGAGAGATCTAAACGAGCTGAAAAACGTTTGCGGACGCTTTTTACGTCACGTTTGCTTTTGTTAACGCTATCGGGTCGGTTTAGGCGTAGCGTCGGTGGGAGTTTATTTAAAAAACGCAACCGAGCGCAAATTTCAAATCGAGAACCGCGGCAATTCGTCTAAAAAGCCAACGTCATAGAAACGTACTGCATTCACCCTATTATCTGCTCCGGCAAAAAAAAAAAAAAAGGAACATGCTTTTGGCGCCGCTCAGTGGACATTTCGCAGCGAAACCGCAGCGATATGTACTCATTGGTACGTATTTCGCGACTCGCGAAAACGTGCCCACGGGTACGTTTTCGCCATGAGACCAGGTTGTGATAAACACTTTATTCACACTATTAGGCACTTTTTTTTTCTTTAAAATAAAAATGCCTCTCCGAGCTAATATGCAATGGGAAAAGGGAGAAGAATAAGTTTGGATTCAAACTCGTGACGGTCACATTAAAAGCTAATTCCACCCGTCTTACTCTCCACAGCACTGATCCTGTTATCAGACAGGTTTCTTTTGTAATTTTGTCTGGCTCAATCACTTGGATTAAATCGCTTACTTTTAAGGCACTAGCTATTTTCACTAGTCTAAGTAGTTGTTAGGTGCTATTTATACTTAGAGTGAATAGTGACAGATAATAAATGCCTCTCCAAGCTGATATGCGATAGGAAAATGGAGAAGAATGAGTTTGGATTCAAACTCGGGTCAATCGCATCAAAAGCTAACGGCACCCATCTTACTCTCCACACCACTGATCCTATTATCAGACAGGTTTCTCTTGTAATTTTGTCCAGCTCAACCACACAATGGTAGGCAGAGTTAGTGTAAATATCCTCTGCCAACAATGCAGCCAGTTTTCAATTTTTTTATTTCTCTCACCGACGCGGATTCAACATGTTGAAACTAGCCCCACAGACACTTACCTATGCCCAATTACAGCCGACTTAACTACGACGTGACAAGACTATTTTTATTTGCACTTGGTGTAAATAGACACTGAAATTTTTAACTAGTGAGAGTGTAAACTGTGTGTTTTGAAGGAGTTACAGGGCCAAAGGTGCACACAGCTGAACAAACACTCAAGTGTATACTCTCATATTTCTTGTTCATTTCTCCTTGTAAAGACACTTGGTACCTACTTATTCTCTCTGTCTCTCTCTCTCTCTTTCCTTTTCTTCTCCATGCCATAATAACCTCCATAATCCACTCTGTTGTTTCTAATTTATTATTCCTCATCGATTTTCATCACGGCTTTCACAACCCCCCATGAATCACCCAGAGCTCTTCCACTCACACACGCTGGCAAATGTTACACGGCTCAATCGATTTACTGCCCTGAGCATTGCAGAGTCTTGGCTCTCACTGTTTTCGGCGGTACAGTAACACACTCCATAGCAAACACTTAATTCTACACGCGGCGTGTGAAATAAAAGCTATTTTTCTTATTATAAAAATCTCTGAGTTACATCTACGGATGTCGGTTTAATAAATGGCACATTTAATGTGATGTGAAGCTGTGAAGTTTACATCCACCAACTTCATCTAAGAAACGACCACAAGTTGCGGATTCTTTGGAAAGTTAAGACTTATATTTTTGCTTCAGAAAACGTAAAAAGTGATAGTGTATGTTTGCATAATCAATGCATGTAAAAAAAGGAAGAGGCTTTTACCTCTTGGAAGACTTTGCACTTTTTCGGTTTTCATTCTTTACTATGAGAATTATAAATCAAATCTAGACACCCTTTCCTGTCTTTCATCATTAAGATTAGCTGATTATTACTGGATAATTGTGAGACCTCTATATGGAGATTTTACAGAGCAGTTGCGTCAGCCAAAGTTGGGCATTTGTAAGTGTCAGTCGGGCTAGTTTCAGCATGTGGAATCGGCATAGGGCGTTGAAGAGAGAGAACTCTGACTGGCTGTTCAGTTTAGCAAACGAATCAGTGCATGAGAATAAAAGCGAAAGTGATGAAAGCGATCAAAGTCACAGACAGAAGGCTAATTGTACGCCATATTACCTGAGCATTCCAATGTGCAAATATGAACCGCCTCGAAAGAAGAAAGTGGTAAGTAAGCACTGCTTTGTTTATGGTTTGTATATCTGCGGTCCTAGTTTTGGTTTCCCTTTTTGAATGACGAATATAGACTATTGATACCTGCTGATCTAGACAGACAAAACGAGGGTGATAAAATAATGATAGAATTTTTATTTTTGAGTGAGCTGTTCCTTTAAAGGGAACTCCGGGTATTAAGACTTGTATGGCTTTATATAATGTAAATTATATCTCTTACTGAAATATGTAGTAGAAAACCTATGAAAGAATTACGTTATTTAAAAAATATTTGGACAATGGGCGGCGCCATTTTGTTTAGGTGCACAGTGCGTCAAATGGTTGTCAAATGGTTGCACTCGGTGATCTACTGACACTACTCTGTTGCTATTTTTACCCCAACACAACTCAGAATATAATATACAATGCCAATTTTCAGTCGATGGGCCACTAGAGAATTGATGCAAGTCTTTACTGCTTTACTAGCGTTAAGAGGAGAAAAGAATGGGAAGTTGTGAAGAATGTGGACGAATAAAATGTCCTAAAGATCCTCGTCTTTGTTCTCTTCACTTTAGCCCTGATGCCTTTGAAGAGACTGTCCTCCAAAAAAACGACCCAATAGGTCGTTTTTTAAGCACCTTATTATGACCTATATTTACGTTTTAAAGTCATGCGCCCTCTAGTGGGCGTAAAAATAATGACAGTGTCGTGTTACGTCTGTAGTCATGAAATGACGTATGACTGTCGTTACCAATCAAAATGCGTGTTCATTTACATGCAATGTGGACTTTTTACTCCATTTAGCAAAACTCATCTTTTTATTAACGACTACACCTACCCTATTCCTAAACCTACCCTTAGTGATTTATAGTGCATATACACTTTATGAGCACATACGTTCCCTGGGATCGAATCCACGATCGCATGATCACATGATTGCATATTGTTATTGCAATGCTCTGCCAATTGAGCTACGCAAAACCCGAAATATGATGCAGATAAAAGGGAACAATGCATTAAAATGAAAGTGTCCTGTTGTTGATAGGGGCACAACTTTAGCAAATGCTCCTATGGGTCGTATTTCATGAATTAAAATGAAAGTGTTCTGTTGTCGATAGGGGCGCCACTTTAATAAACGCTCCTATGTGTCGTATTTCAGGGAAGTCAAACAACTTATATGGTCATATTGGTTGGAGAACATGTTGCCTTTGAAGATTTTAGTAGGCCACAGCTACTGAAAGAGCTTACAGCTGGCGATGGATATAAGCGTAAATGCCATGCCTGTCGTGGAGACTTCAACACATCTCGATTGAGACAGACGGCCTCAAAGCTTGTGTGCGCTGTGATGCATGAGATATCTGTGATCGCATAAACTGTGCTTTAGACTCATGTGTCAACAACGCAAATGCGTGAGTATTCACGAGAGCCTCACGACGCATGAGTTTTGTGTTCACGCGGGAGCTGACGTTGTGTGAACACTCTTTGGATAATATTATTTAGTAAATAAACTGGTAACATGTTTTTTGCGCAAACAAAGCACCCGCGTCTCTTCAAATTGAGGTTAAATCACTGGAGTCACAAGGAATACTTTAATGAGGTCTTTCCTACCTTTCTGGGGCTTGAAAGTGGTAGTTGTGTTGGATCTCTGTGGAGGGACAGAAATGTCTCGGATTTCATTAAAAATATCTTAATTTGTTTTCCGAAGATGAACAAAGGTCTTACGGATGTGGAACGACACGAGGGTGAGTAATTAATGACAGAATTTTCATTTTTGGGTAAACTAACCCTTAAAGTCATGGTCACTAATGACTGAAACACCTCCTGTTGTGATGTAAGTGGCCTACAGCCTGGACGTTGAAAGGATTGACAGCCTTTTTTCAAACCAGCCATTTGAAAACAAAGAATTCTCATTACCGGATCAAACACGGGTAATTGTCTTAATTAAGAATTTGTAAGATAAGCAGCTACACAGCAAAGCCTCACTAAACATATTGAATATTTCCAAGACTACCTTAACGACCCAAAATTCATGGGGGAAGTACAATGCCTCAGGGACTTTTCAGAACATCTAGCGGCCAAGAGCAGCAGCGATGAGATATCTCCATGCCAATAATTTATTTCTCACGGCCACTCAGAAAGCGCACAGTGATGTGCTATCGATATTTACTGCAAGCGTTAGATGGACACGTGCGGAACGGCCGGCGGCGGAGCAGCTCGAGTATCTGTGGTCGAGTCACGCTCAGTGGATTAGCGACTGCCTTAACTCTGATGGAGTTGGCTGTGTCAACAAGGCAAGTATCTTGTAAGGCGGCGACTAAATCAATGCACTCTCACTTGCAGGGACGCTTTAGAGGTTATGCAAATGAACAAGGCTGGAATGTGACATTTTGAAAGCCCAGGATGGATAACCCCCATTAGCAGAGGCTTTGTCACATCTTAAAAGGTACTTTCCCCTCCCATGATGGAGGTTTACTTTACACCTCTTTTTTCTTCAATGATTTGTGGAGGACGAGGTGGGAAAGGTTGTGAATAAAACAAATGGAGCTCTCCTTGGCAGCGATCTCCTCAGAAATATGGTGGAAACTGTATAGCTGACAGGCTTAATACTATTTAAAAAAAAGCATATTTGCTCCATGGACAAGCACACAGTGCCTGTCTAATTGAAAGATGTATAGTGCAAACGAGGGAGAGAAAATCGACAAGTGGTTATCATATGTTGAATTTAATGCCACTTTAGGTGATTAACACACTTGGATATTTGCAGTTCCCTACTGTTGTACTTTTAGAGTATAGTGTGCATGATTCAAGTAAATATGTGTATCTATGATATATTGCTGACTGAGCCACACAGCTTTTATTTAATTGCTTTTAACAAGAGATGCAACTTTGTTACAGTGCACTGATGAAGCTGCAGTCTTCCAGATAATTGTTTGTCCAAGGAATGCACAATATATTGGTTGTCATATAAGTGTAATGTGATATGAATGTGATAAATAAAATAAAAAAGTTATGTTTGCAGTCATTTGAGGAACATAGAGATCTGGACTTTTAAAAGCTTAATTTGTAATCACACAAAATGTAATTTGACATCTTATATCACATAATATGGATATCAACCTAAAATATAAATCAGTTGTCCAAAAGTGACGTCCGGAGGGGAAATTTGTTTTT
Source organism: Anabarilius grahami (assembly GCA_003731715.1). NCBI lineage: Eukaryota > Metazoa > Chordata > Actinopteri > Cypriniformes > Xenocyprididae > Anabarilius > Anabarilius grahami. The sequence continues at coordinate 2,544,423 of RJVU01053528.1, read as the reverse complement.
AATGACCCTACAATTTCAATTTAACCATCAAAATATGTGGAAAATATGTTATATTTAAAATAAATAAATAAATGAGGAAAGAACAAAACACTAAACTTGGTAAAGGTATTTATCTGACAACATTATTTGGCAAAAAGTCAACAGGTTTTATTTTACTATGGACAAAAAATACACAGAAAACAAAAAAAGCTGACAGGAAAAAGCAAACACTGACTACAACATAATCAATTAATAATATTATGTGGGTTCTCTCTTATTTTTGCATTTGTTTTTAATTTTAATAGCACTGAAATTCCTAAATTTATAGAAGAACTGTGACAACTTCTTCATCTTCAGAACACAAATTAAGATATTTTTGATGAAATCTGAAAGGTATATGACTCGTCCATAGACAGCAATTTAACCGACACTTTCAAGCTCCAGAGAGGTACTAAAGACATCGTTAAAACAGTCATGTGACTGCAGTGGTTCAACCTTAACTTTATGAAGCGACAAGAATACTTTTTGTGCAAAAAACAAAACAAAAATAACTTCATTCAACAATCTCTTCTTCATCAAAAATATCTTTTTTTTTTTTGTTCTGAAGGTCTTATGGGTGTGGAACGACATGAGGATGAGTACTTAAAGGCACAGTATGTTTTTTCGGGGGTCGCTAAACTCTTCAAAACAATAACAAAGGCGTAGATTGATGACGCAGTGACTGACTCGTGGAACTTGTCGTCATTCCGATGGATCTAATAATGTTTATGGGGAAATCATGTTTATGGATGTTTTTTATGATGTTTTTAACATGGTATCAAGCAGGGCGTGGCCAAGAAACTCACAAAGCTGAAATACTACTAATACAGGTCAGTTTATTTGACCAATTAAAATTGTGAGGTAACACAGCACTGTTTCACTTGGTCTCACATTACACTATCATACTAAACTGCATCTGAGTGTGTTGAAAGTTGTAATGTTATTCTATGTATTAGTTTGTTGGCTGTATGAGACTAACAGTAAGCTAGATCAACATCATGTTAGCTATATAACATTAATTAGTCTTATGTAGCCTACATTTGCTTACTTTGTCTAATAACGTGCAAGAGTACTGCACTCTGTCAAGTCAAAGTTGTCGCAAAGCTCTCACCATCTTGAAAACGCTACGCCGATATTGATCCTCGTTTTATTTCTCCTTTTGTCCCAAAGTTTGCTTGCCATGGTCCATAATGTTTGAACGAAACAACAACAGCGTGCCGCTAGACGTTACGCAGCTGTACGCGTCTGTTGACATGGTTTACTATGCAGTACAAGCAATCCAGGGATAACGCAGATATTACGTCATTGGCAGGCGACAAATGACAAGGGAGGGATGGGCACCATTTAAAATTGTGAATTTCTCTGAATTTAAAAATTCCTGGAAACATTTAGGATAATGTTAGTACACAGCTGAACGAAATATATAACACTGTGCAAGTGGTTTTTGGAAATTTTAATATAAAAATCTTACATATTGTGCTTTTAATGTGATGAACTAACCCTTTAAGGTCGTGGTTCATGTGTCTTTTTGCTGTGAAATCTTTACTGATTTCTATAAAGTAAACGTAAGAATACATTTCATATTGTTAGTAATATCTCTGGATGAACACTCACTGGACTGAAGCAACTGAGGTTTATTTGATTATCCGTTATAATAATGTTCAGATATGATCATCAGGCTTTTGAGGAAGGTTTATTTGTTCATCATCATTGTAATATCATCTTTCTAAGACATATTATTGGCAGATATAGAGTGACGACTGATATTTATATGCATTTTATGCAAGTATCTGCTATACTGTTATAAAGATCTCATTAATTTACATTACAAGCATGAGAATTAAATTTTTGTCCATAAATATCAGCATCTGCACCAAAAATTGCATATGTTTGCTCAGTTTGGGACGATTTTTTTTATTTTATTTTTTTATTATTATTATTTTGAGATCCATATTCTCACTATATCACACTATATGAGCCATAAAAGCCCAATTAAATATGATACACACAAATTTTTTTAGATTTTATCCAAAGGGTCAATAAACTGTTCCAATAATAATAATAAAGATTTTATTGACCATTATTTCATATTTCAGGCTTTTAAAATGTTGATTTCATTTAGTTAACGGAAATTAGTTGATAAATTAAAAAAACAATTGCAGAAAAAAGAACAAAGTCACAGGCACATGAGCATCAGCCCTCACGTTACAGAGTGTAATTATCTTTAATAACTCATCCCACTCATAATTATGACTGACGCTTCAAAAATCACAATCACAAATGTGCTCTATGATTATTATTTTTGTCATATCCCATAAGTGCTTTGGCAGCAGCAATAATTAGATTTGATTCATATGCACATATTCATGTTCATTTACATACTTCCTTAATTGCTTGATGGATGATCTGGTTCCTACAAAGTCAAAATGGCTGGATCTGTTATGATAAACACTAGTTCATTAAAATGGTCAGTGCTTATCTGGTCTATTCTTTATTCTAGCTTTTTAAGATAAATATCTGTCATCATTTACTCACTCTCATGTAAATTCAAATCTGAATGACTTTATTTGTCCTGCAAATGTTGCAAAGCATGTTGTTGGAAAATGCTAATGCTGGTGTGTGTGTCTGTGTGTGTGTCTGTGTCTGTGTGTGTGTGTGTGTGTGTGTGTGTGTGTGTGTGTGTGTGTGTGCGCG
>RJVU01053528.1:2469836-2540044 GCA_003731715.1 Anabarilius grahami | reverse complement strand
AATCAAGTCCAATCAGTATAATCAAACACAGCTGGACTCAAATGAAGGTGTAGAACCATCTCAAGGATGATCAGAAGAAATGGACAGCACCTGAGTTAAATATATGAGTGTCACAGCAAAGGGTCTGAATACTTAGGACCATGTGATATTTCAGTTTTTATTTTTTAATAAATCTGCAAAAATGTCAACAATTCTGTGTTTTTCTGTCAATATGGGGTGCTGTGTGTACATTTATGAGGAAAAAAATGAACTTAAATGATTTTAGCAAATGGCTGCAATATAACAAAGAGTTACAAATTTAAGGGGGTCTGAATATTTTCTGTACCCACTGTATATATATATATATATATATATATATAGAGAGAGAGAGAGAGAGAGAGAGAGAGAGAGAGAGAGAGAAAGAGAGAGAGACACACAATGAAAGTCAATAGGGTCCAAATGAAAATCAATGGGGTCCAAAGTTGTTTTGGACCTCCACTTTGTTTGAAATATCTTCTTTTGTGTTTCACAGAAGATATGTAGTCATCTGCAACCGATGAGGGTTAAAAACTCAAAAGCAAAACACAGGAAGAATTGCAGCAGGGGGGATTCGGGGTGGTGGGGCGACATAGGGGAAACCAGTTTAAGAAGTTTGAACCAGAGGCTGTCACAACAGCACTTATCAGACTTCTGTAATTATTCATCGAAGCGCAGACATCCAGTCTTTTATTTTGGGGGATAGAACCTCATCACAGACCACCCGAAGACACGGACCAAAGGCACAACACCAGAAAAGAGGCAGAAAAACGGCATCAGACATGAAACACACATCTCCAGTTGGCAGCCATCACATGAAAAAGGGATGATTTAGCTAATCCTACCAGGCCTTAAATGATAAGAATAATAAGGCTTATGGGTCACCGTGAGCTCTGACCGAGCAGTGGGTTTGGGGAACATGAGAAATGAGGGATGCTCCTATAGATTTGAATCGCTTTAATTTTACACTTTGAAGGATCAGACAGCATTTAAAATGTTGCTTGCTGTTTGTTGTTCGTCTCAGTGTATGTTGAGGATGGCTCAGTCTCAAGGGAATATCCATGCACTACCAAAGCATTGTTGTGGTCATTTTTAACCTGTTTCAAAAGATTTGAAAGATCACATCTGACTAGCCAATTGATTTGGAACAGACATTTGTCTAGATTTTTTTCGTAAATTTTCTTTTGTTAGTGTTGATATTTTAGTGATGGTACTTTAGCATGCTGTTCGACAGTTTGAATGTGATGTTACGTGACATTGTTTACAAGCTGTTTTATTGACGTCTTTCCGAGGTTGAAACACTGATTGAGCTATTAGACAACACACGATACGGATTTCGGTAAGTTATACTGTATATTTTAACATACCTTCAGATGTTTATTCATGTTTATTTTGCGCTGTAACTGGTATTAAAGCGGAGGAGAGGATGTTCACATGCGCTCCGTGCTGCTGCTAAAGCGATCTGTCACATCACATTAAACAGCACCAAAACAGTACTTATTTTTTGAATCTCATAATAAGATGGACGTCATTTGAAATCTCTGACTTTGCTTCATATCAAAAGTAACAAAGCACAAAGATTATTGTGATTTATTGGATGGGAGGCGCTACATATTCTGCTCATTCATCAACTGAAAACAGACTAGACTAATCGATTCTTGGGATTTAAGAATAGATATCGGTTCGTAAAAATGAGAACCGATTAAAATCGAGAAATCGATATTTTTTACCCAGCTCTAATAGCAACCTATTGTGTCAACAAACCTGCCCCTTGTTAATTCACTCATTTAGTTTGTGTACTGTTCTGTCTAATAGTATGTCTTTGGTTAGTGGTTGTTTCTCTCCTGTGTTTTCTATTCAGGATTCATATTTAAACAGTCTTTTTGCAGTTTTAAAATTTCACAGACACTGGCCTATATCGCGATTAGAATAAAGAACTTAAAGGATTAGTTCACTTTTAAATAAACTTTTCCTTATAATTTACTCACCCCCATGTCATCCAAGATGTCCATGTCTTTCTTTCTTCAGTCGAAAAGAAATTAATGTTTTTGATGAAAACATTCCAGGATTTTTCTCCTTATAGTAGACTTCAATGGGCACCAAACGGTTGAAGGTCAAAATTAGTTTCACTGCAGCTTCAAATTGCTCAAAATGATCCCAGATGAGAAATAAGGATCTTATCTAGAGAAACCATCGCTCATTTTCTGAAAAAAATTGAAAATGATATAAGTTTAAACCAGAAATGCTCATCTTGAACTAGCTCTCTTCTTCCTCTTCTCTATTTGAATTCCAGCAGTGTAGACGCTGCTAAGTGTATTACTGCCCTCCACAGGTCAAAGTTTGAACTAATTATTATATGCAATATGCTAGTTCAACAGTATATAACAATTAGTTCAAACTTTGACCTGTGGAGGGCAGTAATACACTTAGCAGTTTCTACACTGCCGGAATTCTAATAAAGAAGAAGAAGAAGAGAGCTAGTTCAAGATGAGCATTTAAGGTTAAAACATATAATTTTCCATTTTTTTCAGAAAATGTGCGATGGTTTCACTAGATAAGACCCTTATTTCTCATCTGGGATCGTGTTGAACAATTTGAAGCTGCAGTGAAACTAATTATGACCTTCAACTGACCTTCAATCATTAACATCAAAACCTTGGCCTAAAATAACTCCATCAGTGGGACAGGATTTTATATATTATATATATATAGTAGTATAGCAGTATTTTATTAAACAAACTCAATAACAAAGAACTCAGACTAGGCATAACATGAGGAATGTAACAAAACACAGGGCTTAAAAATACAGTACAAACCAATCAATGAAACAGAGAACAGGTGCAACTGATAATCAAACAATGCAAAACCAAAGAAAAATAACTGAACTAAAACGTGCAAAACACACCCACAAACAGAAACAAACCATTAATACCTGTGACACATATACCTGGGTTTATTAGCAGAAATTGATTGGAAAATGCAATAAATATTACAATACATACAAGCCCCTATTACTATATTGTACTATACTGTAATAAAATCCAAGATTTTTCCATGCATCATCTTGCTCGGAGTGACAGTATAAATGTTTGTAAAAATAAAAGTCTTTAAATCAATACGCAGTCGGCGTTATTACTCTAAATAAGTTGTGAAGTGTGTATATTCTTTTCTGATGTCTTTTTGTTGACCAACATCCACTTCACACTCTTTGAGATCTTGGAGTTCAGCTCAAATTCTATGGCTTTTTATTAGCATGACAGTTTGCATATGAATTAAGTGTTATTTGATTATGTTGTTGAGCTAATTATTCATTTAACCAATGTTTAAGTCATTATCTTTACTGCTTCGAAATGCTGTTAATGAAAACACTGCTGAATCATTTACAGTTACTGTACAAATAAAAACAATATTATATGACACAACGTAATTAAATAATTACCGTGAATAACTGTACATGGCACATTAAGTTGTATGCACATGCCTCACAAAACAAATCTGTATTCAGATTTCAGAAGCAGCATTGTGACATTTGTAATATAAAATATAAAAATCAAGATGAACGCAACTAAGCTGGAGAAAATTCCTGACTTTAAACAAATAACCATTTAAATGTTTAGGATGTTTGCATTGTAAGAATGTACATGGAGACTTCAGATAAAAAAGTGCTGACTTGTAATGTTTTCTCATTAAAATAAAATGATTTCTTATTCAATAGAATGTGAGGGAATACTAGGGAATACCAATATGGCGGCATAAACAATACAGTCATTTATATAGATCAGTGGTTGAAACTGGTGGTTACGGTAAGGGGCGGGACATTTCCCAAACACGCTCGAAGTGCTTGACCAATCACAACACACTGATCCAGCTGACCAATCAGAGCACATTGTGCTTTTCAGAAGGAGGTACTTCATAGAGACAGGAACTAAACAGGGGAGAGTTTCCCAAAAGCATTGTTAGCCAACTATGGTCGTAAGTCCCATTGAACTCTATTGGTAACGACGGAACTTGTGACCATAGTTCGCTTTGGGAAACGCACCCCAGGGCGTTACTGACAGACTGGGAAGAGAGGAGCTGTAATAATAGAGAATATGGGAAAAATTATGTGTTTTTGTGTTTTACTCTTCTTGTAAAGCCCAAAAAACAAAATAAAGATTTGAAAAAGGACATAATGAATTAATTTTATCACAAAAAGCTTTAGTTCATAGCATATGCTGCATTTGTCGTGGGTTCTTATGTTAAGCTTTGTTTGTATTTGAAACATTATTGTAGATTTTAGAAAAACCTGAAAGCGTTCAAAGCAGTGACAATCTTCTTTAGATGTCTTCGCCCTTTTAATCTCAGGAGAAGCTGAAGTCTACCAAGCAATTTCATGTCCAACAATTCAAGTGTTATCTGTTTTTGATATGTGGTCTGTGCTCAAAGACTCAAATTGCAGGACTCTTCAAAGGAGGAGATCTTCTTGAAACCCTTGCCAAGATTTGACAGTCTGACAGACACGATCCGAAGACCTGATTCTGATTTAATTTCTCACCCTGATTCTTATTAAGCACTTTTTTTTTATGAGCAGCCATTCTTTTATTAAAATCCTCACCCTTCGCAAATGGCTGATACGGTGGCAACAGATGTCTGTGACTTACCTTCATAGCTGAGTGCGCCCCATCGCTGAACGACTTAAGAATGAATAACAAGCTATTTAAATCATTTGGCCACATGATGTTCAATTAGGTTTTCATGAGCTTTGGAATGAGAACAAGCTCTAAGGCAGGCATAATTCATATAAATCTATCACACACCTTTGCTTAAATGATTAAAACTGAGAGGCATTTTAATGGAAGTAATTCAGTGTAAGCTTCATGCTTCAGCGCTTCGGAGACGAGATATCCTTCAGAAATACCTGATAGCTCCATATCCAATGCTTCTGATAAAAAGTCTGGCTGATACTTCCCTCATTTTCAAGCTTAAGAATTACAAGTTCGATATTTATAAGACTGATTGAAATTAATCACACACTTTGACCAGGATAGTCCCATAAGGGGATTGTTGCTGGAGCTTCACTAAGAAAACACCACTCTTTTGACATTCTCACCTCAGTTCAGATGATTCTGGTAAACTTTTTGAAATCTCAGCATACTATCACTTGTTTGGATGATGCAAAATGCAGAAATGGCTTCAACTGAAGCCATATATTCAACTGAAGCCATTATATTAACACTCTACTGTATTTTAAATTATTTACTGTAGATGTATTTGAAAATAAATACGCACTAATCCCTACCGCTCAAAAGTTTGTGGTATTTATTTATATTTTTAAACAAATTATTACATTTATTCAGCAAGGACACATTGCATTGATCAAAAAAGACAGTAAAGACATTTATAATATCACAAAAGATTTCTATTTCAAATAAGTGCTGTTCATATGAACTTTATATTCAATAAAGAGCCCTGAAAAAAGTAGCATGGTCTCCACAACAAAAGCAGCACAACTATTAAAAAAATAATCTTACTGACCCCCAACTTTTAATGTAGAATTGAGAAAACCTTGTTATTAGCAGCACCAGTGGCTGTTAAGTGAACTGCAGTCTGCTCGCACACATAACGCACAAGAGACTGAGCGTGATTCAAGGCCCAGATATATGTTTTTGTTCTTTGCTTTTAAGTAAAAAGAACTGGTCCCACTTTATATTAAGTGGCCTTAACTACTGTGTACTTACATTTAAATTAATCATTTGATACAATGCACTTATTGTGTACATACATGTTTTTACATTGTACTTATATTTTAAAAATACCTGCATGTAATTACATCTGTTATTAATTTCTGTAATTTACATTTATAATTACACTATTGACCTTCTTTTACACCTTAACCCTACCCTTAAACCTGCCCATACCACCAAACCTGTCCTTAACCTTTCCTGTACCCCACCTCAATAGCAGCAAAAGTGTTTTGCAATTCAATATGAACCCAATACATGAACCCAAGTACATTATACTTATTTTTTAATGTAAGTACATAGTAGTTAAAGGTGCAATATGTAATATTTTTGCAGTAAAATATCCAAAAACCACTAGGCCAGTGTTATATATTTTGTTGACTTGAGTACTTACAATATCCCAAATGTTTCCAACTATTTGTAAATCGTGAGAAAATTGCAATTTTAACCAAGGCTCCGGGACGTGTGAGGAGTCGCCTGTCAATTGCGTCATACCCGCGTTACCCTCAATTTCCGGTTTTATTCTGTAGAAACCATGGAAACACCAAAGATGCTTTAATATATTACACGTTTAATAGACAAGGGAACAATTGTTTTGATATATTTATAGAAAGAAAACTAATTGTTATATAGCTCAACACGTTTAGTCTTATTTTTAAATCTAATGTTCTTGATTTTTTGCGAGTACCATGCTTTACCATGCCTCAAAGAAAAACACTATTTTGTGAAGCAGCTAACATAGCATAATCAGATGCAGCTTTATTTTTAGTAACAGTCATACAGCATTTTCTCCATCATACAATACGTTTTCAAATTAATTGCATGCCATTTATCAACACAAGCCATCCAATATTTAATATGATATTGTAAAATCGATCTATCTTACTGCAGTGTGTAACAGTGTCTCACAGCAGCCACCGAGCGAACGCACAGAGTAATGTTATAACATCATTTTCAACACTCTCAAATGTATCTAATATGATAAACAGAGCTGTGTTACCTCATACTCATGACTGGAAAAGCAGAAGGGGCGCCGGCGACTGTTTCATAATAAAAGTTCTGCTGCTCGTGAGGCGTGTGTTGCGCAATCGCTCCAGCGGCCTCGTTCAGCTCCCACAACACTCGCTCCTGCTCTGCTTCATACTACAGTAACGTTAATAATCGCATCCATGAACATGACTTCTTCCCGAGTCCTATCCCTATTCTTTTGCACCGTCTGTTGAGGTGAAGACCCAAGATTCCGCTCTCAATCTTGGCGTCATCAAGCTACGCCTTTGTTGTGATTCGGCTTCTAGCGACCTCTAGCGGACAAAATTATTACATACTGCACCTTTAAGGCCACTTAATATAAAGTGGGAAAAAAAGAAGTTGGAAGTACCTTTGCACCGATGTACTGTTAACAAACATCCCGACGCCATCCACGATGCTGAGAGCAACGTTAAGCTTTCCTGAATAACAAATTAAACAACAAAAATGACAGTGGTGAGAAAACAGCAGTTCAGAAGCATGTGATCATAGCAATGTGGATATGTTTGCACAAATTCTTTTGGCATTATCCTGAACATTGTATAAGCATTTATTTCATGTGTCATAGAATGGAAGAGAGGCTCTCCGGAGCGTGTAACCGTCACATCCTTTAGATTTTCCCAGGAAGTCCTTCACATAAAAATCAGTTTTGATAGACAACCTAAGAAGTTTGGGAAGGTCTTGTTTTTTTAAAGTTTCATTACAAGCTGTTCACACACTGGCAATTAAAAAAAATCGATTAATACATGAAAATTCGTACATATACCCCCTTTAAATGCTATGTTTACAGTTATGGTTTAACAATCACGACAACCCACAGCAACAGAGCATACACCACAGCAAATTATGTAAAACTGTAATTAAGCAAAACTTTTATGTTACACTTCAAATGACAAGGGAATTGATTTTTAAAGTGCCCCTATTATGCTATTTTAAAGGTTCCTAATTTTGTTTTGGAGGTCTACTATAACAGGTTTACATGCATCAAAGGTCAAAAAACACTTTAATTTTCTCATAATATACATTGCACATCACCACATTGTTCAATGTTTCTCCAACAACTTGATGGATGAATCAGTGTCTCTAAATCCCTCCTTTCCGAGAGCCTGCTCTGCTCTGATTGGCCATTACCATAACTGATTCAGCGATTGCACACACTGTAAAGACAGTAACAATGGCGTTGATTTTACTGTATAAATCCGAAAGAGAGTCCGATACTGAAACATTGGAAGAAAGTTATTCAACCCAAACCTCCATTGCAAGGATGACTTGAGCAGGACGTTTCTCAGTGATACGCTACTCAGTTTGAGGCACAATATGAGATGCAACTGTAATTCCTCACCATCAGCGTTAACAAGCGTGTGTCCATCAACAAACCGATGTGTGTACTGTATTTCTAATTTATTGCGGTGCACATGTGGGAACTGTATTATTAACTGTGTCAATAACAGCGCATACATTAGCCGAGAACTAACGTGATTGACTGATATAACATTAAAGTTTGTAAAACAAATCTTGCTCCATCCTTTATTATAAGAACGACAGACAATCTGCATTAATGGACACAATTTTAGTGGCCCACAGCTGATTTGCAGAAGTATTTCAGTAAGACAGTGATAACTGGATACCTAGAACAATATAAAACACATAACTATGTTTGAACGCCCAGTAGAAAATATATACATCAATAATTAATCTTACTTACAGGCTGTGATTCTGATGGGGAGCAAGTTGGTCTTTCTTTTGAGAGACAATAACTTGATTTTTTCATGCACTTTCGGCTTCACAACTTTGCAAATCGTTTACATTCACAGACAGCTATATTACATGATGAAAGGTCATATTCGAAAAGGCATAATTGGGGATTTGCTTATTGATATTAACATTTAAAGTGCCCCTTACTCATTCTCTCAAATGGCTGACAACTAGTTTTCTAGTACGGTTTCGTTCACACAGCTCAGGTTTCCTGAAAAATCAGTTTGGATATAAATACATAACGAAGCACTCTAAAAACAGGACAGCGTTGCTATATGAAAATATGTGCCTAACCCAAGTTCTGCTACAGAGAGGAATACCAAACTTCTGATCATAACTGAAATGCATTATGGGATCTCTGCTCGGCAGCCATGTGAATAAATGCCTGTTTATCATATAAAATCAACCCAAAATAAATCTGTTTATTTCATTGGAGGATGCATGGTAGAGCGCGGATTCCCCCCCCCTCCCTTCTTGAACAGAATGAACAGAAACAAGTGTGCCAGCTCCCACAGTAATTCAAGAGTTTCTTTTGTTCTTGCCGTTGTTTTGAGTGCAGGCATGAAAAGTCAGTGACTAAATAAACCCAGCCTCTTTCCCCAAACCCCCTCGACAAACTCAGCACTCTCTACAAAGCAATAGATCATTACCTGCCGTCTATTTTCAGTGTCTTGCACCTTGGAGTCCCGCTGTAATTTGAATTGCAAGTGACAAAGTTGCGCTCCAGGCTGTCAGGAGATCCCCTCCAGTGTTTATTAACTTTGTGAATTGAATAATTACCCGGGGTCACCACATAATTGAGTCGACCTCATAAAATCACAGGAGGGACAGTTCTGATGTGCCAATCTAATGTGTTCTCCTCCTGTGGCCACATGTGACCCCGGACTCCCCATCTGCCGGACAGACGCTTCATTATGTCAGCCTCATTATAAAGCCTGAAATAATAGGACCTGGCAACTAGAAATGTTTACTGTATGGGCAAGGTTACACACCATGGTCACAAAGTCATTAAGCTGCAAGAAAAAAAAACTAAAACAAGTGCAGAGAAATCAAGAAATCTGCAACGTTTTTCAAAAACTAGTCAGAACTAAAGCATAGACATCAAGTTGCTGCCAATATGTCCAATGTGAATTTCATTTGAATGGGTGTGTATGACCTTATTGAAACATTATTGGTTTAAAATCTTAAAGAAATTAGTTTTTTACTTGTCAGCGTCTATTTGCACTTCAGTGTATAGTAGTATATTATAAAACATATGCAATAACATATTCAGTGCGTATGATTACACTCTAAAAAATGTTTGGTTAAAAACAACCCAAGTTGGGTTGAAAATGGACAAACCCAGCAATTGGGTTGTTTTAACCCAGTGGTTGGGTTAAATGTTTGCCCAACCTGCTGGGTAGTTTTATTTAACCCAACTACTGATTAAAAATGACTATATGGCTGGCTTAAAATGAACCCAAAATAGTTGAGAAATTAAAAATCAGACACATAATTACTAGAGGCAACAATAATAATCAAAAAGATGTACATTTATTAATAAGCAATTTAATAAATGTTTATTGTTTATTATTCATTATCTTATTAATAAATGCTCATTTATTAAACATATTAATAAATGTTAATTTCCAGCATATTTTGGGTTCATTTTAAGCAAGCAACACAGTAATTTTTATACAACAGTTGAGTTAAATTAAACTACCCAGCACGTTGGGCAAACATTTAACCCAACCACTGGGTTAAAACAACCCAATTGCTGGGTTTGTCCATTTTCAACCCAACTTAGGTTGTTTTTAACCCAGCATTTTTTAGAGTGTATATTTATTAAAATCATAAATAGATGCTGACTTATTGGGACATTACTTGTCCCTCCCCTACACCGACCCCTAAAAATATACCGATAAACACTTTATTCACACTATTAAATACCGGTTAGGCACTTCATTTCCACTTCTCAAATATTTTCATAATTATTATTTAAAATAAACACCTCTCTGATATGATATTTAATGGGAAAAGGGAGAAGAACGAGCTCGGAAAAAGGTGGATTCGAACTCATTCGGTCACGTTAAAAGATAATACCACCTGTTTTACTCTCTACAGCACTGATCCTGTTACCAGATCCTGTTTTATTTCATGTTTATTAATTATATTTATTAGTTGACTTATTTGTAGCTCTATTTACTTCAGTATTAGATGATGCATTTTATACAGATTTGAGACATGCAAAGGTCATTTTGTGAAGGCAGAAATAGTTCAGTCTGTCTGAGAAGTAGCTTTATGGCTGCAAACCTAATCACATTTGTCTATATTTATTGTTCTCTAAGCTCATTTTGATGTTTTAACCTCATTGCAACAGATGCAGTTACAAGAACCAATGCATGATTGACATTAAACCTGGAGCAAGCAATGCGTCGAGGTTTTGCTTATTTTCACGGTCCAGTCACAGTAGCCCCTGCACCTTTCTATGTGTTCTGACAGACTGATTGTTTCTTTTTCTTTTGCAAGCAACATATAAAAAGCAAATATTTTATCAAATTATAGTATGTTTTACAACTCATGCCTAAAAACATGAAATACATTTTCCCTGTATCATTACAGCTCGTAATAGTCACTATAGTGAAAGGACACTGATTGTGGGCATGTGAATGCACAAGACATTTGAGGGCATGATTTTGCATTTGCTAATTGTTTACTGCAAAAATTAAAAAAACTAAACAAAATAAAAATCTAGACATAATAACCACTTAATCTCAAAATGAGTTCTTTGAAGAACAAGAACAAAGAAACACTGTACACAGAGCAAGTGGCAGGTCTATTAGATTGCAAGACTTAATGCACAGATCTACTTTGACATACAGTATCATATATTTTTGTCCTGTTTGTTGCTGTACACATCATTGCAAATCAGTGCATTTTCAGTTCAAATCTCACATTTAAATATGGTTGTCAATCTAGAAACTTTGCAGTGTGTAGCTACACTCTAAAAAATGCTGGGTTAAAAACAACCCAAGTTGGGTTGAAAATGGACAAACCCAGCGATTGGGTTGTTTTGACCCAGCAGTTGGGTTAAATGTTTGCCCAACCTGCTGGGTAGTTTTATTTAACCCAACAATTGTTTACAAATTACTATATGTCTGGCTTAAAATGAACCCAAAATAGACTGGAAATTAAAAATCAGACTCATAATTACTAGAGGCAACAATAATAATCAAAAAGATGAGCATTTATTAATAAGCAATTTAATAAATGTTTATTGTTTAAATATTATTCAAAAAAAGTATTAATAAATGTTTGTTTATTAAACATATTAATAAATGTTAATTTCCAACATATTTTGGGTTCATTTTAAGCAAGAAATACAGTAATTTTTAAACAATATTTGGGTTAAATAAAACTACCCAGCAGGTTGGGCAAACATTTAACCCAGCCGCTGGGTTAAAACAACCCAATCGCTGGGTTTGTCCATTTTCAACCCAACTTGGGTTGTTTTTAACCCAGCATTTTTTAGAGTGTAGTAGCATGAAAAAAATTATTTAAATTGTGGATGAGTTATAAACAGAAAGCCAGCAAAGAGCACTGTGTTTTTGTCAGGTTTTTTATATTGCTATTTTTAGGTTACATTTATTTTCATTTCAGTTTTAGTTTTAGTTTAGTTTAGTGTTTGTTTATTTCCAGTTAATAATTTTAGTGCTTTAAGTTTTTCATCTAATATTTTTTATTATTATTATTTCTGCTTTAATAGTTTTAGTTAATTATACTAACCCTACGCAGAACACAATAAGTGAGAGCGCTGAACAGAAACTCCAGCATTTTGAGCGGTATTGAGTGGAAATTGAACACTGCTGATTGGTCATTGCGTTCATGCGCTCAATAGACTTGACTGTGATTGGCTACAATTTTTAATGTTGCAAAAACTTAAATAGACACTTTTGAAACCAGCCGTCTATCAGTTGTCATAGTCATGAGGTGAAAAGGGGAGGGCAGTTGGTTTGCCGTCTTTATAAGCGAAACTTTTAACATTATCACAACACATGATATTCCCTAATATTATATTGTCAGCAGAATTATTGCCAATATTTAATGTATCACCCAGCCCTAGCATGAACATTCTTTAAACATCTCCGTTTGTGTTTCACGGATGAAAATAAGGCACTGAGGTTTGGAACGACATGAGAAATGGTTTTCATTTTTGGGTGAATTAGACATTATTAGCTGTTATAAAGCCCTTGTAGAGCTGTTTGCTCAATGGCTTCAAGAAGAAATGCAGAACTCAGATTCTTGTTGGCTTTGTTGCCGCCTTTGTTTGTTTAGCTCAGAGCCCTTTGACTGTCAGAAACAGAAGCACAAAGACCAAAAAAAAAAAGGGGAAGAAAACATGTTGTCACCTCTGTAACAAGCTGGGCCACGGGGGCAGGATGTAAACAGCACACAGCGTGAGGACCCGGCCTCAAATTCAACAGACCAGCCAAGGCCAGGTAGGGGATCTGACTTTATAGCTCGGATTATTTTAGCTTTCTGATGCGGGACGTTTAAGAGGGAGGGGAACAGAGAACCAATGAGTCTCGACAGACACATACTAAATAAATTAAATAATTGTATCCACCTTACTTCTAAAGTAAGAGCATTTTTAACTTGAATGTGCAAGGCTTCTGGTTTCAGAGCTTCCAGTTATTTTAGCTGTACCGTAGCTGCTTAATGTAACAAACTGGTATTTCTGTCAGGATCACTATCGTCAAAGATGACTGGCAGTTAGCATACAGTTTGGATCGGCAGTATGGTTCTGTTTTGGGCAAAAACTCCCTGCCCATCCATGCAGCCTTGCATGGATAAGAGCAGGGACAGCAGCAATAAACCCCCCTTAGGGTAAACAGAACAGAACGAAGTATTGCAAAATCATTAATTTTCTTAATGACAATAATTAATGTAACAACATAATTGAAAAATGAATTTGATCAAAAGAAATATCAGAAGGGCAAGTCCTGACTGGACGAAGGAGGAGCTGGGGACGGAGGAGGGTAATTCGCTTCTGAGCAATGCGATAAAGCTGCTGATAATACTGAATGGACCTTATATATGCGAATGCGGTGATAGACGTCGTATTCCTATAGGTCATTGTGAATCAGCTGTGTGTCAGCTGATGCGAGCTTGACTAACGTGACCTGCCAGAACTAACGCTGCGCTTGATTTGTTGTCATATTATTTTACTCTATTATTGTAATCATATGTAGCAAAAATAGTTAATTTACTACACTTTGTTATTCTTCTAGTTATTCGCCTACAGAGGCTAGTGAATCTAAGGCCCTGTTTACACCTGGTATTAAAGGGTTAGTTCACCCAAAAATAAATTTCTGTCATTAATTACTCACCTTCATGTCATTCCACACCTGTATAACCTTCGTTCATCTTCAGAACACAAATTAAGATATTTTTGATGAAATCTGAGAGTTTTTTTTTTATCTCCCATAGAAAACAACGAAATTAACACATTCAAGGTCCAGAAAAGTAGTAAAGACATTGTTAAAATAGTCGTTGTGACTACAGTGGTTCAACCTTAACGTTATGAAGCGACGAGAATACTTTTTGTTCGCAAAAACAAAACAAAAATAACGACTTTATTCGCAATTTTGCACTGGCTCAGTATTGGTTGACGCTGTTCACATGAGCAGTACGACGCATTCATGTGATGCTGACGGAGGAGCCGGCCAATAAAGAGCCGGCGTTCTGACATAGAAGCTCGGCAATGTGTCTTCAACGTAAACAGAGTCTGACAGGGTAGAGAGGAAATTGTTGAATAAAGTAGTTATTTTTGTTTTGTTTTTGCACACAAAATGTTTTCTCGTCGCTTCATAACATTAAGGTTGAACCACTGTAGTCACATGACTGTTTTAATGATGTTTCTACTACTTTTCTGGACCTTGAATGTGGCAATTTCATTGCTTTCTATAGGAGATTAAAAAAAAAAAAACTCTCAGATTTCATCAATATCTTAATTTGTGTTCTGAAGATGAACGAAGGTCTTATGGATGTGGAACGACCCAAGGGTGAGTAATTAATGACAGAAATTTCATTTTTTTTGGTGAACAAACCCTTTACGATGCGTTTTGGTCGACTGGATCACCCATTTGCACCTGGTGTTTTAATCTGTCTCTTTTGTATACTTTCTACCACTTCTGTCCTGATTTCTTCGAGGGGAGGTTCAATGGACGGGTACATGTATAGGGTTTTTTTTCAGATCTTTTGATGTAATGGACAACATTTACATATGAATGCACCCGGAGACGATGGAAAAACATATGGAGAGCATCAGCTTTCTTTTCTGCTCTGACAGACGCAAGACCACGCCGAACTCGGTGAGTGTGTGTTAGAAATCAGGAATGGTGAGAGAACATTGTTCTTGGTGCGTTTTTCGTCTTCAAACCAAACTTGGGTCTTCAACAAAGTTTAAATCCAGTCTGCCTAGCGTGTTTCCATAATGTTTATGGATTAGATCAGTAGGCAGAGAGTAGACGGTCTTTTGCGCTGTTCGAACACATTCGACAACATGAGCATTTCCACTATGAAAACAATCCGGTCGAATGCATTTTCGACTACTTCTGGAAGTGGTCGAAAGTTGACAAGCTCAAAATGTTTTAGACCTCGTTTACACCTGTTTTTAACACCGTTCCCTTGTGATCCAATCAACCAAAACACATATTAATAACAGGTGTAAACAGGGCCTAAAGTCTCCCAACGGTTCAAAACCGTGAACTATTCCCAACTAGCCCAATGCTGGTTCCCCTTAATGATTAAATAAGCAACTGTAAATACGCAGGAAATATTTTCTTCTTTTCTAACTGCCATAGAATAGAATAATTGGACCTCTAAAAAAGGAGGAACAGAAAACAGGAAAGATAATCCCAACATTTATATAGTGTGTCCATAAATCCGGTTGTGTGTTGACCCATTCCATTAGTCAACACACCTCTACACCTTCAGCAATTCATCAGGCTAATGTTTGAGCAAGCTCATCCTATTCCCTGCGCAAACAACCGGCACCACGGCCCTCGAGAACCTCGACAAGGAAGTCAATTGCTCCTTTCTATTGCTTTATGTTCATTTTTAAGCATTTCCTGAGGGACATTGGCCGCCGTGTCAGTTCTCAAGGTAATGAGGGTTGATCTCTACCTGAAGAAGCGTTGCCTCGTGTCATGTCACAGTCCCCGTCCTCCCCCGGGTCTCTACGGCTCTAAATAATCAGAGCAGGAGACACACGTTTGCATTATGTCACCCGAGACACGTCGCTCTCTGCGGCTGGAGAGCAAGTGTTGTCTATAATCATGTTTTTCCAGGAGTCGTGGGCAGGGGCACATGTCCACCCAACAGCCCTGCATATTCTGACAGGTTTAGACAGCACATTACAATTGAGATTGTATGGAAGGTGTGTCTATGTGTGTAACCTTTCGCCGCTCTTCTCTGTTATGACAGCAGGGCCTGCTCTTAAACCGCTGCGGTAATAAGATTGACAAGAAGAGGGATGTGGATGGAGGAGAGGCAAGAGAAGCAGAATATTTTGAGATGTTGCATGTGGATAACTGACATTATTGATTAATAAAATTAATTTCTACAGCAGAGATACTCCAAAACCTGCCCACCAACTGGTTAACAGCGGCTCACCACTGCAAGCAACATGACGTAACAACACTGTATCACTTCTATTATAATCAAAGAAACTGTCTACACTGCAAATGCTTACAACAGTAGTGGGTGACACTTTATTTTAAGGTGACGTAGTTACACGTTACTACATGTACTTACTAGAACAACCTTAAATTATTCATAATTACAAGTAACTAACCCTATCCGTAACTCTATAGTAGGTACATGTAGTTAATTAATATTACTCAGTACTTAAGTAAGTACAATGTAACTACATCACCTTGAAATAACTTGTAACTCAGTAGTGTTCTAGTTTTGTAATTCAATGGCAGTTGCTCGGTTGGCGCATGAGTCCTCCATAAGTATACGATTCAAACTGCCGTCCTTGCTCACAGTTAAACGCAAACGTAAGAAAAAACACATTTGCTGAAGCAACCATGTAATTTAGCCAGAGGTGGAAAGGAACTCATTACAAATACTTTCGTTTCTGTACTTTTTCATTTTTTTCTACTTTTTTGAGTATAATTAAATTGTGGTACATTTACTTGAGTTCAAGTATTCAACATCGCTACATTTATTTTTCACCAAAAGTACAAAGTACTTTAACAAAGGTGCCAATGGAGCAACAGGTCAAGCTGGCACTTAACTACTTTGGTAAAGCCTTGTGCTTCAACCAATAACAGACGGGTCTGACTCGAGCATAAGCGGATTGGCCATCGGGCAATTCTGGCAAATGCCAGAGGGGCCGGACCATTTTTTTTAATGTGGGCCGGTCAGTTTTATTTTTAATATNCATAAGTATACGATTCAAACTGCCGTCCTTGCTCACAGTTAAACGCAAACGTAAGAAAAAACACATTTGCTGAAGCAACCATGTAATTTAGCCAGAGGTGGAAAGGAACTCATAACAAATACTTTCGTTTCTGTACTTGAGTAAATTTTTCACTTTTTTCTACTTTTTTGAGTATAATTAAATTGTGGTACATTTACTTGAGTTGAATAAACATTAAGTATTCAACATCGCTACATTTATTTTTCACCAAAAGTACAAAGTACTTTAACGAAGGTGCCAATGGAGCAACAGGTCAAGCTGGCACTTAACTACTGTGGTAAAGCCTTGTGCTTCAACCAATAACTCGAGCATAAGCGGATTGGCCATCGGGCAATTCTGGCAAATGCCAGAGGGGCCGGACCATTTTTTTTTATGTGGGCCGGTCAGTTTTATTTTTAATATATAAATAAATAGTTTTAACAGGCCAACAGCGCATAGGACGGGTTTTTACTGCTTGCATGATTTCACTATGGTTATAATAATATTAATATTAATAATAAATGTTAAGCATTTATCGAGATGGGCCGACCGACCCGCCCCCTTTAGTTACTGTTGCTATGTACGACATGCTATGCCACTCTCACACCACACATCATGTTCTCTCAAAGTGAAAAATACATTGTAGCAAAGAGGACACAGACAATGCGTCGACAGAAGAGAAATTTAAACAATAAATACCGTGTTGTGGCTCTTTAATGTGTCTTGACAGATTTCTGTAGCCCCTCAGTTCAAGCGGCCCGTGACACTACACACCATTTTTCAAGTTCAAGTCCACGACGTTAATCTAATTGCTTTGTCGGACATAAATGTGATTACGGCGTTATGATTGGTTAGATCGCCTGTCAATCAAACTCCCTGCGAAGGACGTTCAGTCAAGCAAGTGATCAGAGAGAGAGCGCAACACAAGCAAATTGTCATAAAAAGTTAGATGATGGACCTTAAAAAAGGAAAGGCGATGCAGAAAAGGTTCGAGAAAGCAAAAAAGGGCTTTTTAGTCCGACGCTAGCAAATGCCTAAAATTAACCGAACTCTTTTCAAAGGGTTTAAATTCAGCTGCTGCTGCAGCGGAGGACAGTATGCCGTAAAGATAAGAAAAAAATGAAAATTCTGCTAGTTTTTTTTTTTTGTATTAAACAGTTGTAAGCGTACAACCCCTATATATTTTAACATGTCATTGCTTCGTGATAATTGGTTACAGTTGTTAGCTAGCCTGTTACTGAATTACATGACTGAAATATCAGCAGATAAGGTGGGATTTAGGGTAAACAGACTGCTGTAGGCCACTTGCAGTATAGTATAACACGTCAAAAATGTATAGCAACCCAAGTGAAAAAACTAATTTTGTACTTAATATACAAAAAATTCTTCTTTAGTAGGCCTATGTCACAGAAACGCCAGGCTCCACCGTCACCCAATCATAGCGCACCCGGTCACCAGAATACTAATCACGCACACCTGCACGTCATCAGCACACTTATCACCATCAGTATAAAGGACTCTCTTTCACACACGCTCATTGTCTGGTCTCGTTAGCATTTTACCTGTATGCTTATCTCAAGGACTCTGTTGGATTACGTACCTGTCTCCTGTTCTCCTCCTGTGTGCTTCGTCTTCAAAGTCCAGCTCCGTTGTTGTGTCTGGAAACCTACATTCAGCCATCCTCCTTCACCTACAAAACAAAGGACAGTATTACCACTCCATTTATCACCATTCACCTGAAGATTTGCCATTCACTCACCTGCTTAAGTGTTGTTCATCTGGTTGTGAAAATAAACACCTTACTTTTATACATCCAGTGTCTCTGCCCTTCTGTGATTGTAACAGCCTCCTTCTTAAGAATCTTAAGGACATCTAAATGTACTCAACTGTGCTATTTTGAGACACAATATGAACTAAAATGTGCTTTTAACATACTATCTCTGTATTTGTAGTATACTTATGGGTTCAAGTGTACTACAAGTGGTAACTAAATACATTTTCACGGTGTCTCAAAATAACATCCAAGTGTACTCAACTGTGCTAAGATTATCTTAAGAAGTACTAAAGAATAATTTTTAGTATATTAAGTACAAAATTAGTGTGTGAAAACGGAACACTATGTATATTATGGAAGTGTACTTTGTTCACCTGGGAGTGCGCGTGTCCGTGGGTGGGGCTGTGTGGGTGTGGTAATGTGGGCTGGTGTGAGCTACAAAACTTTCATTTCAGCTCAGGGGCGGGGCGTTCAAACCACGCTCTGACATTCAATCACTGGCGTTCGTGTTTTGAATCAGTATTGCTTTTCAAATTAAACATTCAAGTGATCTTACGTGGACTTTTCAAAATTAGTCATAAAACAACTGCTCTTGGCAACAGGGATAGCTAGTATGTTTGCTTAGCATAGCGTCAAACATGACAATTTATGAGATTAATATCATGTTTTTGCTCCCAAATCATTACATAGCCTATATATATATATATATATATATATATATATAATCACATATACACATCAGTCGTGTTTGAAATAAGTTCTGCAGTCCATGTTGCTTTTTAACACAAAGTGATACAGAAAAATATATTAGGCTATGATAAATTCTATTCGGGTTAGGTCGATTAACGTTGCATTATAGATATTATTCTTATGAAAATACCTGAGATGGCTTGAAGGACACAGATATATCATTCCCAGTCATGTTTATTGTCTTCATGTTTCATCAGTCAAAACATCTCTATTTACACGTTATTCAGCTGTAGAGACATCTGATGTCCATTTTAGGGATTTCCTGGAACATCATAAGTTTAATACTTAAATGAATCTCACTTGCGGACATCACTTTTGGAGGTCATAACATAGTATTGTGCAAGGAACTACACAAAAAATACGTTTTTATTAATCGATAATCTGCCCCTGTAATCAATTTTGTGTGAAAAAGTATAAAGGTTGTTGCTGTTTTACTGCCACTAGTGTTCATTTCAGATGGCCCTTGGTTGCATATGCCAGAAGGAAGAGGTTTTTTTTTATTTTTTTTTTATTTTTTAGTCAGTCTCCTCCACTGAACAGTTCGTAAGACACAAACATAAACACATGCCTTATAAAAGGGCTACGGATGTATGCAAGGTATTTTTGAATCCGACTGAATTCAAGCGTTTACATGCTTTTTTTCTATTGATCAGATAATTTCAGGTCTACACCACTCCTCTGTCATTTAGCCATCAATATGATCATTAACACATTGAGTGGCCTTTATCAGACCACTGTATTCCTAAACCCACATCCAAAGACTATGAAAACTACTAAGACCATTGTGGCGACCAGGGCGGGCGAGAGCCGTGAGAGAACGGCGCGAGGCCGGTGGCGCGAGAGATGATGAGCTCCACCTGGGAGGCGCGCCGGCCTCGAGTCTCTCACGGAGGAGCTCCGGGAGCATAAAAGGAGGAGCGACGACAGTGAAGGACGAGAGAGGACCAGGCCTGGATATTATTTTATGTTTGTGTGGCCGGCATTACTTTCGTTTTGTATTTGTTTATTTGATATTAAAGTTTTGTTGAATGTTCGCCGGTTCCCGCCTCCTTTTTCCCGTATTTACGAACTGTGTTACAACCATCCCTCACTTTACAGATGAATTATAGCGAATGTGTGTTGTGCATTTGAAATATGTTAGATATGTGTATGTGACGTTAATAAAGGGGAGGTTACATTTTGGTAAAATTTCACAGCCAAAATTGTCAATAGTGTAGTGATGTATGAAGCAGCTCATAAGTCACTTTCAAACCAAGCAGATTTCATCTGACCAAACACTTTTCATATACAAGACAAAAAGTATTGACACTTTCACGTTACATTTTGTATCTACTGCTTTGACAAACATGTTTTACCACTGTAACATTTTGCTTAAAGCTTTTATATATAATGCATTATAAAACGCATTAATTATGCCTTGTAATGAATTGAATGATCTCATGAATAATTTTAACTGCAATTATAATACATTATAACACTTACCTATTCATTGTTACACCTTTTAGAAAATATAATGCATTAACACACACGTCAAACAACCGATTTCAGCAGTAACAAGGACTCTGAAAATATTATAATGCATTTTAACTCTGGTTATAGTTATTTCTGAAAAGATACAATGCATTATAATGTACATTATACCTATATAATGCATTATACACAAAGGCTTTAAGTGTCACCAAAATCTGTAAAATGTATACTTATATGTGATATCAGGAGATTATCTATTCTGTGTAAATGTTGGGCGATGGTTACTGAAAATGTAACTCCAAACTGTCACAATTAGCTTCTGTTTTCATGGACTTTTAGTTTGCATTTCATTAGTTCCTGTGTTCCTTTGTTTAATTTTCCTGCCTGTCCGTTGTTTCTATGGTTACTGATGATTATTAGTTTGTTTGGTTCTGCTGTGTTTAAATAATTAGCTTGTTTGGATGTGTACTTAAGTGCCTCCTTTTTCTGTTCAGTTTCCAGTCTACATTTACGTTACCCGTGTTTGCAGCTACTCTCTTGATGGTTTATTTTCCCTGTGGACTCTTATTAAATATCGTGTTTGAGCTTTCTTCATCTGCCTGTCTTCAGTCTGTGCTACAGCCTTGAAACACAAACCTATCATTCATTTCAATATTTAAATTAATTGGCCTTGTTAATTTAACATTTCAGTGTATTGCTAGCATACAAAGAGAACATGAATATGTAAATCAAATGAGTTCATGAAATCAATTCAGTGAAATTAACCATCAGTCATAAAAATTTGCTAAGCTCTATAATGAGCCTTGTTCTCCGTGTCTGATATTCATTGATTGATTCTTGTTCCTCAAAAAAGGGCCTACAACGATCCGCACAGACAGTCATAATTTCTGTGAATTTCAAGGTCAAAGTACAGACCGAAAACCAGCGTGAGATGTCACCCTAAGAAATTACGTGGCAGTCATGCGCAAAATTGCTTACACAGATCACAGACGTCCACCCATCTGTTGTGGGACGGGCAGGGGATGCTCAGTGACAGAGTTAATAGTTTTTTAGGAGGACACACAGGCCATTTTGGCCGCTTTGTTAATAAAGCATTTACTCGCTGCTCGGTCACAGATAATCCACGTGGTGGGGAGCAGCTCTAATACTCTCATCTGATTGACACCCATCAGAAAGAACAATATGGAAACCTTGATGTGTGAAACAATCATCTGACATATCCTTGTAGAGATTACTGTGATATAGCTTTTATCCGAAGCAACTTACAAATGAGGAAAAACCATGCTTTTTGGAGTTTAACTTTTGCAATCACCATCCTCTCATCTATGCATTTCACGGATTAAAATGTCACATAGGTTTGGAGTATTTAGCATTTCTACTTGGTATTTTGGGCAACTATTTCATATTGCTCCTGCAAAAAAATAATAATAATAAAAATAACTATTTTCTAAAGCGCCTTTAAAGGAGCTTCTCAAAGTACTTCATAGTAAAGAAAAATACATCTAAAATAATAAACAAAATACAAAAATAAATCAAACAAAAGAGCACAGGAAGGATTAAAATAAACAAGAACTAGATTATCACAATCAACAATTAGGTAGCTTTAAAAAAAAAATGCTTTTTAAAATTGCCAAGAGACTGTGCTTCCCGAATTTCAACTGGAAGTTGGTTCCACAACCTGGGAGAAGATATAGAAAAAGCTCTGTCACTCATGGAACTACGCGAACAAAATGCCAAATTTTTGCCGTTCATTTAATTCTTACCCACTTTAAAATAACATCAAAACCAAGCTACATTTTCTAACAGGCACAATGCCGTAACTAAATGACATTTAATCAAAATACCTCATCTTTTGCAGTCAAATCTGACTGCGTCCATTTCCACATAAGTAGCGTGCATATGGGTGCATATACAGTGGGTACGGAAAGTATTCAGACCCCCTTACATTTTTCACTCTTTGTTAAATGATTTTTAATTGTTGACATTTTTGCAGATTTGTTAAAAAAGAAAAACTGAAATATCCCATGGTCCTAAGTATTCAGACCCTTTGCTGTGACACTCATATATTTGACTCAGGTGCTGTCCATTTCTTCTAATCATCCTTGAGATGGTTCTACACCTTCATTTGAGTCCAGCTGTGTTTCATTATACTGATTGGACTTGATTAGGAAAGCCACACACCTGTCTATATAAGACCTTACAGCTCACAGTGCATGTCAGAGCAAATGAGAATCATGAGGTCAAAGGAACTGCCTGAAGAGCTCAGAGACAGAATTGTGGCAAGGCACAGATCTGGCCAAGGTTACAAAAAAATTTCTGCTGCACTTAAGGTTCCTAAGAGCACAGTGGCCTCCATAATCCTTAAATGGAAGACGTTTGGGACGACCAGAACCCTTCCTAGAGCTGGCCGTCCGGCCAAACTGAGCTATCGGGGGAGAAGAGCCTTGGTGAGAGAGGTAAAGAAGAACCCAAAGATCACTGTGGCTGAGCTCCAGAGATGCAGTCGGGAGATGGGAGAAAGTTGTAGAAAGTCAACCATCACTGCAGCCCTCCACCAGTCGGGGCTTTATGGCAGAGTGGCCCGACGGAAGCCTCTCCTCAGTGCAAGACACATGAAAGCCCGCATGGAGTTTGCTAAAAAACACCTGAAGGACTCCAAGATGGTGAGAAATAAGATTCTCTGGTCTGATGAGACCAAGATAGAACTTTTTGGCCTTAATTCTAAGCGGTATGTGTGGAGGAAACCAGGCACTACTCATCACCTGTCCAATACAGTCCCAACAGTGAAGCATGGTGGTGGCAGCATCATGCTGTGGGGGTGTTTTTCAGCTGCAGGGACAGGACGACTGGTTGCAATCGAGGGAAAGATGAATGCGGCCAAGTACAGGGATATTCTGGACGAAAACCTTCTCCAGAGTGCTCAGGACCTCAAACTGGGCCGAAGGTTTACCTTCCAACAAGACAATGACCCTAAGCACACAGCTGAAATAACGAAGGAGTGGCTTCACAACAACTCCGTGACTGTTCTTGAATGGCCCAGCCAGAGCCCTGACTTAAACCCAATTGAGCATCTCTGGAGAGACCTAAAAATGGCTGTCCACCAACGTTTACCATCCAACCTGACAGAACTGGAGAGGATCTGCAAGGAGGAATGGCAGAGGATCCCCAAATCCAGGTGTGAAAAACTTGTTGCATCTTTCCCAAAAAGACTCATGGCTGTATTAGATCAAAAGGGTGCTTCTACTAAATACTGAGCAAAGGGTCTGAATACTTATGACCATGTGATAATTCAGTTTTACTTTTTTAATAAATCTGCAAAAATGTCAACAATTCTGTGTTTTTCTGTCAATATGGGGTGCTGTGTGTACATTAATGAGGAAAAAAATGAACTTAAATGATTTTAGCAAATGGCTGCAGTATAACAAAGAGTGAAAAATTTAAGGGGGTCTGAATACTTTCCGTACCCACTGTATGTTGTGTGCAGAGCCTGCTGCCTTAGCAAATCACGCTACATTTACTGCCGTTCTTGACAATGTACAGTAGATTTAGCACTTACTACCATGAAGAACAAATAGCCTGGCACAAAAGGTGCATAAAGATCAATTTAAGATAATAAAATAAAACATACCTTTTGTGAGTTCTTGCTTTTAATGTTATTATATTTTTCTAGCAAGAATGCAAATCCAAATATCCACACGATTGCAAATGTTACATTGATTTTATACAACAGTTCAACAAACAAAAGGTAGTTAAAACTCTAGCAGCAGAATTTTGAACGTTCTGTAACAAAGTATGTTTAGAAACCCCAATAATAAGCGCATTACAGTAATCAATATGAGAGAAAACAAATATATTAATGAACTTTTCTGCAGCTGAGAGGAACAGCATGGGGTGCAATTTTGCAATATCTCTGAGATTAAAAAAAAGAAGTCTTAACAACGTACATGGAGGTCCTATGTCATCAACCATCAATGATAAGAGGACTTTGGTCAGCCCTGCTGACCTCAGTCTTATCACTGTTTAAGCACAGAAAATGTTGAGCCATTCATGATTTTATCTCAGAGATCCGTACATTTAGTGAGCAATGAGACAGCCTCACTCTGACCATGTTTACAGTGAATATAGATTTGTGAGTCATCGGCATAAAAGTGATACTTGATACCCAAATTTCATAAGAGTTGACCAAGCGGGAACAGATAAAGAGTAAAAAGTAAGGGTCCTAAAATTGAGCCTTGAGGGATGCCAGTAGAAACTGACCCAATATCAGACCTGTAAATAGTATGACTTTTTACGTATTACTTTATTTTGTTGACATTGTAAGAGCCATATTGTATACTTAAAATATTTGGCAGGGGTTATTTGCACTAAGTGTAAATAGTTATTAGATTGTATTTATACTTGGTGCAAATAGTGGCAGATACTATTTGCACCTCAGTGTATTGTGGGATATTATAAACTAGTAGGCCTATGTAATATTAACAGAGTTAGTGTGAATAACTTCTGCCAACAAGGCGGGCAATTTGCACTTGTTGATATGTTGATGATAATTTAATATTGGGGTATAAATACAAGATAACAAGGCTGGCACAAGAAACAGGTAAGAGTAATGAGTTACTATAGTGACTAATGAGGGGAACTGTGGGAACAAACAAGGCAGCAATGGAAACAAAGGAAACAAGAAAATAATCACAGGAAGTCAAACAGCAGAAACAACAGGAAAAAGANGGGATAAAGTGTCCTGAAACAGGTTAGTGAAGCGGTGTCCAATGTCCAAAAGTGTTCTTTTGTCGTAAGTGATCAGTGCAGAGGTTATGTGTGTAAAAAGAGAAAGCAAAAGTAGGTAAAAAAGTAAATAAAAACACAATCTAAGCGGAGCGACCTGGACGGCGACCGGACTCAGCGGCGCCATCTTGAAATCTTGAAAACACTTCAAAATAAGAGTCCTTAAACACGAGAGGGGAACACGAGACAGGAACTGTAAAAAAGTACTTTGTATAGAATTTATTTTTATAATACAAATGAATACAACTCTTTTGCAAGTGATTTTACATGATATTACATATGATGTTAAAGTTCATAATATCTTAATGCCTTATAGTCGCATTTAGCACAGCTAGGCGATAATATAATTTACAGTTTGTGATAATGCAAGTGATAAATCAGTTGACATTTGCTATATATTATGTATCGCCCTATGTGAGTATAAAGTGTGTATGCGGATAAAGTTGAACATACTTATATATCCAATCTTATAAAAAGAGCTGGGTGATAATATAGTTACATTTTGTGACAAAATAAAAAAAATCAGGCAGTTGAGATTTGCTATATCATGAAACATTTATGTAATTTCTCCGACACTTGAAATTCTTTCCATAGCATGAACCATGCAATAATAATGAAGAGAGGCTTGTGTCATTTCATCCAATGCAACAATTGCTGGACCTGCATCTTTGTTTCCTGGCACAGAAGCTGAAGGGTGAGGAAGGAGAGCTGGCACCTGGTTCAGGATCGAAAGTAGGGGACTTCACTGCTTTCTATTATTATGGGTAATGTAAGGTACCAGGCTAATAAAATGTACGAGCTGTCAGCACCAACCAGGAGTCATGGGAACTGTAGCCTAAAGTGCTTTCTAGAAAACTGGCCGAGCTCCAGCTCTGCAGTTGCACTGGATAGATTTCACATTATGTGTGCAAACGGAAGGGCAAGCAGCGAGGAAAAAAAAAGAAGGTTGACTTGCTGTTTTTTTTAACTATAGATGATAAAATCCAAAGACGTAACCCTGTTAAAGAGCAGGTTTGTACCTCAGTTGTAGGGCTACTCGCTGTGGGACTCACCAGGCAATATGCTGTTTTTTTACATGCTTTTGTTTTGCCGGTGAATGCCTCTCTCTGCAGACAGGACAATTAGTAGGCCGTACAGCTAGAGACAACCACATTTTGGACCTGTTATGCCATCATCCGGGAGGCTTATCATTTCTGACAGATGACAATTTGCTGCACCCCATCCTCAGATACAAAACCCATGATCCAGCGTACTGTGTGGTGAACACCAGGACTGTGAGGAGGTGGACAAATGAAGCTGAGGTGATGTGTCCTGTGAGTGGCTGAAGCAACTTTTATCTGTGCACCTCCAAACGTCACTCTGGGGATGTTTCTAACCTCAGATTCAGTAAAGACTATATAGACTAGTTTATATCCGAATGTTATGTGATTTGAACATATGTGACCTGTGCTGGCAAAATGAGTGGGAATGCACACGGGCAAATTACGAGCTACATGCAAAACAAGTCAAAAATGTAGATTTTGGTCGAATTTGAGATTTAAGCAATGATTGAACATTACAATGATGTACAAATTAACCATGTCATATCCTGTCCTCTTTTCTTTATCCTTTAATCATAACTGTTGCTTAGAGGTATGACGTATAGTGTGAGATGAGTTAAGTGACCTAAAACTCCCTTTTATTTATTTGTTCTAACATTCTCAAGAGTTGTATTAGTTAACATTAGTTAATGCACTGTGAAGTAAAATGAACAAACAATGAACAGCTGTATTTTTATTAACTAACATTAAAAAAGATTTACAAATACAGTAACAAATGTATTGCTCATGGTTAATTCATGTTAGTTAATATATTAACTAATGTTAACAAATGAAACTTATTGTAGTGTTACAACAAATTCAACACAAGATGCTTGAACACAAAGGTAAAATCCAGACAGGTGAAACAATATTTTTGCAAGTTGGATTCAAAAAGACTTACTTTGTTTCTAAAAGAACGATTCAGTGATAGATACATTTTTAACAGTAATTTGTTGCCACCTACTGGCGTAACAATGCAATCGATACAGTGGTTATTAGAAGCACTTTCAAAAGGTGATTTATTCTATTTTGATCAGTAAAGTTGACATTTACATTTTTACTTTTACATTTATTCATTTGGCAGACGCTTTTATCCAAAGCGACTTACAAGTGAGGAATACAACAAGTGAGTCGTCATGAAGAGGCAAATAGACACAAGAAGTGCTCACAATACAGGTTTTAGACAATGCTCAGAGTATCATAAGCTACAATAGAGAGGGATTAAAGGAAATGAAAGGATAGGTAATGAAAGGATAGTTTGTTTTTTTTAAGATGAGGTTAAGTGCTCACGAAAGAGATGAGTTTTCATCAACGTATCTGAATAATACTACACTTTTGTATGCTGCTGTGATAATTGGAATATTTGTAACAGAAACGATACTGTGTGTTTGTTTATATCTAAACATGACAACTCTCTTTAGATCAGCGGCAGCGCAAATGCAGATTTGAATGTCACGATTTTATTTTTGTCAAAAGGTTTAATGTACACGGGCGAATCACTGTCATTTAGGAATTAGATCATGTGGGTGATGAAATCAAGAATGGTATCTTTTAAAGATTAATAATCGAGCAGCTTGCCTCTGTGCACCTCTGTCTCACACACTTTGATATCTGACGTGAGTAGCGCGAGCCGCGAGGGCTTTTCAGTAAATTCATTGGTATAATATTCATGAGGTGAGATGTCTCTATTAAAGGATACGCTCCTCGCAATTCACCCACCCATCACACCAGAACCGTTTTCGGAACCGGGCTGAAAAAAACCTACACTTTTTGCCCTGAAGACATATCGTTTCATACAGTCATGTGACCCACGAGACAATTTTGCTATCGCAATACCACGATATTGATTCGTTACATCCCTAGTAATCAGATTACTTTTTTCAAGTAACTAGTAAAGTAACTCAACACTGGTGATATTTCATATAGAGGGCCCAAAACCTTCAAGACGTTTTAAACTTGATTAAACTTTCAAGCGGTTTTAAACCACCATTCAAAGTTTGTCTTGACGAACCTTCCTTTTCTTGTTAATTTTTTTTCTTGAATTTATCTGAATGTTATATGAACTTCTCTTCATTTTAATTATACTTACTCAAATTCAAACTGCAATTCTGCATTCTGTTGCCAACCTTAAAGGGGACCAATTATGCCCATTTTTACAAGATGTAATTTAAGTGTCAGGTGTCCCCAGAATGTGTCTGTGAAGTTTCAGCTTAAAATACCTCACAGATCATTTATAAACCCATGTTGTAAATACCCATTTCTGACTGCAGTCAAGAACAGGCTGTTTTCATGCATGTGCCTTTAAATGCAAATGAGCTGCTGTGCCCCGCCCCCTCTCTACAATCACAGTTCCTCAATCTGATTCTCAGCCAAATACTAACAAGACATATGCTTGGTTTTGATTATCATTTATATCGCGAACACTCTCACGGATAGCATAGTTCTTCTGTCATCACTAAAGTTTATTATTTCCACTCGTTTTAAAGCTATATCAGTGTCAACTTCTAAAGCCCCGTTCACACCGCCAGCGACTTTTTCGCTGCATGTTGCTAGTCTCCTACTGTGAAGTCACTTGTGGGCGTTCCTAGTGCTGTCGCTCTAATGTCATTGGTAGACTGCATGTCTGATCATATCTATAGAAAATGCAATCACAAATGATATATAAAACTAAGAAATCATTCTAATTTGACTAGGAATTAGGTTTAAAATAATTAAAAGTAATATTCTGCTGTTGTAGAGTATTGTGACTGTAGAGCTCAGTGCATTAAAGGGATAGTTCACCCAAAAATGAAAATTTGATGTTTATCTGCTTACCCCAGGGCATCTAAGATGTAGGTGACTTTGTTTCTTCAGTAGAACACAAATGATGATTTTTAACTCCAACCGTTGCCGTCTGTCAGTCTTATAATGCGAGTCAAAAAACATGCACAGACAAATCCAAATTAAACCCTGCGGCTCGTGACGACACATTGATGTCCTAAGACACGAAACGATCGGTTTGTACGAGAAACTGAACAGTATTTATATCATTTTTTACCTCTAATACGCCACTATGTCCAACTGCGTTCAGCACTCGCTTAGTGAGGTCTGATCGCGCTCTGACAACGGCAGTGATGTCTCGTGCTTATACTTCAATGAGTGCGAGACATCACTGCCGTTGTCAGAGCGCAATCAGACCTCACTAAGCGAGTGCTGCATGTTTTTTGACTCTTATAAATTGTGTTACCATTGACACGCATTATAAGACTGACAGACGGCAGCGGTTGGAGTTAAAAATCATAATTTGTGTTCTACTGAAGAAACAAAGTCACCTACATCTTGGATGCCCTGGGGGTAAGCAGATAAACATCAAATTTTCATTTTTGGGTGAACTATCCCTTTAAATCATTAACTAGATTAACGATCGGTCTATCAACAAATTAAACTCATTCATACTGTAAAAAATCCTAAAACGTCTTTCGAATTTGACAAATAATCAATTTTCTTGTCCCTAATAATCAACACAATGCAGGGGAAACTGTAATATGAACTGCAGCAGTGCTAAACTGCTCACAGCATCATATAATTAACAACACAAACTATCAATGTATGAATCAAACTCGCAAGACTGCCGTCAGTTTCTTTTCCACGTATCATTTTATTACATCAATGTATGTTCAGTCAAATCAGTGAAATCGCTCCGGAACTATTCCTGTCTTCCTGAGCTCCAGAGAGCCTTGACTTCTATTGGTTGTCGCTCACGAAATTCGCTCCTGATTTGCATAAAGTTGACATTTCTGAACTTTTGTCGCGTGCCTCCCGTCGCTTGACACGCCTACAGCCCCATTCACACCGCCAGCGGCATGCACCGACAAAGCGTCAGGATCCCATTCATTTCAATGAAGCGCTGGCGACTTCCGGCGACAAGAGCGACAGTGACCGTTGGCGACAGAATGTAGGCGTGTCAAGCGACGGGTGACGCGATAAAAGTTCAGAAATGTAAACTTTATGCAAATCAGGAGCGAATTTCACGAGCGACAACCAATAGGAGTGAAGGCTCTGGAGCTCATTTCACCGTCTCGAGTGCAGGCACGGCAAGACAGACAAGACGTAGTTCCGGAGCGATTTCACTGTTTTGTATGATTTGACTGTACATGGATATAATAAAATGATGCGTGGAAAAGAAACTGACGGCAGTCTTGTGAGTTTGATTCACACATTGGAATGATGTCTTATTTTTATATATCATTTGTGATTGCATTTTCTACAGATATGATCAGACATGCAGTCTACCAATGTCATTTGAGCGACAGCACTAGGAACGCCCACAAGTGACTTCACAGTAGGAGACTAGCGACATGCAGCGAAAAAGTCGCTGGCGGTGTGAACGGGTCTTACATTCTGTCGCCAACGGTCACTGTCGGTCTTGTCGCCGGAAGTCGCCAGCACTCCATTGAAATGAATGGGATCCTGTCGCTGCGTGTCGCTGGCGGTGTGAACGGGGCTAAAGGGATTGTTTTCTGAGCACACTTATCTGAAGCAAAGAATATACACTAACAAGAAGCGACACTCAATAGAAATTTCCATTGCAACACCGGCGCCCAGCAGCAGCCCTGTGTTTCCGCCATTTTGTGGTGAAAGCGAGTCGGCAGTCCACTAGTTTCTATGGCAATATCAGCTGCTTTTTTAAAAAAAAACTTACATTAAAGCTGAAATCCAACCTGAATGATGACAACACAGAATAATATACAATCACTAGTGATCTTCAAATCCTTTTAACAGTTTATTTTACACACTTTGTGTTTGTCTTCTACTTTTTTCACAAAACCTTTTTGCTCTCTAGAAACCCAGTCAGTTTGGGTTAAAATTCTTTAAAAGGCGAATTAATACCAACATATGAAATTAAGGACATGCATCAGAAAAATTGGAAATGTTGGACAATATATGAATATAACAGCTTGTTTTTGTCCGTTGTCTAATGTCCATTGAAGCAAAAGTGTCCAAAAGTGTGAATTATGCGATAATGGACACAGAAATGCATCATGTATTATAAGATCATTATGTTTGTAACGTGATCCATTAAAACGTACAATAGCCAATATATATTTAAATTCAGACCAAGTGATATATTATTACTATTACTCCACTAGGTCTGAAATATATTGTCCGCTGCAAACATGATGATCTTAAATGTATTAATTATTAAATTACCAATAATAAATGTGTAAAGTTGCATAAAATGGAAATACTCAATAAAGTAGGCTAACTACGTTACCTCAGATGGATGAATGGTTGGATTCCACAACTGGTAAAATAAAACATATATAAGACAATACAACATTTACTGTAGGAGCCATACAATTTACTGATGATTTCATTTGAAAAATGTTCTATTGCGCTTCTGATTTGGCAGTGAAATTCACCGATTTTGGGTGCGTAAGATGTGAAGGATTCTATGGTCCAGTTAGTATGTTCACCCCATAATGGCGGCCGCGCTACCGGAGCGCCATCTAGTGACTGTTGCCCAAAACGTATCAGAGTGTCGCTTCTTGGGTTCTATACTCTTTGTCTGAAGCCACATGCACAGACAGCTGTCAGACATCAAGTCTCGTGAGTAACTTCTCTTTCACATTTTTTTTTTTGTTTGTTTAAACTGTCAAATACACACAAGGTTCCGTCAAAAACACACACAGTTAAACACAGTCAGTTATGTCTGTGAACGTAATTAGCAGGCAACGTTACAGAAATCGTATGTGTGGCACATTCCCTTCAANATAAGACAATACAACATTTACTGTAGGAGCCATACAATTTACTGATGATTTCATTTGAAAAATGTTCTATTGCGCTTCTGATTTGGCAGTGAAATTCACCGATTTTGGGTGCGTAAGATGTGAAGGATTCTATGGTCCAGTTAGTATGTTCACCCCATAATGGCGGCCGCGCTACCGGAGCGCCATCTAGTGACTGTTGCCCAAAATGTATCAGAGTGTCGCTTCTTGGGTTCTATACTCTTTGTCTGAAGCCACAGGCACAGACAGCTGTCAGACATCAAGTCTCGTGAGTAACTTCTCTTTCACATTTTTTTTTTTTTTGTTTAAACTGTCAAATACACACAAGGTTCTGTCAAAAACACACACAGTTAAACACAGTCAGTTATGTCTGTGAACGTAATTAGCAGGCAACGTTACAGAAATCGTATGTGTGGCACATTCCCTTCAAAAGTAAAACTAATCCACTGCGTTCAGCGGCTCAGATGTCAGTAAATGAAGACTGTTATGTTCACTCTTACATCCAACAACAAAACATCTCAATTACTTACCAGACATTGTTGTCGCTACAGCTGCTCGACCACGGAGAAAATGGCGGACAGCATACAGCTGGCTGAGGGCAGAAACCATGGTAATACAGGACTGTCAATCAGCGGCCGTGGGCGGGGCATGAAAGTGAAAGTGAAGAAAGTGAAGTGACATGTGGCCAAGTATGGTGACCCATACTCAGAATTTGTGCTCTGCATTTAACCCTTCCAAGTGCACACACACAGCAGTGAACACGCACACCCGGAGCAGTGGGCAGCCATTGCTGCGGCGCCCGGGGAGCAGTTGGGGGTACGGTGCCTTGCTCAAGGGTCTCACCTCAGTCGTGGTATTGAGGGTGGGGAGAGCGCTGGACATTCACTCCCCTCACCGACAATCCCTGCCGGACCTGAGACTCGAACCCATGACCTTTGGGTTACAAGTCCGACTCTCTATCCATTAGGCCACGACTGTAATGTGACGTCACATTCCTCAGAGAATCAAAACGGCTTGTCTAATGAGACTGCTTTGGTTTAATGGGGATTTATTAAAAAAAAGGAGTGGATGGATTTTTATCATTGTAGGGTGGTTGTGTTTACACACTGCCAACACACATTTATATCCAAACACCTTGTAAAAGTGGATTTAGCACAATAAGTGACCTTTAATTCAAATTCAGAAAGAGTAGCTCAAAAAGCAATCTCAAATCAGTTCTAAATAGCACATATCCCGGCAGTCAGTGAGAAACGAAAATACTTGATTAATCTTGTTAGGACAAGGCATGTTTGTCTGACTATCTAACCAGCCATCACACAAATTATGTTATATCATGTGGCTTGTGTGGCTCAGGTGCACATAAACAAGCAGTCTCTTTCTGTTTGGATGGACGACAAATTTTGTTTAAATATCCCTCCTTATGTTTAATTTGAAGCACTGAAGCCATCAGCGCAATCATTTGTTATTGTTTATAGATCTCAGAATGGAAGGAACATTGAGGAGAGGAATATGCGTTACTTCCCTGCACTAGCAATTTCTATTTCTGTTTGTGCTCCTCCTGCCTGATGTGTCCCGTCTGGAGAAGTCAATCTTCTTCACAAAGGAGGAGCCCTTCCTCCCTAGGGATATCGTTTATTCATGTATCAGATTTATTTTTGCCTCCCCTTCCTCCCAGGATTCACACTGCATTTATTACAGAAGGTAATGAAAATGGAATTTATACAGTAGAGCCCAACATGCGCTGTGAACGGAAACCGCCCTGAGACGCTCGCTGTTACCTCTTTCCCCATTCACCCTCCCATCAACAGAAAAGAGGGAAAAGTGAACAGCTTCAAAGTTTCTCTGAGTAGATGTTGGTTCTATAGGCTTTTACCTTATTATATTTAATGTAAGGGCAGGGTAGTGTAGACAGCCTTTACTTTTCTCCAATAGCCTTTTCTATTTCTGTTTCTATTAGAGAAGTCAATCTTCTCCACAAAAAGGCTCTATTCAACACTGCTGAACTTTGTTTATTCAAGTATCATTTTTTTTTTTTTTTGTCTAGATCTTTAAATACTGTGATTTAGACGTTCTCTTTAGTCCTTAGAGAATAGACATCTGAGCTTTCTGAAGAAATCACTTTCACTTGCATGCGCTTCATTCAGAGACATTCTTTCATTTCGCTTTCAGGTTCTCATCATGTTGCAAAATTGTACGTAAAAGCAGTTGCAACCGATTTTAAAAATCAATTTGCGCAAATAATAATGGTTGGAAGGTTGGAATTTTCCTCTCTCTGCTCTCAAATGTGCTTTATAGCAATTATGACTGAACAATATCAGCACTTTATGAGAGGAGCTTCAGCGCAGGCTGATAAACAGCTCTTTTTGAGGCCTCTCTACTTTTTTTTCTAATTTTATTTGTGTTTTTTTTACCATTTCACTGCAAATGTTGTTTTAGTGCAACTGCATGAACGGCTATGTTTAAAAACAAAAGCATATAAATGCAACAGCAGTTGATTAGTAGACTAGTAAGCTAGTAAGAGAGACTATTAGCTGATCATACAAAATCTTTTCTGTTATATTTACTAAAAATCAAAATCTATTTTTAGTCTGAGAAATTTTACTCTATCACTGTTGCTCATGATTAATCCTGTAAAGCCTGACATATGAAATGATAGTCAACTACAGTATTTAACACTTCTATAAAACTTGAAACAAAGGTGTCTCTAGAAACATTTTATACATTAAAAATATAATAATGGTCAAAGACCAACTGAAAAACACTTTTCAGTGTGAATTGCAACTTATTCTGTCATATCTTCTCCGTGTTTGTCAATGGACTTTTGTTATATTTCCTGTTTTCTGTTTTCCTGTTATCTCGTTACCTTGTTAAGTTTGTTACCCCGTGTATATATTGCCCTTGTGTTTCCCTTGTTCCTTGTCAGTCGATGTTAGCTGTTTCATGTAGATCAGGGGTGTCCAAACTCGGTTCTGGAGGGGCCACTGTTTGGACACCCCCGTAGGGTATCATGGGCTGCGTTCCAGTTAGTTTTTTTTATGACCTTCCCTCGCTAACTTCCCTCAGTCTCGTTGACTCGGATGTTCGTCATTGCTTACGTTGCACGAGTGCCCACTACTGGCGGAACCTTTGCAATGGGATTAATTGGAACATCCTAAACCCTTGATCACTTGGAATCCACAATGGAGTTGATTTAATATTTATCTCTTTCCCCTTACAAAATTGTTTAATGCAGCATTCTATATGTATATATGTGTATTTTAAATATTAAAAAAATTATTATATCAGAGTTGTTTGTGGTGGGGTAATTAAACGTGATATGCGGTGACGTCACAATCGTGTTGCATTGTGGGTTATGGAGCTGCCTGAAGTGTACATATGAAGTAGACTCAGTCAAAATCGAGGGAGCGAGGGTCTGTCTATATAAACTTCCCTTGTTCACTTCACAAAGTTGAACGCACTTCAAAATGGCTGCAGGGATTCCCCCGAGGGGAAGTGCTTAGGGAAGTTTGCGAGTGCGTGTCTAAAACTGGAGTGGAACGCAGCCCCATTCGTCATTTAAGCTTAAAGAAGGGTGCTCGTGAGTGCCCCCTTTGCGGCTGCTATGCGCCCTCGATGCGCACTTCTGCTGAGCCCGCAACACTGTGAGCTACACAGAGGACTTTCCCCGGCAGTCAAAGCGGCATTACGTCGTGAAAGTGCGGACTCAGAGGAAAACCGTGAGGGTTTAGGGTGCCATTTGGGACAGGGCCTATGCCTAATAAGAGCTTGATTAGCTGGTTCAGAAAGAAAAAATCCACAGGGAGTGGTGAACGGCAGGAAATCCAAACATTTGCCTATCATTCATCAACCTCGATTATGGCTTATCACTTGAAACATGCATGTAGTAGCAACTTTACTAGTCCGCTCGCTCTAATGTTAGCCTAGTCCTAGTGATTACAGAAACCATCGGCAGCGCTGTTATTTTGTTTTTAGACCACAAAGTCAATAATGTCACCAAAGAAGTGTGCTTTTGGTTGTGAGGGAAAGATAACTTTTTTCAGCTTCCCAAAGAACCCAGTGTTAAGGGTTCAGTGGATGCAGTATGTTTTTCCAGGGCAGCAACGGAGTTGTGCAAGTGTTTATTCCCAGCATTTCAATGAAGAATGTTTTATATACAAGGCCCAGTTTGATGCTGGATTTGCAGATCATTTGAAACTGAAAGATGGAGCGGTAAAATATTTAAATATTTATAAAATATTTCTGTCATGAGTCGGAACAACGCTATCTCACGACCAATTCGTAGGTATTTTATGAAGTGGCTAATTCATATGAATTCATACGACCTCACTCGTACGATTTGTCTAAAACCCAGTGACAGGTAGGTTTAGGGGCGGGGCTTGGGGTAGGTCATTCGTATAACTCTTAAAATACGTACGATTTAGCAAAAAACGTATGAATTGAGGTCGTATGAATTCGTACGAATTAGCCAACTCGTAAAATACGTACAAATTGCCATGAGTTGGGTTGGTCGGAACCACAGGTGCTAAGTAAAACTGTACCAAATGTCTGTGTTTTGTTGGCAATCGGCACGTAAGTGCATATAATGTAAAAATCCCTGTGATGAGAGAGGAGCTCTAATCTCCTCTGTGAGATAACCTATTGGGCCTGCGGAAGACAGGGATCCGTAAAGTTGTTGTCGTCCATAGCACAGTGAATTTTAGGCGTGGTCCTGACGCTACTGTGCTTGTCTGCTAAAAGATGACTTACTTAACCAAATAATTTATTCTGGTTTGAGATGGTCTTTTCAGCTATCATTTGATCCACAAGCTTCGAACTATAGGAATCTTTGTGTTTCATGATACAATACACTGTACGATTGCTAAAGTGTCTGACAGACCAAATGTTTGGCTGTGCTAAAGCATCTTCATAGATTTGAGCGCTTTATTCAGCAGATAGCAGTCACGCGGTACACAAAATAAATCTGCTCCACTGGAGGCTGCTTTCTTCATCATCCTCTTCCTCCTCTCCGACATCACTCTTCTTCAGTTCCTCGCTGTTTCTATTGCGCTTCCTTTTCCCCCAGGCATGTCTTTAATTTATCACTCCTCCACAGTCTCTCTCCGTCTCCTTGATGGACTTAACTGTTTCAAACAAGCGTTTGTCATTCAGGGGACAAGCCTGTCTGCCCTCACGCTGGAAAGATGGAGACAGGCAGACAGAGAGACAGAGGATAAAAAGGCAGACAGATAAACAGGTATAGGCCAGTGAATCCCATCTGCAGGAAACTCAATGTGCTTATTTCCCCAAACGCACAAAGTCCTTTAGTAGTAATATCTCACAGTGAGAGATAAGCGTTCAAAAGTTCCCTTATGCTGCTCAAAAAAGAGCAAAAGTCTGAATCTGTATTTCAATACTGCGGAGTGAACATTTAAAAAATAACTTTGTAGTGTCGTTGTACGGCTAGAACAGCTTCTGCTATTGAAAGACTAATGTTGAGGAATACATAAGTTCAACAGAATCTTCCAGAATGATGCTGCAGCTTTCACCCGCTGAACCAAACAATAATTCAAGCATAGCTGAATCAAAGATTTAAAGTTATTTTATTTAAAGAAAAGATTATTGCAGTTGTATAGCCAATGGTTTGTGTATGAATGTACACTCACAGGATTATGAGAACGATACAGAAAGAATGTAAGGTCTTAAAGTACGAGAAGTGATATCTGAACTCTAATGGAATTGGCATTTAAAATAAAAACAGAAGATGAAATCAAAAGACAAGTATACAATGCAAGTACTTAAACGCAGATATGAATGCTTTGCAACTGTGTATTTTAAATGCTACATACAGTACCAAAAGGGAAATATTTATAATTAATTATGATCAATTAAAAGTACCTGAATCTAGTAACCGATTTTGGAGAATTTTTGACAGAATTGGCCTCAGATGTCCAGCCAATAATCGTCTAATGAATGTTTAGTGAGAGAACGTCTATAGCCCATTGTGGGATTTTACTGTCTTGGCCATAAACAATAATATCCTATTACTTTATGAGAGAGTGCAGCAACAGGTAGGGTTGATTAGGGTTATAGACCAGTTTATGAGCATAAACTACAAACAACATCAGGTGCAATAAAAACAAGACTTCATTAACTAGATTAAACATTTGAACTATTCTGCACTTACGTGTGAGAGAATGGGAGTCCTGATGCAGTTTGTTGAGTCTCCAGTTGATCTTTGCTGGAAGTTGTATTGATGAGAGAGAGAACTTATTTGCTACAGGTTTATGATAAATGATGTGTTATTAAAGTTCAGGAGGAGCACGTTCAGATAATCTACCCAATCAAATTGAACTCTTCCTATTCAATGACGAGTTAATTCTCTCTCTTTCAATCCTCCACCGCAATATGCCGGCCCAAGGAGCGCACTCTCTTTGCCTGATACCTGGAATAAAAGCCAATGGAATTGCACCCACTGAGACAGAAATGTCATACCTCAACCAATTCACATCGAGTTTGGACTCTACAAGTTCAGAACACTGCCACAAGGACTTTGAGAAAGATTTGGAAAAGAAATAAAGCATTTCCAAGGTCCTAAAGACATTGTTTTATTTAACTGTATTTTGGACAATGCAACAAGTTCCACGGGATGAAAGGTGGGCGTGATGGGCGGACACCTGGAATGCTACAACCCAATCACATCACCACATGACTCCCTCATAGACTGCTAATTACCATATTCATTGCTTCATCCAATCCGTTGCTCATCTACTTGACATTCATTTTGTTAACGTCCATTTGTGTAGTAGTTTGTAGTTTGTTTGATTATTGATTCAATTTTCTAAGTAGTTTAGTCATTTTCCTTAGTAGTATTTAGTGAGTGTGATATTTTACTCTTGTATATCTTTTTGTTAATAAATTCATTTTTATTGCTAACTGTGTCATTCTTGTGTTGATAATCAGAGGCTCTATAAGCTCGCCCGAATCTCACTAAATCCTTCAGATTGGTCAGATATAAAATTCTAATTCAGTCAACAATCTTCCATGATTGTTCTTTATTGTCAAGGTGAGAGTCCTTGGCTGGTGCCCTGAAATATTGGAAGGAATCATCTGACTGATATTAATATTTAAGACCATAAATAACTACATTTTTGGTGCCCTCGTGTGAGGCTAATCCAAAAACACTACACCCCATATCCTGCCGCTGCCGCTGCCAGGCCTCACTCTCCTGCACCACAGCTTTTCCTTCGCTGCGCCTCACAGTGTGGTGCCCGACTCCCCTGACTTCTGCCTTCCCTCAAACTCCAAATCGCTGCCTTTTCCTTCTGCTGTCTCTAACCCTCTCCCCATCCATGGCCTCCAGCTTCAGGAGCAGACGCTAGCATGAGGTTGCCTCTTCTAGTGACGCAGGCCCATAAGTTATATTTTCCTCCTCGGTTTCCCTCTTTTGCTATTCTCCATGTTCCTCCTCTGGCCCCAGAACCACAGCCCCGGTCCTTCTCACTCCTAACACTCTCCTCCAAACTAAATCTCCATTTGCCCGTCCCACCCAATGCCATCGCTTTGGAACTGCCACCCAGATTCTTGCAGAAATTCAGGCTACTTGCTTCAGAGGCGGATCCAACCTCAACTCCAGTACATCATTATTCAGTTAATTTGCAATTTAGAGTTTCAAAATGTGCAGTGTTGGGGGTCCTCCAAGACCAAGGTTGAGAAAC
The DNA here is from genome assembly GCA_003731715.1 of Anabarilius grahami. Lineage (NCBI taxonomy): Eukaryota > Metazoa > Chordata > Actinopteri > Cypriniformes > Xenocyprididae > Anabarilius > Anabarilius grahami. Next base: position 2,499,759 of record RJVU01053528.1, on the reverse strand, counting down.
ACTGATGTAAAGGATTAAAAGTGTTTATTTGTTTAAATGTGAATAAAGGGATAGTGTAACTCTCTCTAAATAACTCTTTCTTTGAGTTGTAAAACAAAATCTTATGTTGATGATTTGTCCTTGGTGCTATGGTCTGGTTCTGCATCTGAACAGTTTGGGGTAATTCAACAGATTCCCTGATACCTAGGCTACATTCATACTAGAAGACTTTGTGTTCAATTCTGATTCATTGCTCAGATCAGATTTTTAAATGAAGTTCCAAACGTAGGTTCGGGAGGAACCTAAACATTCAGTCCTGTCAATCCTCATTCCGTGCGTACTATATAAGCTGCAAACACCGTGTCATCCCATTGACAAATTTTTCTGGCATTCGGCTCCATCCTATTCCGTGAAATATGTCACAACCCGGCGAAGTACAGCTCTTTACCTCGGACGACAAATTTTTCTGCGATGCAGCATCTTCCAATGTCGCAGAACCGACCCCAGGATCATCCTACTCCGGCTTCAATTCTGGACAAAACAATAAGAATCGAGGTCGTCCTTCTCGCCGTCCTCCAACAAATTCACCAAGGAGAGTCCATCCAAGAGAGTTCAGCACGCTCCTTCCAACCAGGAAGCCTCGTCTGCCTTGAGCTCCATCGACGTCTCTCCCATGCGCCGCCCGCCACAGCGGCTTCCAACCCTGCCCTCCCTGTTTCTAGCACAGGGTGCACGGCTGCTGCGTGGAGCCCTAGCTTCCTCCGACAAACTTAGCTTAACGAACCCACACTTTCCTAGCACCCTCAGCTTCCTCCGTTATTAACATTGCTCCTCATACAGCCCCACCTGCCACCCACCTCAGATTTGTTTAATCTAGCCCATAACTCAGCAACTTTCGTTCTTCCCAAAATTCCTCCTGCTCACCTTTCCAACCATTCCCAGAGTGGTCTCGAGCGTGAGGCTGCCTCCGCACACAGGAACCACTCCGGAGCCTTCTCTGCATCTTACCTTTCCCTCTTCCTTAAAGCTTCCTTCTACGAGTGCAGAAACCCTTCTGTCTCCCAATTCGCAAAAAGATTGCCTTCGCTCCCTGTACTTTTTTTTCCGAAATTTGTTGTTTCTATTACTTGTTTCTGATGCGATACTTCAAAATATGCAAAATATTCGTATCAAGTTTCGAAACGAGAATTTAGAATAGAAATAGAATTTTCCCAATAGGCTAGAATAAACCTCCATGATTCCTGGGGCCCGTTCTTCGTACGTCGCTTATTACATCCGAGATCAAATGACACATCCAAGATGATATCATCGTGCTAATCATGATCCGGCTAATTGGGTTCTTCGAACACACCTGTTGTGTATGATTAGTATCGCTGGATTGAGTTATCTGAGATAATTGCGCGTTCATGTGTTGGCTTAAAAGGGCAGATGTATCGATGCTCGAAACCACGATCAGCAATGCAGCGATTGGCTGGAGTCAAAACGGCAACGTAATGACATCATAGAATGAGAAAAGACACCTGATGAAAAACTTGACGAATTTCTAGACATTTATAAGGAAACAGCCAAGCGAACAAATGACAGAAGAACAACATAAATGTTATAATAGATAAATGAAATGTGCACCATTTTTTTTTTTACATGATTACCCAATTATTTAGGCTATATTCACAATTTCTAGTATTTGTACAGGCAATTTTTTATTTCAATGTTGTAATTAGCAACTAATTTACCTTTGAAGCATATTTGACAGCATTAATTAAAGTTTCTTAAGGAAGATCAAGTTTTCTGCATCTCCCGCGCTTCATCAAGCCACTCCCATAATATCTGTCGCGGTTCAAATGCACAAATGCATGTACGGCATAGACATCTGTACATCATGTGTGTAAGACTCCAATAAAATTATTAGGTAATTATTCCGCCACGGATGAATCTCTCAAAGTGTAAAACTGTCGGTGTCTATATTATGACACTACACGGCATTATAGTATTATTTGCTAATTTATTTTTAAATCATTATTATTGTCCCTGGTTTACATTAGGGTACTCTTGTGGGAAAGTAGCAGTGGCTGGGACAGACTTTAAGCATCACCTCAAATCCAGCTAACTGAGTTAGCGACGTACGAAGAACGGGCCCCTGTTCTTTCCGACGACAATGCACTTGAATGCGACAAGCTCATAATCACAACTTAAGAAGTAGGAAATTTCAATAACACATGAAGACACCACAAGACCAGAAATATAATGGTCAGATAAGGGAGTCACCAAAATGTTGCACTGTTGGTGTGCGTTCAGGAAAAGGGTTGGGGAAACTCTATCATCAGAAGTAACATAATGCCTAAAATGATGAGAAAGTATAACTGAATACTATTTTTAGTCTCCTGTTTACTCAAGTTCCACTCATAACAATTTATAAAAAATTATCTCAAAGAGAGCCAGAAACCAGAGAACGAGTCAAGCCGCTCAGTTTTACTAGGTAATGAATGTTTACTGCACTTGGCCAGCCACTGTAAATGCCACTGCTGTAACTAAGCACTGCTCAAGATTAAATCTGTATGACTGCTTTCCTTTTCAGCATGTTAATTAAATCAGATGAGCTTCCTAATTATTCTAATTGATAAATTACAACTTGATTATGTCATATTACAGCCACGTAAATTCAAAACACTCATTTGCTTGACGAATGCAGCGCTGGCTTGTGTGAATTAAAGCGAGACAGCTTCAGCTCACATCCCCCACAAAGGGAAATTCACGGAGGTTGTTCATTTATTTGCTGCTCCAGAGCTGTCGTTCTAAGTTCTCGCATGATTCGTCTCTCTTAATCACCACAAATCCAGTGAATTAGAGATAATTCAATTTCATCAGAGCAACTAATCAGGGAATAGGGGTCCGCACCATATAAAGCACACACACTGTGATTATACCCAAATATATTATCTAGCGCTTCTCTATGTAATTATGTACGACAGGGGACAACTATCAAGGGGCCGACAGAATTGAGTCTCCCACTTGTTTCACATATGACAAACTAGTGGAACGGAAAAGTAACAGAATGTACCTGAGGTATCGAGAGAGTTATTGTTCTCTCAGCTGAATCATATTATTACGCTCTACGTGTTGCCATTCATCAGTAATCATGTACTCAGATTTGCGATTCTTTACATGTGAACGAGGTTCTGTCACAATGCTAAAAAGATCACACATTCACATTTGTAGGCCAGTCGGAAAGAAGACAAATTACAAACGACGTCTTTTTAATAAGACAGCCTATACACATCTCTATACTCTTACATGACGTCAACAAAACGTGTTGGATTTACATGATTTAATCATATACTTCGGTTCCACATGAATCAAATAAAAGAATATTTGTTCATGTAACATAAACCATGGAATTGAGTCATTTTTAAGTGGCCCAAGTCTCATAGTAAATTTATATTCCCTGACTGGATTTAATTCATTTAATTCATGAATTATGTGCCATTTCACTGATTTATTTTAGCTAGCTAGCAAACTGAAATATAGAATAAACCTCTTTATGTATCATCCTCAGCCTAAGCAAAAGCTCCATCTTCACCATAAAGGTAACCCAGTGTACTTGAAACAGTTCTAAATCCATTCTTCAAGCAGAAGGAACTGGATGAAATACTTGAATGCTACCGATCCACAATCTGATTTCTGACTTGTGATGCAGCCTGAATCATAATCACACTGTGTTCGTTTGTTGGCCAGAGGAGGACTGGTCCCCCGACTGAGCCTGGCTTCTCCCAAGGTTTTTTTCTACATTCCTTCACCTGTTGGCCCCTGGCTTGCTTAGTTGAGGACAATTCAACAATATTATTAATTTGACTGCACTGACACTATCTGATAAGCACTGAACTGAGCTGTATAGATTTATAGATTAAATGAACTAAACTGAATCACTGAATCACTTTACAAATTAACTGAATCAACGCTGAACTGACTTCAGCTGAACAATGATACTATGTTCTTTTAGAGCTGCTGAAGAGCCAAAATGAACAAAATGAAATTGAATTATTTTCCTGTTGTCACTGTAAAACTGCTTTGAAACAATCTGCATTGTAGAAAGTGCTATTTAAATAAAACTCGACTAAATCCCAACATAATTGGACATTAAACATTATAAAGTCTCCCCATTTCTCATCTTGCTCAAAAACACATGAAATAATACTTAATTTTGACATTTTTACTCATTAAAAGCATTGTAAAGCATGCAGGGAGCTATAGTTTCAGTAATGTCAACAGTAAAAATAATTTGGATACTAGATTGCAAATTTGAGAGAACTACATTATTTAAAAAACTAAGAAACGTAGAAATCAAGTTTAAAATGGAAACAGTTTTTAGTCGTAAATAATATGATTGAGTAATTCAGACAATCTGTGTTTTCCTGTTTTTCCAGTGAATTCTCATTTGTCTTTTATTTCTCTCAAGGAATTACATGTTTTTTTTTTATTACATATTATATAGGATTTGACTCAAAGTACCTAAGAAATCTCTCACAGTAGCCCATATATAACACATTTTACATTTTGCTTTAGATTTTTAGAAAGGCTGCTGAAATTACTGTCATTTTCAAATATTTAAAAAGGCGGTTATCTAGAGCAAGTGACTTTTCTCACAGATCTTGTGCTGTTATGCTTCATTATCCATTAATAATTTAGGTCTATACAACTTTCCAGTTGTGGTGCTTATGCATTCAGCAGATGATGGTTTTATTCATATTGACTTAATACATTGCATTGAAGGTTCGTACTGTTTATTAGTTTATGTATTTCCTGGGATTTTAATCCAGGATTACTAGCATGCCATGCTCTAGTGTTTAAACTACAGGAATGCAAAATTTACTGTGCAATAGGCAGAACATTTTTCTCAAAAACATTTAATCTACTTCTTATCCCTAATGTGATATGTTCCCTATATGTTCCCCATGTCTTGGTTGGACTTTTATGGTACTTCCTGTCTTGAGTGCCATGTTTGTAGTTTTTTGTAGTCTTCTTGTTGATTAGTCTCATTGTTTCCAGGTGTGTCATGTTAGCCTATTAGCTCCCTGTATTATAAAAGTGTTTCATATATGTGAAATTCTGGTTGTGTTTCCCAAATCAAACCAGTTTTCTTCCTATTTTAATGATAATATTAGAGCTTTTTTCATGACTGTTAAGTTTGGGAAATGATGTGGTTTTAAATTGACCCAGCATCACTGATGGAGCGTTTCCTTTGTGTTTTGAGCACTGCTGAAGCACAACTATACCTCCTGTGTGAGCAAGATCAACCATTACATGTCTGGGGTCTTGTTGTTGTGCCTTCAGACCGAAAGTCTAAATGAATCTCAATTTTTTTCTGGATGAGATCTCTGGAGCCCTTATATATTTATAACTTCCAGACTTTTATATTTTATAGAAGCATGATAGCAGGTGAAAACAGAGTGTGTATTTCCTGCAGATTTCATGGCATACCATTGCTATTTTCTTTTCCAAATATTTGTAATCTCATATTTCTGCATGAAGCATTATATAATGGAACAAATAAGATGATGTATACTTAGGGAATGGGAGAACAACAGTGGTACGGAATGAGTGGTTAGAGACAGAAAATGTACTTTATTTTTCAAATTAAAAGCATTAAATATAGCTGCAAGCAGCAATGACGGGCCCAAGACCAGTTGCACCTCCAACCCGGTGGCTTCAGGGCAACTCTGCATGGCGGACAATAGGCATTTAAAATAGGTAAACATAAAAGGACTATGTCAAAGTCATTTGAATACACCACATTTACTCCAGCTGGTGTCCAAATGATCACAAACCACAACAGCCACATCCATGAGATCGTTTAAATTTAGATGAATTTCATTTCATAGAATACCATAGGTCAATTTCAAATGAGTGCAGAATATCATCCTAATCTGCCATGTCTGTGGTTTTCTCAGACAACCACTACAAAAGTCCAGAACAAATTACACACTGTTATTTGCGCAAATTCAACAGTGCTCTGTAATCCATTTGGCCCTATTTATTAATTTATTTATTTATTTATCCCCATCATATACCACACATATTGAAATTAAATGAAAGCATGCTTTTGGTGCACAAACGATAGCTCATGGAGGTCAAAAAACACATGAAGAGAAGTGTTAGGATTATACAACATCAGCAATCACAGACATTCGCATTAAAGGGTTAGTTGACCCAAAAATGAAAATAATGTCATTAATTACTCACCTTCATGTCATTCTAGACCTGTAAGACCTTTGGGTTACACTTTATTTTACAGTGCCATAGTTACATTGTAATTACTCTAATAAGTACTGAGTACTATTAAAGGATTCGTTCACTTTCAAAAAAAAAATTCCTGATTATTTTCCTGATAATTTTTGATGAAAACATTCCAGGATTATTCTCCTTATAGTGGACTTCAATGGCCTCCAAACGGTTGAAGGTCAAAATTACAGTTTCAGTGCAGCTTCAAAGGGCTTTAAATGATACCAGACGAGGAATAAGGGTCTTATCTAGCGAAACGATCAGTCATTTTCGAACAAAAATGTAAATGTATATACTTTATATAAACAAATTATCACCTTGCAAGTGCTTCCGCTTTCCGTATTCTTCAAAAAGCTTACGCTGTATGTCCTACGTCTTCCCTATTCTACTTACGGAATGAACACGGCGCCAGTTCTGTTTTTTTCCGTAAATAGAATAGGGAAGGTGTAGGACATAAGCTTTTTGAAGAATACAAAAGTGCGGTTTTGGCAGAAGCACTTTAAGGCGATCATGTGTTTATAAAGCATATACAGTTGTATTTTTTTGGAAAACGACCGATAGTTTCTCTAGATAAGACTCTTATTCCTCGTCTGGTATCATTTAAAGTCCTTTGAAGCTGCACTGAAACTGTAATTTTGACCTTCAACCGTTTGGAGGCCATTGAAGTCCACTAAAAGGAGAATAATCCTGGAATGTTTTCATCGAAAACCTTAATTTCTTTTCGACTGAAGAAAGAAAGACATTAACATCTTGGATGACATGGGGGTGAGTAAATTATCAGGAAAAATGTTTTTAAAAGTGAACTAATCCTTTAATTAACTACATGTACTTACTATAGAGTTACGGTTAGGGTTTGGTTTAGGTTTAGTTACTTGTAATTATGCATAATTTACTGTTTTTACTGTTGTTAAGTACATGTAGTAACGTAACTTCGGCACTAAAATAAAGTGTTACCGACCTTTGTTTATCTTCGGAACAAAAATTAAGATATGTTTGATGAAATCCGATGGCTCAGTGAGGCCTCTATTGAGAGCAAACTCACCGTCTCCTCTCAAGATCCATAAAGGTACTAAAAACATATTTAAAACAGTTCATGTAACTATATACTATATATACAATATTCAAAAATACTTTCTGTGCACCACAAAAAAAAGAAAAGAAAATAATTTTCAACAATATCTAGTGATGGCCGATTTCAAAACACTTTATTGAAGCTTCACAAATCTGCCAAATTACTTAATATTGACGTGCTCTTGTTCTGCAATTAAGGAAATAAAATCAACTCAAACAGTCAATTATGTATTTGTTAAGAAGCCATCTAATAAGCAAGAAAATGTGTCTGCAGATTGTTATAAAATGAAAAATAAACAAGTTGATCAATACTCAGGGATTAGGGATTGAGTTCAATGCTTCTGGACACTATGCTCACTCTTTTTTTCACATAAAATAGTTTAATCTCAAATCAATATCTCATATACATTTATTTACTTATCTTCTAAACAGTGATATGATTATTTCTGTCACAAAAAAAATGGAATACATCACTTGTGTGACTGTGCTGGATTTCTTTGAACTGCATTTCAGTAATTTCCTCTTTCTGTCATTTCAATTCAACATCCTATGTGTTGTGGCCAATACAGATTTCTAAATTCTGGCCAACCCTCACTAATGGACACAAAGATTTGTTCAGATTCTCCAACAGTAGTCTTTGACATATCAAGACTGTTGTAATTATGATCAGGCTGATCATCTGTTTTAACATCGTTAGCGACCACCTCCTCTCATGTCTGGAACTTTCAGGGAAACCCTAATGACGGCCATCTCTATGTGGAGCGTCCGTGTGGTCAATAGTAATCATTGAGCATGAGCTTGGAGTCGGTAAAAATGAGCATGCTCTTCTATCAACATCACCTATAACCTACAGCGGATACCTTCCCACAATCTTACGTGTGTTTCTGTGTGTGGGAGAAACCGTATTGAATATATATCTGAGTGAAAAATGATAGAGCGAAAGAAAGCAACAGATAGTAGAGACTGTGTGTGTGGGTGTTAGGAAAGAGGGCTGGGGAGGCATCGGCCCTTGGAGACCTCATTAACTGGTAAGCTTTCACCAGCCGATGCTATCTGCTGTAGCAATTCCCATCCAACCAGGCGTCATACCACAGAGGAGAGCGTAGGCCTTGCCGGGGAGCATTGAGAAGGGGCTGAAGGGTTGGAAGACTGCAGCGATGATGGGCTCCCGAGTTTAGAGAGATCACAGTCCACCTCACATTTGCCTAACTGCACCCCGCTGCCATCTATACCATCACTTCCAATCTGTACTGGACTGAAATGAAATTTACGCCGACTCTATCATTGAGTGGTGGCACCAAGTTCTTGTCATGAGGAACGCCAGAGTAAAAGCTTATTGGAAAATGCAAATAATTTAGCCATGGGGAACAACTTTCTTGGTACATACTTATAGCACTTAGACTTGAAAAAAAGCTGCTCTTTCTTAAATTTTTCAAATCCGATGGCTCCTCAGCTCTTGTGGCCTTATGGGATGGCAAAGTGTCCACAAGCTTCACATTTCAGAATCTCAGTAGATGCAGTACATCGTTTGGATTAGTGATGTTTGATTCTTGAACTAATTGTTCTGTTGAGCCGGTTCACTAATCGAACTGAACCGATCTTTAGTTCCGGGTTGATGACGCAAGACACACAGACGAAGTAGCATGTCCGACTCAAAAAGAACCAAATTAGCCAGTTTAACCAACTGTCGAAGTTTGCCAAGGAGTCTGATGAGTGAGTTGAAGATACTATGTTTATTATGACTACTGTTATTAAATAACATTTTATTAAAACCTGAGAAAACCTTTCTGTCAAGAGACGTAAAATTTTATTATGGTTTATTGTACATGCAAATTATATTTTAAGTTGTTTTAAGTTATTCTTTCTATATACTACTAAATAATCTTGTTTGTGCATCAAATGTGTGCTGTAGTTGCGAATCTTATCCAAGACGTAGGCTACTCAATATTGGTCCGTCGTATCTGACATAAAGGTTCTGCAAATGAAATTGACCACAAACTCCATTAACTTAAGTGAATGAAAGGCAACAATCAGGGGTTTAGCTGATGTGGGATCCTGGCTGGTGCATTACATGGGAAAAGACATTCAGCTTCGGTTACAAAAATGCAAGTCAAAATTGACAGCATTTAGACCTTCAAAGATTAAACAGGTCATGAACACATCAAAGGAGACTGTCCTCCAAAAAAAAAACGACCCTATAGGCACCATATTACGACCTATATTTACATTTTGAAGTCATGCGCCCTCTAGTGGGCGTAAAAATAATGACAGTGTCTTGTTACGTCTGTCGTCATGAAATGACGTATGACTGTCATTACCAAATCAAAATCAGTGTGTGGACTTTTTACACCATTTCTCCTATTTCCATTTACCAAAACTAATTTTTATTAATGACTACAACCACCCCACCCCTAAACCTACCCTTAGTGATTTATAGTGCATTTACACATTATGAGCACATGTGTTCCCTGGGATCGAATCCACGATCGCATGATCACATGATTGCATATTGTTATTGCAATGCTCTACCAGTTGAGATACGCGAAACCCGAAAGATGACGCAGATAAAAGGGAACAATGCATTAAAATTAAAGTGTCCTGTTGTCGATAGGGGCGCAACTTTAGTAAACGCTCCTATGGGTCGTATTTCAGGGAAGTGACAAACGACCTATATGGTCGTATTGGTTGGAGAACATGTTGCATCAAAGGGAACGAGTTATTGCGATGCAGTTCACTACAATGGACGCTTCAATACCATACAGCATATAGACCTATAGAACGGTGCATAAAACAATTCATAAGAGAAAAAAATGTAACTAATAAATCAGCACCACAGCAGACCATAGTGATCAAGGGCTTAGGGCAGGGGTCCCCAAACACATTCCTGGAGCCTCCCCAACACTGCACATTTTGCATGTCTCCTTTGTCTGACACACCCATTTCAGGTCTTGGAGTCTCGACTAATGATCTGATGATCTGAATCAGGTGTGTTTGATTAAGGAGACATGGAAAACATGCATTGTTGGGAAGGCTCCAGGAATTAGTTTGGGAACCCCTGGATTAGGACGTTTCATTTAAAACCATTACATGGGTTCCACCAGTAGTGAGCACTCATGCAACGCTGCCTAAAAACTCCAAGTCAGGTAGGTTTGAAGTAAACTCTGCAGGAAGTTGGCCCTCCAGGAGCAGGATTAGACACCCCTGTCTTACACCCCTGATCTACTGCTTCTAGCTTACTGTAGAGCAGGATAGGTCAGGCAATTACAATCAAGATCATGGACCTTCACAGAGTCGAAAGGAAGATGAGTTTCTTAACAGTGGCCAGGAGATTGGTGTTTTGGGCTGTGCTCTGGCTGGGTTATGAAACTCATCAATATGATTCCTGCCGTGTTAGCATCTTTAAACCCTCTCCAGCACTTCACATCATCACAGAACACTTAATTAAAACAAGAGATTAAATGTTAAACTCTCCTAATGTTCTTGTCTTAACTATGCAGGAAGGTGATATTAACAGTAAAGGGACTATTTGATGTATGTAAATGAAAAGTGTAACATGAATTTTCATGCTGATTTAGGTTTATGCTGGTCATTCTCAGGAAATTGGGCCAGTTGTGCATGAAAGCTTTCATATAATTTCAAAATGTCACTGCTGAACACAGCTGAAGATTAGTTATCCCACCATAGACATTGTAGGACCAGGCCTGACTCATGGACACAAAGACATAAAAACATTCTCCAACAGTACACTTTGACTTGTCAAGATTGCTTGAAACGTTATGCTCAACTAGTGTCGGGGAAAGTTACTTTTAAAAGTAATTACAATATTGCGTTACTCTCTAAAGAAGTAACTAATTGTGTAACATTATTTTTGCGTTACTTCTTCTCATCTGGGCTGGGCTTGCTGGTTTTATTTTTAGTAACAAATAAACAAAAGTTCTATTTTTGGCAAATGTAAAGGCCCTTTCACACCAAAAGTGAAATGAATAAGCCCTCTGCTGGATTGCAGAAGAATAGGACACAGGAGAAGACAATAATGCACAATCTTATTTCGGCAATAAAAACAACAACAACAAAATAAATAAATGTGCTTATGTTTTGCTTATTAGTGTGCTTTAATGTCGAAAGCGAAGACATTGGGTTAATAAAGTGAGATTAAATACATAAAGCGTATTTGTGTAATTATATATAATAAATTTTTACAGGTTTGCATAATATTCTGAGTTTGCATTTCACTGTTTTTTCTTCATTTTGAGGAATACTGAATCTGTTTTTGTGCAAGTGAGATGAATAGATGTTCACTACAATATTCATCATGTTCACACACAACACCTCTGCACTTACTCACGATTCTCTCCCAATGGGGACAGGAGAACTATTAGTCGATACATGGGAAAACAAAGTAACTTATGTTAATTATTTGTAAAAGTAACTCAGATATTTCATTGTAAATATAGAAGAGATGCGTTACTTTACTTGTTACTTGAAAAAGTAATCTGATTTTGTAACTCGCATTACTTGTAATGCGTTACCCCCAAAACTGCAAAAACAGTAAAGGGTTTCCAGTGATTGACTACTACATACACCCAAAAGCCTCAGTGTAAGTTTTGAATTCATATTAAAATGTGAAGTGAATTCTAGTAGTATCACTCAATTTTATCTTTGAGGTTGAATGTTATGGGTTTGAATGTCAGTGCAAAAATGGATAGCTATGGCCTTAACTAGCGAATATCATCCCACTACACCAGTGGTTCTCAACCTCTTTGACTCCATTACCCTGAAAAATATTCAAATTTTTGGTATTCCAGAACTTTTAAGAGTGGAATGTTCTTCAGTGTTCGACTTGTTTTAACTAACAAATTTGCATCGAAAATACGATCCCTTTAATATGATGTATGAAAGATTACCATTATGGTGAGTGGAATATAGTGGAATAGCATAGCCTAGTGGAATAGAGAGTGCAGGGATAAACCCTTTTTTTTAAACACATGCTCTATGCAAAGCTCTGTGCAAAGATTAGAATTCAGTTTAAAACAAATCTACACAATTTGCATGCAATTTGGCTGATATCAATGTTATAGACCTTTTAAACTAAACAGAGTTAAGTTTATCAAATAATGTGACTCAGGTCAACATTGTGTTAAGTACTGTAGTCAAGGGCTCACAAATGGCACCATTTCCTAAAAATGACCATTTCCACAGAACATCACAGGAAATCGTTTGGGGTAAATAAAGCTTACCCTCTCAGTATCAAGTGTGTTCAAACAAACCAATTACCCCAATGATACTATGCCACTGACCTAGACTCGAACGCCAACCCATCTAGAGCCTCGTGTTTTTGAAAGAACGCCAGAATCAGTTTGCTTGCTTCCTCCTCCACATCCTCCAGGCTTCCCTGCATGCCTCTTATACGATTACACAAGGACTATGTGCCGTACGGCGCGCTTCTCCTGTCTGAATCAGACGAGCGGTTTTGGCCTTGGGTGCTAGTCATACACACCATAATCCTTGAGAATTAAGAGGAGCCTCTTCAGCTTTTGATTGTGTGACATTAAAAATAGAAAGCTTGAGCAAACATGGGCCGTAAACAAAGCTCTCCAATCGCCACTTCACAAAAAACAAACAAGGTTACACTTCAGCTGTAGGCGTAACGAAGGGAACTCTTGCGCAGATACCCTAAAAAGCGCTTGTGCGGAGCCCGAAGTTACAAAGAGATAAATGAAAATGTATGAATAATCATTTCAGATTGTTATGGTCATTGTTTTAACAGCAGATTGGACTATTGCAAAGCAGATAGAATGATGTAAGCATCAACTTTGTCACAAGATAAGGTGGACCACATTGATAATATTGTGAAACATGCCCTGTAGGTTCTTGAGAGAGGATCGATTTGAACACTCATGTCTACGTAAAGCAATCCCTCAGCCGATTAGAATACTGTGCCATTGAATTAACATGAAACTATGAGATATGCAATCATATGAGATTTGATTGTGATTTCACATAATTTTTCTGCTGTAAAAATGAGAGACTAGATGTTTGTCTTTATATGAACACTGGCTCCTCTCTGTTTTTTTTCCCTAGTACATGCATTTTACACTTTAAGATTGATTAAGATCCCATAAGAGCAAACAACATAAGGTTTCAGAAAAAAAGAAGAGAAGAAAAAAATATCTGTTTGAGGGCTGTACACTCCCTTTAGATTGCTCTTCACCAGACATCAGCACAAACCGAAGAAGAAATCAAGGTCAGCAGAGATACCTGCACCTAAATTAATCATGAGAGGAGTCATCACTGGATAGCCTCGAATATCTTTCTGCGTCATTGAGCAAAAGAAGTGCAAGCACTGCCGTACTATGACGAATTAAGGTCAGATCATAAAGGTAAAATCCATATTTGCTGAAACAGCCTCACGTGAACCAGAAGTATAACTTTCTGTTTGCCAGAAACTATTATTAATGGTGTTTTTTGCACCATTATCAGTGTAGATTTCAGGGTTCTGCACAATTTGAAATAAAAAAATGCCTTATAAATTTCAGTTCAATTCATGAATTTGAAATGAGATTGCAAACGGGATGCAGAATTGCAGTTCGAAATTGAATGCAAGCAAAATTAGGATAAATTGAAACTCAAAGGAATTATAAAATGTTTGTCAATACAAACTATAATCTTGTTTGAAAGTTTTGACAAAAAGAAAAAGCACTGGAGACAGACTGAGAGAATGATTCGATTACTAAAGCCAACTCTTTGATTCTAAACTTTGCACGGCCCTGGTAGTCATAGATGATTACAGAATGATCTAAACCAGGGGTGCCCAAAGTTCAGCTCCAACCCTGATCAAACAACTGACCAGTTAATGAAGTGCTGTGTTTGAAATTGCTCCAATACCCTCATTCACTATTCCCTACATTAGTCCATTAGTACAGTCCACTTGAAGGAGTGAATGAAAACTAGCGAGTGAATTCGGACACTGAGTCAAAACGGCTGCCGCTTTTACATAGATTGTGCTTGCTGTTTAATAATCATTTGAAACTTAGCAAACTGGCAGCTCCAGTAGTAATGAAAAGATTTATCTTGAACTCTGTCATGAAAACTAGCATGTATTAACCTTAATTAAACAATTTAATAATCAATTAAAATTAATTTATGTATGATATTACACTGTAGCCACATTGGGAAGTGGATAGATGGATGATTCAGCTGCAGACGCCATCTTCTGGTCAGACACGGGAATTCATTCGGAGCGCGGCGTGCATTATGGGTATTCTCTTACTGTTGAACGTACATCGGTTGTACATTTATTATTGCGGTGCATTGTGGGATTGAATGAGTGCACTCAATAACGTCCACTATGGTTTCGGACAGCACTACAAATGGCTGTCCCCTCAAATAGTGCCCTATTTAAGGGTATAGGGGGTGATTTCGGACACAGCCAAGATTCTCAGGTTTGACAGGTGTGTTTGATCAGAGTTGGATTTTTTAATAGTGTATTTTAGAGACATATTAGGGCTCAAGAGCCAAAAACAAATATTTAGCTTCTCTAAAAGAGATTTTAGTAAGTCATGTTCCTAAATTAACAGCATTGTCTGTCCTGTAACAACATTCCTAAAGTCAGTGTTTGAAGTTAACTGGCCATTCAGAATGTCTACAAGCCAAAACAAAAATACAAGAAATGAGCCAGATTATCATTATTAAGTGCCCCTATTATATTGTTGGGATATTACCTTTGATGTAGTGTGTAATAGAGCTGTTTGTGAATGTAAAAGGTCTACAAAATTTCAAAGATCAAAGTGCAGATAAATGGAGTTTTTGGGCCAGATTTACTAAACAGCAAATTAGCTTGAGAGAGCAAATCCAAAAAAGCGCCGATGGGAGTGGAAAGTTCTGCTGCATGTGATCTACTGATGACACGCAAAATGAAAGAACACAGACACAGCCAGATCATTTCCATAATTACCAACACTCAAGAGAAAATTCTGTCATTAATTACTCACCCTCATGACGTTCCACACCAGTAAGACCTTCGTTCATCTTCAGAACACAAATTAAGGTATTTTTGATGAAATCCGATGGCTCAGTGAGACAGCAAATATAGACAGCAAGTTAATTTACACTTCCAAACACCCACAAAGCTACTAAAGACATATTTAAAACAGTTCATGTGACTACAGTGGTTCAACCTTAATGTTATAAAGCGACGAGAATACTTTTTGTGCGCCAAAAAAACTAAATAACGACTTTATTCAACAATATCTAGTGATGGGTGATTTAAAAACACTGCTTCATGAAGCTTTGAAGCTTTACGAATCTTTTGTTTCGAATCAGTGGTTCAGAGCGCGTATCAAACTGAGTCATGTGATTTCAGTAAACAAGGCTTCGTTACATCATAAGTGTTTCGAAACATTTCGAAATTTCAGTGGTTCATGTGGCTTTGGCAGTTTGATACGCGCTCTGAACCACTGATTCGAAACAAAAGATTTGTAAAGCTTCAAAGCTTCTTGAAGCAGTGTTTTGAAATCACCCATCACTAGATATTGTTGAATAAAGTCGTTATTTTGTTTTTTTGGCGCACAAAAAGTATTCTCGTTGCTTCATAACATTAAGGTTGAACCACTGTAGTCACATCAACTGTTTTAAATATGTCTTTAGTAGCTTTCTGGGCCTTGAAAGTGTTGATTATCTTGCTCTCAATGGAGGCCTCACTGAGCCATTGGATTTCATCAAAAATATCTTAATTTGTGTTCTGGAAGATGAATGAAGGTCTTACGGGTGTGAAACGACATGAGGGTGAGTAACAAATTACAGAATTTTCATTTTTGGGTGAACTAACCCTTCAACAACTGATTTAAGACATGCTTTTTTTGGCCGGTAAATAATGGCACAAACACCAAACACAAATAGTAAATCACCTTGCATGATTCATTTAAAAACTCTCTTCCCAGACTCTTGCGTCTGAAAAGGAAACTCCTACAAATGCTTATGCAATAATGTCAGCCACAAAAATAACCCTGTTTTTACTGCGTGTCTTTAGTAAATCCTGACAATAGTTTTTTAGTGCCAAAAGATTGTCTGCGTTGACGCAAGCTGTTAGTAAATCTTTATCTCCCAAAAGAAAGAAGCGATTCTGAACTGCCTGAAAATAGTAATTCCAGTCTCACTTCCTGCTTGAACCTATGTAAGTTTGGAACAAATTCACATAATTCCAGCCTCTGGTCTTCATTGTTCTGCCAGTGAACAATGTCTACATTGCCCCCCCCCTCAAACACTGTAGTTATAGCTGAGATTGGCAGCAGAAAACAACGTCTTCTCAACATGTACACGAACCAAACTCTTCCAAAGCAAATCCACTTTGATGAGATCGATACGGTAAATCTGACACCGTTGTTACTTCTAATAGCTAATACTATTTTGTTTGCTGTAACAACAAAAAATAACACAAGCTGATATTGTATAGTTCAACAGAAACAATGAGTGAGAGACCAGCATTGTGCAGCAGGACAATAGTTTTATCCAACCTTTGTGTCGTCAGTGTACGTAAGTGAGCAATAAACACAAAAGTCTCAAACAAGAGGCCTCCTTTCAACTGCCTTCAAAGGCTGACCCTCTCTGATAACGGCCACGTTGTGTTCTCACCCAACCAATTACATTGAATAACAAAAAGCGTAAGCAATATACACCTTCTGAAGACACGTCCGTCAATTTAAGCTGAGCACACTGAATGCGTTTCAGATACTAGCGTCATCGGGAATAACACAAAACGATTCTCTTTTTTTTTTTTGAGTGAGTGGTCTAATTCAATAGTCTAGGCTTTTCAAACTCCTGGAAATTTGTTTATCATTGATTCATCATCCACCATCCCTGCTGTGATACAGATTTCTTTATTGATTCGGATGCAGGGTGCGCAGTCTAGCAGCACTGTATTCTTTTACTCCAGTCATTAGACATCGATCTGGCCAAACTTTTCATTTTCCAGTCAGATGAATTCAGTGGGGCGGAGAGCCGCCTTTCATCCCCGGAGTCGCAAAGGAGCTCTAATTTTCAGAGACATGCTGCAACAAGCTGTGCGTTTAGATGCAATTAAACGATTCAGCCTTCATAATCTCAAAGTCGATAAGTCATATAATGCAAACCAAGCGTTGACTCCCTATTTTGGATTGAATATTAGGGTGAAAAACTCAAATGAATCTCTTGAAACTGTTATTAACATCACAACCTGTGACATGCGCCTGTCAACACTATTCATTGTTCAGTCTGTCAAAAAACTGCCACATATTCTAGTTTCTATAAATAGCTAACTGCTACAACTTTCAAAGCTTCTGTTGTTCAAAAAAATGAATGGATGAATGAATACAGAGGGGGTAAACAGTCAGCTGTCTGTTTTTGTAAAGAGAAATTCTCTGTAGTGTTTAAGTATTGAACTCATAAGGCAGATGGGTAAAAAAATAAGGTTGGCGACTTGAACATGATGTTCAAACCCTCTGAAAGTAAAGATAACTCTTGGACAAGATGTCCACTGTGAAAAGGTGCAAGGATGTCATATTTTTGTTCTTCTTTTTGTGCCTTTTTTGTGATTACCGTGGCCAAGGGATTTTTTTGCTAGTTTCAGCCCGACAGTTATCATTTTCACGTCATGTGCCCACGTTGTTTAAATAGCAAATGCACTCACGCCCATCTGTTCGCCCATGGGAGTGCTGGTCTGAAGACGAGGTGTGTTCAGGTGCATTGTTGGCGTGTTGCTATTTTGAGGCAACTGAAAACGACTGCACCATTGACCAACTGAAACCTGCTCTAAAGTCAATGGCGCAGTAGTTTTTTGTTATTTAAAGGGTGCGTTAGTAATATGCGCCTATAGGCAGGTGCACAATGAGCATACACTCTGATTATTACACACAGCAGCACACACACATGCCAAATATTAAAAATAAAAGGATTACAATGTAAAAGATCATTATTGTGTACTTAAAGATAAAAATGCCTACATGTCATATGGGATAGTCATTGCATGTATCAGAATTACTATTTGCAGTAATGACGAATTAAATTGGCGTATTATTTGACCAATTGACGCAATACACACATGTATTTAAAATGACTAATCAGGTTGAGAGTGTCTATATTCCACCATGTAAATAGCGAATCCACCATGGCTCGAGCACACCTGGCTCTTAAAGGGAATGGAAGATGAGACTCTGATTGGTTTATCGTTACGCCTAAAACACACCCATGACTCATTAAGACACTAGGTACAACCCTTTTGGACCATGTGCCTGGCACGCCAACCATGTTTTTCGTCGTTAAATTAGCAAAAGTGGATTTCAGACATGCCCTAAGTGCACCTGCGCCGTGCGCTTAAGACCATGTGCTAAGATCTTTAAAATAGGGCCCTTAGTCTTAAATTCTGCATGAATAGGAAAGAAAAAACTATTGTGTTATTTATCTGAGTGAAATGGCTTTCTGGAACAAGAACAAATGTAGGGCGGGGCTTCATTTTGTCCATGAGGAACTGATTGGAAGGTTGTGGTTTGCTATTGGTGGATCTCATGCGAGTGACAGGTTGCCCCGCCCTCGTCATCAGAGAAGAATGAGATGCCGCTGCAAAAGGGAGGGGAAGTTATTCTGATTCAAGATTATGAGGAATATGAAGTTAAAAATATGATGTGCGCGGATAAATCGATAATAAACACTGCAATATTCCACAANTATATATATATATATATACATACACACACACAGTTGAGCTCAAAGGTTTACATACCCCTTGCAGAATCTAGAAAAATGTTAGTCATTTTATCAAAATAAGAAGGATCATGAAAATTGCATGTTATTTTTTTATTTAGTACTGTCCTGAATAAACTATTTGTTTACATAAAGTCCACAAGACAAAAAATAGCTGAATATATAAAAATGACCCAGATCAAAATACCCTTGATTCTCAATACTGTGTGTGGTTACCTGGATGATCTATGACTGTTTGTGTGTTTTGTGATGGTTGTTCATGAGTCCCTTGTTTGTTCTGAGCAGTTAAACTGAGCTCTGCTCTTCAGAAAAATCCTCCAGCTCCTGCAGATTCTGTATTTTTTGCATATTTGAACCCTTTCCAGCAGTGACTGTATAATTCTGAGATCCATCTTTTCACACTGAGGACAGTTGAGGTACTCAAACACAACTATTACAAAAGGTTCAAACATTCACTGAAGGAAACACGATGCATTAAGAGCCGGAATGTAAACTTTTTGAATTGGATAAACAGAATAAATTGTACTTTTTTTGTCTTCTGGGAAACATGTAAGTATCTTTTGTAGCTTCCAAAGGGCAGAACTAAATGAAAAAAATATGTTATTTAAACAAAATAAAAAAAACTTGCACATCCCCCGACTCTTAACACATTGTGTTTCCTTCTGGAGCATTAGTGAATGTCTGCAGCTTTTGTAATAGTTTTGTCTGAGTCCCTCAGTTGTCCTCAGTGTGAAAAGATGGATTTCAAAATCATTCAGTCACTGCTGGAAAGGGTTCAAACATGCAGAAGATGCTGGAAAACTGAAGAATCTGCAGGACATGGAGGATTTTTCTGAAGAACAGAGTTCAGTTTAACTGCTAAGAACAAACAAGGGACTCATGAACAACCATCACAAAATGGTTGAAAACATAAAAAAAAAAAACAGTTGTGGATCATCCAGGTAATGGGATTGTACTGTTTTGTACCTTTGTCTTTTTTGTCTGATTTTCAAATCAACGTTTGAAATGTTGTGATTCTCCTCGTAGCAGGTTGACTTTGTTCATTATAATGCTTTAACAAAGACTTTAAAATCCCCTAGGGGAAAAATGAATGGAAAAAATCTTCCGGAACCAACACCATTGAAAAAGTGGGCGGACACTGATGCACTAAACCTCAGAGTTTCATTTGAGGTTTTAATCATCATGTATTTGAGCTTTAGCATTGCCATGTTTATGGAGTGACCTTGTGTCAGTCAATCTCACATGATCGGTCAGAAAAACGCTTGCTGTAGTCGCTGTAGAGCACAGTCTTACTCAACCTTGATTACCGCTAGTGGTATTACTACAGCACAGTTTTATTTCAAAGTACTTCTAGTTTCAAGGTCTACAGGCTACAGCCAATATTCTGTAGCACACGTATTGATTTTGTGCCAGCGCAGAGTTTGATTTTTACACTTTGATCCTGTGTGAACCACCATCACGAGTAAAGCAGAGGAGCCAATAGAGTACCAATGAGGGTAAGTCTGCGTCAATTCAACATATCGTGGTTTAACCTTATTGACTTTGTCATGGTCTTTCAGTACATCTTGTGTAGTAAGTCCTGTGTATCATAATGCCTATATGATTTGTCTGAGAGAGTACTAACATTCATACCTAAATAATTTATTATTGTTTCTGTTTGTAGTTGTTTTGTGTGCCTCTGGAAGCCTCCACCAGCTGGATCCTGTAATGATTAGTCTAAACATATCCCCATATGAATTCTCAACCCTGTTAAAGAAGTCTTTTGTAAGATATACGTAAAAGGGACTTAGGCAAGCCAATCCTCCAGCTGAGATGATACTGCATCCGAGATATTCCTTCACTCATTTATTCACAGACTCACATTCTGTTCTTCAGCTTGTCTCCATGCTGACTGCATCCCTCGGTGTGAATTAGTAATGCTGTTTTTCTCACTTATTTCACTGTAGAGATACATTTGTGAATTGCTAGAAGTCTCTTTCACGAAGACCTGTTTTACAATGGAAGTAATGCTATCAGTTTCCAGATTCATTTTAATGGCATGGACGTGGTCTGTATTGTACGTGAGTACTAACTTCTAAACAGTAGCTTTACACAATCGCTGGGTTTGTCCATTTTCAACCCAACTTGGGTTGTTTTTAACCCAGCATTTATTTCCGGGACAGGTTTTAGACGCTTCAGGTTTGAACAAGGGCAGTGTTTGATTCAAATCTTTAATATTTGAAGCGTCTAAATTTGTAAAACTCTTTGTATAAATGAATGTGTAAATTCACAAATGCTATTTTAGTTGACTAAATTATGTCTTGTTTTCCATGGTGTGGAGGTTAAAATTGCACCACCCTGAATTCCCAGTATCCTCAGAGAGTCTGACATGTGATCTGGTCAGTCTCAGTGTGGCAGATAAGGTTTAATTAATTCCTTCTCCTTTGGACCTGCTAGCAGTCTCATTTTGCCTGCTGAATATGACATTGTAAATTAGAAAAATGTAGATGTGCACATGCTGCTTTTGGACTGCCTTTACTTTCTTTCTTATCTGTTTAGTACAAAGCCATGACATTTCCAATTATAATTAATTTCTGTAATTACATCTTTAATTACACTGTTGACCTTCCCTTACACCTTAACCCACCTTTAAACCCACTCATACCACCAAACCTGTCCCTAAATTTACCCGTATCCCACCTCTATATATTAATTAATTAATTCCCGCCCAAGGCATGCGCAGAATAAAGGGGCGGGGCCTGGTTGAGTTAGTTAGTAGTGTGTTGAAACTCACATTTATGGTAAGTAGTGGAACATTTCCCAAACACTTGACCAATCACAACACACTGCTAAAGTCGACCAATCAGAGCACATTGTGCTTTTCAGAAGGAGGGGCTTCATAGAGACAGGAACTAAACAGGGGTGCGTTTCCCAAAGCGAAGTATGGTTGCAAGTTCTGTCATTACCGATAGAGTTCATTTGGACTTACGACCATAGTTGGCTAACGATGCTTTCGGGAAACGCACTCCAGAGCGTTACTGACAGACTGGGAGGAGAGGAGCTGCAACAATGGAGAACATGAGGAGAATAATGAACATTCAAGCATAAAAATCTGTTCTAGTAGAGCCCAAAAACAACATCAAGACTTTGAGAAAGGGCATAATAGGTCCTCTTTAAAATTCATTCAGATTCAGAGCTGGAATCTAGACAGGGTGGCAAAATTGAGGAAAAAATGGTCAAAATATAATTCCATACTAAAATCTGTGTTGTTTCATATTTTGATGACTTTACTATTATATGTGTAAAGTTCTAATAATAAAGAATGAGTAATGGTTTAGACTGGTATAGTGTATGTTTTGTATGGCAAAGGAATTGTGAGATTGTGCTTGTGATAACATTTTGAGCTATTATAAAATGTGAGATGTTAAAATATGTAGGCTATTTTAGATGCACTTCAGACAGAGACATTTATTTATGTATTAGGACTGCATTTGTTTGAAGATTGTTAATTTTCTGCTTCTGCTTGTATTATTCTCATTTGTCATTTTTGTGCTAAAAGAATGTTGAAGGTTAGTTTTGCACAATATCAATTAATGATGTGATGGTCTGGTCATAAACATACTTTACAAACCCAATCTGGGCTTTGTGTAATATTAGGTTACACTTGATTTCGATACTCCACTTTATACATTCTACTAACTGTAAGTAACTTTGCAACTGCATGTCAACTTATTCTACTAACTCAAACCCTATCCTAACAGTCTACTAATACTCTAATGACTGCTACTTGACATGTAGTTGCAAAATTACTTATAGTTATGTCTAAAGTGGACCATCGAAATAAAGTGTTACCTTATATTATAGCCCTTTTTATAAAAAAGTAGCTTTCGAAATTAAGCCAGGAAGAAAACATCCTTTGACTGCAATAACTTATTTTTCTCAGGAAATGTACTGTAGTTGCATATGATGTCAAGAACAATCACTCACTTTGAATGTGGGTCATAAATAAATGAAGGTTTTTGTGGTTTGGGGTCCATACATGTGATAAGCTATGCTCTTCTATCATGTGCAGAAGAAAGGAGACACAGAAACAGATCTACCCACAAAGCAATTCATTCAGCCCACATGTTGCACATCGCACAAATTAGCTTACTGAAACATGTCGGTCAGCAACATTATTAGCTTCTATGCACTCAAAGAAAAGTCCATGAAAATAGGGATCAGCGTACTGTGTTATAATGAAGGAATTTTCCATACTGATTTTTCATAGAGGTTTTTTTTTCTTTCCTTTTTTTTCCATTTTTTGAATTACACATTGCATTGTGTAGTGTTTTAGGGTTAAAGAAGAAAGAATCATGTCCTGGCAGAAAATTACTTTTTCTGTTTTTCTACGGATTTGTTTCTTACAGTGAAATTAATACATATATTACATTTCCTGAAGTACAAGAACGTCATACTATACTACAAAAAACAAAATGCAAAAAAAAAAAAAAAAAAAAAAAAAANAAAAAAAAAAAAAAAAAAAAAAAGCCTCCAAAGTAGTTTTAAATGAAAATGTTTCAATATGCCTGACCCTTAGAATAAAACCATTTTTTAAATAGTCTAATAACTTTATAATTATAAATTAAATATAAATGTCTTAATTTATTATAATTTATATTTGGTCTTGGTGGACTGGAGAGTGACCTTGAGTTCTGAATGTTACTGTAGTACATTGACATATATATAATTATAACAATTATTGTCTAAGAAAAAATATATTGATTAATTATGTTATGCTCTTTATAATAAAAAATCTTTTTACTTTGCATTATTGTTTTTGTGGAATTAAAAGCATTAATGTTTTCTTTGGGAAAATAAATGTTTTTGATTCAAATGAAATCAAAATGTAAGGTCTGAACCAAACCATAAATATAATTTAAGAAAATGTAACAAATTTTGATGTAACTAATTACAGTATTTTTTTTTAAATTGGTCCCAAGTATTTTTTTTCTGTTTATATCACTTTTAAAGACTTAAAAGGTGAATTGTGTGATTTCTGTGCATCAATGTAAAAATAACAACTGTTTTCAAACAGGTTTCCTGAACTATCCTCCTACTGTCATTGGTCACACAACAACACGGCCCCTCCCTTCACTCACACCATTGGTTGAGTCGGAGCTGCTGTGTCGGGCTGGTTGCTCAAACAAAGAGAGCAATGTCTTAAAAGTACCATAGAGTCAAGTGTTTGGGAAGATAACCAATGTATGGATGACTTATGAGCTAGAAAGCATTTTGACATGGAAATATTACAATTGAGTTTTTAAGATCTTGTCATGATTATGAAGAAAAAATGAGCTCAGGCAATCCTACTGTATACAAATATAATCCAGTGCTCAACAAGTCAGCTGGGACTACAGTCTCTCTCTCTCTCTGTTCTCTGTCTGTAAGCATGACCGCCAGCACGCCCAGGTGATGAATGGGCAGAACTGGATAAAGTACACAGTAATAACCTCCAGGCAACCTGCAGCACAACGAGGCATGGGACCACAGATTTATCATTCAATTGTCTGAGGATTTTATCAACTAGGCCTTCCATTGCACCTTTGATTTATTTTACAATTTATTATTTTTGATCTGAGTGTGTGTGCGGCCGGTGTCACGGCTCCTCTGTGAATAACAGGTTAAAATAAACCATGCAAACACAAAAACAGACCATCTTCTCTTATGCCTGGGGGAAAGAGAACTATCTCTGAAAAGAATTGTTAAGAAAAAATAAAAAATGCCTGCATCTAACTCAACCTGCAGGACACAATGCAGCAAATCTAGGTGAAATTTGATTTGCTCTTGTTTTAACATCTCAACTAGCCTGATACAGCAACATCAACTCAACCAGGCCCTGCCTCTTTATTTTGTGTACGCCTTGGATGGGAAATATTAAATGAGTAAATATTGTGACGTATTTGATCCCCGAAAACTCGGGGAGTTTTTTTTTTTTGTGCACTGATACAGAGAATAACTCACTTTGGAGGGACTTTGTGCTTTGTAACTTTGCAGACCTTTTTCATACTCAAACAGCAACATTATACAGCATAATAAAAATTAAACCTCAATTACTTTTTGAACATATACTATTATGTAGTCTTGCTTAGCAGCCAAGAACTGCTGACTTCTATGACATCTGGGCAGAGTGCGAAATTACATACAGTACTTTCCTTCTATATAGTAGGCGAAAAACAGTATGTGACAAAAGGAGTACTCCTAAAAGAGTAGACAAAAAGTACCTGGATGCCCTGCTACTTCTGGCGAGATTCTATCATGGATACTTTAATATCCCATGAGGCCACAGGAGAGGGTTTGTAAATGGTAGTAAAGCGATGGAACTGACGCTGATAGGTTACATGATAATGACAACATTGTGAAAATAGTACATCCGTATTACATTCATACTAGGGGGAGGAAGGATGTGGCTTTGCGAGAGCCTTTATCATATCAGACATTATCAGACATTGAAGGGAGATATATTAGAGCATCTATCAAGAATGGATCTGGTAGAAGGGGGAGGGCGTTAGAAGTGGCCAGCAGAACATGCAGGAAGGGACCTTGCGGGTTGCCACACTAGAGGTCAGACGGCTATGGGCTGGTGAGGGGTCAGGCCAAATGTTTCCCCTGGTTCCTCTTGTGGTGGTTCCTCCACAACCAGATATAATTACTACACAGGAGGTACCAGAGCAGGGAGAGCAGGTAGACGAGGAACAACTGGGGGAATATGAGCAAGAGCAAAGCCAACAGGAGCAAACAGATCTGTTACCGGAGGTAACCAAGGCCCTGGAAGAAGGGGAGGAGAGGGACATATGGATCACCATGGATGAGGTGGCTGGTAATGGCACAGTGAAAGTGGGTAGAGGGGAACGGCAGGAGGATGAAGAGGAGGTGCAAGGCAAGAAGAGAAAAGGGATGGAGGAGGACCCCAGAGAAAGGACAGAATACGGAGAAGGCAAGGAGACCTGAGTGAAACAGCAGGACTGAACCTGTTTGAGAGGCAGAAGCACAACAATGACAAATATATGGACCCTCCGGACTAGGAGACCAATATTGGTGCTTGGAGACTCAAATATGAGAAGATTACCAGCAGTGGAAGACAAAAGAATACAGGTGGTGTGCTACCCAGGGGCAGAACTGGCGCACATTTACAATCTCCTTAGGAACAGGAACCTAACAAGTGCAGAGGTAACAAGGGTACTGCTATCCTTTGGAATCAATAACAGGGGTCACATTCCATCACGGCATTAGAAAAAATGCTGAGGAGGGTCCTGGGGGCAGCAGAGCAGACCTTCCCAAACGCACAGGTCTATAACCCAATGATTAATTTTAACTGGCTTTTGCCCAGAGGAGAAAGGATGCTTCTGAGAGACCTTAATGGACATATCAACAGCACGGGGAAGGTGATAGAGAATCTCTCGTATGGGAAGTTCCATATGGAAGTGGATCTTTCCCTCTGGATCCAGGAGACTGGAAAGGCGATTTGGCAACATTGGGCCTGTTATTTAAACTGCTGGGCACCCTGTTAACCAAAGTCTTGGTACAGTGATGAACCTCTCCCAAAGAATGGAGTTAAATAAAGAGGAGATGTCGGTACTACAGAGAGGTTTGTAGTTTATTCCTAAGGGGAGGAGAATGGGTGCGGGTCACTGGAATGTGATGTGGAAGCCGGTCTTGCGGCTTATCACAGGCAGCTCAAGTTGGCGGTTTTCTTTGAGGAGGAGAAAGGGGGGCTAGGGGACCATTTACCACCAGTCCAGGGTGGGAGCCAAAGAGGAGCCAGGTTTCAGAACTGGTCTGGAAGATAGTGGAAGAAGATGAGAGGGTAGTTAAAGGGGTTAGGGAGGTGGAACTTGTCTAGAGGGGAATGGGATGCGTTGAGACTGTTGAGGAGGGACAATACTATAGTCATTAAACCAGCCAACAAGGGCAGTATGGTGGTGGTGGTGATAGATAGGGAACAATATATTATGGAAGCCATGCGGCAGCTACAGGATAGGGATTTTTACAGACCACTAGAACAGTCTATATATTTGGAGTCTGTGGGTATCATTGAGAAAGAATTTGGCATTACTGCAGTGACAGGGGGTATTTAAAAAAAACAGGCTCAGTACGTGAGGGGGCAGGACACGCCAAGAATCAGGAGATTCTATGTGTTGCCCAAGGTCCACAAGGAGAGAGTCACATGGCCGTTTCCTGATATTCCTCCAGGTAGGCCAATCGTGTTGGATTGTGGGAGTGAAAGCTATGGAGTGGCGGAGCTTATCAATTTTTACCTCAACCCAATTTCCATCAGACATGTGAGTCACCTGAAGGACACATACCACTTCCTCCAGAAGGTATGTGAGGTCAGGATTAGTAAGGGAACCAGACTTTTTTCCATAGACATAGAAAGCCTTTTCGCCAACACTAAAACAGATCGGGGCTTGGAAGCAGTAAGGAGATGCTTTGAAAAACATCCAGACTGGGAGGGTACAGAGGGGGAATTCAAGGAGTTTGTGAACACTTTGAATCAGCATCACCCTTCCATTAAGGTTTAATGGGAATTGAAACAGGACACCATTGACCTCCTAGACACAACCACATATAAGTTTGAGGAGATGGGGAGACTGGATGTGAGGGTGTTTTTTTAAGAACATTGATTCACATGCCCTGCTGCACAAAGGGAGCCATCACGATTCACGTTTTTAAGGGGATAGTGAAGGCACAGCTTCTGCATTTAGGAGGATATGTACGAGGGAGAAGGACAGAATCTTGTCGGACAGGAAACTTTTCAGGGCCCTTAGGTGCAGGTGTAAGGGGGTGGCTAAAGAGTAAAGAGGGAGAGGTGGAGAAGGATAACCAGCCCTGCAGAAAAAGTTACTGCCATTTGAAGTTAAGATTTCTGGAACAGCCAAGAGGTTAGCCATGGGGATCAAAAGGAATTTTGAGAAATGGTAGTTTTGTTGGTGGAGAGATATAGAATGACGCCAGCCTTCAAAAAAGTCAAGAACCTAAAGGACATTCTGGTCCACAGCAGACTGGGACCAGTTAATCAAAGAAAACCTGTTAGGACCCAAGAAACAATCGTGAGGGGGACGGACAGGGGTGTACCGAATCACACAAGCAATTCCACTCAACAGCAAGAATTGTTTACCTGATAAGGTGCGCCTTGTGTGGGAAAAGGTACTTGGGAGAGACTAGAACAGCATCCTAATGAGGATGTCAGCTCATAGGTATGCGTTAAAGAAGGGGCTACAGGACAAATAACACAATGGGCCACATTTTGGAAAACACGGTATCCAGCACATCAGGAACATGACCGAACTGGGAGAAGAGATTCTGGATCAGGAAGCTTGATACAGTGTTCCCAAAGGGATTAAATGAGATAATATATTAAAGAAAGTTGATTTAAAAAAAATAAAAAAGTGTTTGAAAAGCAATTTTGAGTATGTGAGGTTATTGACCAGGGTTCAAATATGAATATGAATATCATAGTAAATATTTATTTTGTGTTATAGAGCTTGGCAAACTATGTCACTGCGCGTTGCATTCTGGGTAGTCGCCGCCATCTTTTAGGTCATGCTCAGGAGCATACAATGACAACAAATACAAATCACCAGATGAAAAAACTACTGTATTTACGTTAATTTTATTAAGAGCTGCCTGCACTTGCTTAGAATAAATGGACTAATATTTGAATCTCGTGTTCATTCGATCGCTCAGTCGTGTAGCCAGGACACGATATACACACGCTTAGAAATCATACTGCCGCCCTCTATCGGACCACACACAGGACCAAAGTGATTTCTCTATTGCAGTTTTTAATAACTAAGTGGCACCGATATATCTGCCAGATAAAATAATGAACAATATAGATTGATCTCAGCCAGCATATCATCATATCGCCCTGATTTCTGATAGCATTAAGGGATATTAAAAGCATGACCCTCTGTAATGCAGCTCTGAAATGAATTATATTGTGGAATCGCTACACCAAGTAAGTTTTACTGGACCTAAATTGAATAAATACATGATTTCTTCCTGAGACAAGCTGAACAATGAATCAAAGGTGTGCTGCTTTATGAACACGGAGAGTGATCACAACGAGATATCACAAATAATATTTCTAAATGTGTTTTCGTATATTATTAATGGCGTGAGCACTTACATATTCAAGCGGATCAGAAGTTATGAATCTGTAATAAATACAAATGATAAAGCCACATTTTGGTCAAGTTTATTTTCATTGAGTTTCACTTTCACCATTGTGTTGTTTCTAAGCTGGAAGGGAGAAAATGAGGGACATCTAACACGCTCAACGTGAAACGGCTTAACGTGGCTTAATTTACTAAGACAGTGTTATTAACAAACAAAACTTAGTATGCTTTATTAGTTTGGTGTTTACTATGTACAGAAAAGCACATGAGCCCAGAATATGAACGCAACACATTTAACACATAAGCATTTTCATCGCATAAAGAAAACGCTTAATGGACAGTGACATTAAAGACCAAACTTAGTAAACACTATACTAATAAAGCATATACAGAAAAATTGGTGTGTGCAGAATTTGATCTTTTAATATCACTTAATAGGCTACATTAAGCGACTTTAAGCATTTTCTTTATAACGGTTTTATATGGATGAAAACTTAACGCGTAATAAGACGAGTTCTGTTCATATTCTGGTCTCATCTGCTTTGCTGTACATACAGGTCCTTCTCAAAAAATTAGCATATTGTGATAAAGTTCATTATTTTCCATAATCTAATGATAAAAATTAAACTTTCATATATTTTAGATTCATTGCACACCAACTGAAATATTTCAGGTCTTTTATTGTTTTAATACTGATGATTTTGGCATACAGCTCATGAAAACCC
>RJVU01053528.1:2458892-2468994 GCA_003731715.1 Anabarilius grahami | reverse complement strand
GGTTTACTGACCATGGTATTACTGTGCTCAATTGGCCTGCCAACTCTCCTGACCTGAACCCCATAGAGAATCTGTGGGATATTGTGAAGAGAAAGTTGAGAGACGCAAGACCCAACACTCTGGATGAGCTTAACGCAGCTATCGAAGCATCCTGGGCCTCCATAACACCTCAGCAGTGCCACAGGCTGATTGCCTCCATGCCAGGCCGCATTGAAGCAGTCATTTCTGCAAAAGGATTCCCGACCAAGTATTGAGTGCATAACTGAACCTAATTATTTGAAGGTTGACTTTTTTTGTATTAAAAACACTTTTCTTTTATTGGTCGGATGAAATATGCTAATTTTTTGAGATAGGAATTTTGGGTTTTCATGAGCTGTATGCCAAAATCATCAGTATTAAAACAATAAAAGACCTGAAATATTTCAGTTGGTGTGCAATTAATCTAAAATATATGAAAGTTTAATTTTTATCATTACATTATGGAAAATAATGAACTTTATCTTTCTATTTCTATGGGAGGAAAACGTTTAACGTGAAATGAAATGCCTTGCGTTCAAATTCTGGGCTATTAGTATGATGTTTACTTACATTAAGCCACATTTTTAGAATGTCCCGAAAATGGGACAAAATGGCGTTCCATTTCACATCCGTTTTCCACGCTGGTCAGTATATGCAGATAGTTCATAACACAGCCAGTGTTCATCATTCTAATATGTTTTTAAGTCCCAGAATGCAATGCGTTGCTGACGTCACGTTCCCGGACTCTATTAGTCCATGTACCAGCTGTTTACATTGATATTTCTTGAACAAACAGGGAGATTTTCATTTCCCAGTTCTAATGAGCGCTGCTGGTCCCTGTGCTTCACAGCGCTGCTCTCTGGAGTCATGAGCCGCATCCACAGCCTGCCGGATTCTTGCTGCGGTGTTAATGTGCTGCTCGGTGTCACGTTCAGTCAGCAGGAAGTGCTGGCTCTTGCCATAGCAGCAACAGGAACAGGCTCCTCAGACCCAGCGTGTGGCTTTCTCTTAGAGGTTTGAAAGCACTTCTCCCTCCCTCTCCTGTAGATCTGTGACAGCCAGCGG
Organism: Anabarilius grahami; assembly: GCA_003731715.1. Classification (NCBI taxonomy): domain Eukaryota; kingdom Metazoa; phylum Chordata; class Actinopteri; order Cypriniformes; family Xenocyprididae; genus Anabarilius; species Anabarilius grahami. The sequence goes on along the minus strand of RJVU01053528.1, from coordinate 2,467,911 downwards.
GGCCCTGGCATTGACCCCTATAAATGGACGGGTGCTTGGTATTGAAAAATTACGGGTCTTTCTTCGCCATATTGGAGTGTCACAAATAAAAATGTTTCAGCAGTGCTGCATCCATGGAAACGTTTTGCCATGATGACACTTAAACTGTAAAATGACCATCAAGAAATAAACATATCCACTTTACATGGAGATTCACAGAGAACAGCACAGCTTTCAATGTGCACACATTGGGGTCCGAGACTTTTTTTCATTTAAACATTGAAATAAAATGACGTTTTAGGATTTTGAAAAATGAATGGGGTACACTTTATTTCGATGGTCCACTTTAGACATTCTACTACCTATAAGTAACATTCCAACTACAGCAGTCATTAGAGTATTAGTAGACTGTTAGGTTAGGGTTCGGGTTAGTAGAATAAGTGAACTATTAAAACTATTGATAAAATTTAAAATATAGTGTTACCAAGCTCTGGCATAAAATGAAAAAGAAACAATATTCAGTATTTCTAGGTCACAATCAAATGTAAGCAAATTTGTTCTTACCTCCTCTGAGCAAAAGGTCAGATTTTTTCGCTTCCACTGAAGCACATGATCTCTCTCTCTGGAACATTCTCAGATCACGCTGGGTTAACATGGATCATCAGGTTTTGTCCATGCCAACTCAAGTGCTGCTGTCATAAAAACAAAAGGGAAACGTGCCAAAAATTATGGCGCTCTGACATTACATCTTTTATTAAACAAAGAGTTCATTCAAAAAGTAACAAATCAGTAACAAAAAGGATTTATTTACAATGATAATTAAGTATTTCATTGAATATATAAATAAGTGATGCGACTGTAGATAATCTCTTTAAAAATTTTTGATCAGCAGAAGCTTTGGTTTTAATGAGCTTTGCGTCGGGGTCCTGATCACCCTGTCAAGGTTTATTTTGCGATAAAAAACGACTGGATGTACATTATCCTTTACTTATGTCAAATAAGGTTATACAACAAATTATATGAATATTCATTTTACACAACATTTACTCAAAATACACCCCAAAAACATTCACTCTAAAAACTGCTGGGTTAAATATGGACAAAACCAGGGATTGGGTTGTTTTCACAGAGCCATTTTTTTCAACCAATTTTGGATTTATTTTTTTAGCCAGCAATATAGTAATTATAGGCGTGTTTTTGCTCACCCCCAAATAGGGGCAGATTTGTGGGGTATTATAAGCTGAAACTTGACCAGACCAGAGACTTATATTACATCATGTGAAAGAGGGCATAATAGGTGCCTTTTAACCCAACCTTGCTGGGTTTGTCCATATTTTACCCAGCTTGGGTTTTTTTAACCCAGCATTTTTTAGAGTGTTAAAAGCACAACTGTAGCATGTGTACTTGAGTAACATCCTATTTCTATATGATTTCATATCTTTTTACTCTTTTGGCTGGATATCTGCAAATATCATAATATGGTTAAAAACACAACCACAACAAGATAATCACAATATAATTAAATTTTTTGGCCATATATTGCAGACTTTCTTAGGTCTGATTTTGAAAACAGAAGCATTTTTTGGATCTCACTTCATACCCTTTTTTCCCCTGTTATTAGCCTCACTTTATGTGGCAATGCAGAGTCACAACGTGACCAGTAATACGTTTCAGTGGCGTAAAATCCACAGATCTTCAAATAACACCTGATTTGTTGTTCTGGTTCATTACAAACCTGTAATGTAGCAATTTGCTTTCTTTGGAAACATAACCGCAATATTATGAGGCAGCGTGTAAGTGTCAGAATGAATGACTTAAGCGTGCCAAAGTTCTTTTGAAGTTGAGGAAGTGCAGGGGTAGAGGAAGTTCTTCATAGCTCTGTTGAAGTGGGAGGAAGTTTCATTTAATTGGATTTTGATGCTGCCTGTTGTCATGGCACCCAGATTCTGTCATTTCATATAAGGTCTTTTTTCATCGGATGGGGAAGAGATCTCAGGCAAAAGGAAATGAGCTTCCTGGAGGAGCAGTCTGCAATAGAGCAGCCACATTGATTGCGGGAAATGAATGTGTTTGGGCTCTCAACACAATAAGTCCGAGCGGCACATGCTGAAGTGGCCACGGATACTCTCTGCCCAACAGCAAATGAATTAAGATGGGAAATTGAAGCGGCCTCATATAAGCATAAAAATAAGGAGATCTTTAACCTCCTAGTGTGCTCCATTGGCTTTCTTTGAATTCTAATAAAAGTATCCAGTCGAGAACTCCTCGAAGTGTACAAATGAAATGGCAGTGCATTACTGCAATATATGTTCAAAGAATTTACTGACTTGTTGTCAGTATTTCTCATTAGGATGCTGCTGAACAATGATAGATGATTTGTGAGGCTCAAAACCTTTTCATCAGTACTGAGATTGAACATTGAGCTTTAACTTCAAATTAAAGACAAGCGAAGGCCATACTTTTATTCAGCAAGGATGCTTCAAAATGATTGAAAGTGACAGTAAAGACATTTATAATTTTACAAAAGATTTATATTTCAAATAAATGGTAGTATTTTGAACTAATATATATATATATATATTACACTGCCCTCCAAAAGTTTGGAAACACCCCTGGCAAAGTGTGGTTTTGGACGATATCAGCATAAATCCTTATCATTTTTTGGTGCAAATACATTAAAGTAACTTGACATTATCATTAAAGACCAGCAATAATAATTTTCATTTTGATTACATAATAATAGCAATATATACATGTCAAAGTCAGACATGCCCCTTTGCCAGCTGTGATGCCTGGTTCCTGGTTTAAACTCGGCCCAGGTTTGTAAAAGATTTTTGGGTCAGCGCACCTTAATAGCTTCAGCAATTGATTGCCAATTAAGTTTAGAATACAATGAACCAATTAGAACCCAGTTTAGGTCAGATAGCTGCTAATGGTGGATATTTTGATGAATCGAAAATTGAAGTTTTTTCTTCGTATAAACTATTTATGTAATAAAATATGTTTTCGTAGTTTGTTTTGTCCCTTATCAGTGCAAAATTATCACAAATTAAAAAGGATTCATGCTAATATTGTCCAAAACCCCACTTTTCTAGGGCGTTTCCTGTCATGATCACCAGTTGGAGTGCCCTAATTAGTCACTAGAGGGCACTCCAACACGGACTATNTCAAAACCTTTTCATCAGTACTGAGATTGAACATTGAGCTTTAACTTCAAATTAAAGACAAGCGAAGGCCATACTTTTGTTCAGCAAGGATGCTTCAAAATGATTGAAAGTGACAGTAAAGACATTTATAATGTCACAAAAGATTTATATTTCAAATAAATGGTAGTATTTTGAACTAATATATATATATATATATTACACTGCCCTCCAAAAGTTTGGAAACACCCCTGGCAAAGTATGGTTTTGGACGATATCAGCATAAATCCTTATAATTTTTTGGTGCAAATACATTAAAGTAACTTGACATTATCATTAAAGACCAGCAATAATAATTTTCATTTTCATTACATAATAATGGCAATATATACATGTCAAAGTCAGACATGCCCCTTTGCCAGCTGTGATGCCTGGTTCCTGGTTTAAACTTGGCCCAGGTTTGTAAAAGATTTTTGGGTCAGCGCACCTTAATAGCTTCAACAATTGATTGCCAATTAAGTTTAGAATACAATTAACCCATTATAACCCAGTTTAGGTCAGATAGCTGCTAATGGTGGATATTTTGATGAATCGAAAATTGAAGTTTTTTCTATGTATAAACTATTTATGTAATAAAATATGTTTTCGTAGTTTGTTTTGTCCCTTATCAGTGCAAAATTATCACAAATTAAAAAGGATTCATGCTAATATTGTCCAAAACCCCACTCTTCTAGGGCGTTTCCAAACTTTTGGAGGGCAGTGTATATGTATAATATATANTGTTGTTGTTTTGAACTTTGTCCATCAAAGAAGAATCCTGAAAAAAAAAAAAATTATCACAGTGTTCACAGAAATATGAAGCAGCACAACTGCTTTCAACATTGATAATAATCAGAATTTTTTCTTGAGCAACAAATCAGTATATTAGAATGATTTCTAAAGGATCATGTGACACTGAAGACTGGTGTAATGATTCTGAAATAATAAACAAGTCTAATAAACAAAATCCAAAGGGTAACATGCAGAGGATAATCTAGGAGGAAATTCACATCTACTATAAAATAAACACAAACAAGACTGAACCGTGACTAGAGGAAACTGAGGGTTTAAATACACAGCGATAACAAGGTAACTAAATTAACAACAGGTGAACGTAATCCAATCAGAAACCAATCAGAAGGGTGTGTTCACAATTGGCAGGTTTGGTTCAATTAAAACGAACTCTGGTGCGATTGCTCTGTTAGTGCGGTTCATTTGATTAGTGTGAACGCTGCCATCGGAATCTTGGTGTGCTCCAAACTAGCGGACCGAGATGCCTGAGGGTGCATTCACACTTGTAATTCAGTTTGTTAGGTTTGTTTGGTCCAGACTAAAAAGGAAAAAACTTTTAGCCCTGGTCCGATTAGCGTTCAGAATGGAAGGCCTATAGGCACAGGGATACATTCACAACCTGATTGGTTGGATTTTATGACGTATTGCCTATTTTGAGAAGGAACTTACTGAACATCCAAAACAATGCTGTGTACTGAGGTAAATGCGCTTGTTGTGTGTGTGTGTAGCCTGCATGTGATGGTATTTTGGTCAGCTGGGAACTTGTGAAGAGCTTATAAAATGTGTAAAGGAGTCAAAACAGCAGTGGGAATCCCTCCGTCACAAGCGATCTGCTGCGTGGAGATGCGCCTCTGATGCCTGTGATGGGCAAACTCACAAACCAAAATCAGGACGTGATGTCACCAGATGCGACCCTAAAAAGGACAGAGTGCTCAAGCATACCTGTTTTTCTTGTCACACTCTAAAAAATGCTGGGTTGAAAATGGACAAACCCAGCGATTGGGTTGTTTTAACCCAGCAGCTGGGTTAAATGTTTGCCCAACCTGCTGGGTAGTTTTATTTAACCCAAATATTGTTTAAAAATTACTGTATTTCTTGCTTAAAATGAACCCAAAATATGTTGGAAATTAACATTTATTAATATGTTTAATAATCAAACATTTATTAATTTTTTTTGAATAATATTTAAACAATAAACATTTATTAAATTGCTTATTAATAAATGCTCATCTTTTTGATTATTATTGTTGCCTCTAGTAATTATGAGTCTGATTTTTAATTTCCAACCTATTTTGGGTTCATTTTAAGCCAGACATATAGTAATTTGTAAACAATTGTTGGGTTAAATAAAACTACCCAGCAGGTTGGGCAAACATTTAACCCAACTGCTGGGTCAAAACAACCCAATCGCTGGGTTTGTCCATTTTCAACCCAACTTGGGTTGTTTTTAACCCAGCATTTTTTAGAGTGCATAGGAGCTATGTTGCCCATTACAGTTCGGTACAACAACAACATTTATTTATAAAGCACATTTAAACACAATATAGATTGTTCCAAAGTGCTGTACAAAGTACAAAACAGATCTACACAAGAATAATTACAGGTTTCCAAAGCTAAAAAATAAAAATACGATTTAAGAGAAGATTTAAAAATGTCGACTGAAGGAGCAGACCTCACATCATTATAGCGACACTGAGGCACAGTTAAGAGCAAGTGAGTAGAAGATCTAAGTGCCCTAGTGGGACAGTATGGTACAAGAAGATCACTTAAATATCTTGGTGCACGGCCAGACAACGCCTTATAAACATACATAAGGATCTTAAAATCAACTCTAAATTTAATGGGAAGCAAGTGCAAGGATGCTAAAATAGGGGAGATGTGGTCCCTCTTTTTAGACCCCGTCACTAATTTGTTTATCAAAAAATAATGAAGAGTAAAAGATCACTCCAAGGTTTTTGATTTGTTTGTGTACGTTTGTTGAAAGAGGACCTAACTGGGCTTCCAGAGCAGGAGAGGAGTTTGCAGGACAACCTAGAATTAAAACCTCTGTTTTATCCTCATTTAGCTGCAAAAAATTGTTTGCCATCCACCTCTTGACATCATTTACACATTTCAATAGCACATCAGATGAACCAGTGGTGTCAAGCCTTACTGGAAGGTAAAACTGGGAATCGTCTGCATAACAGTGATATGAAATGTTGTATTTCTGAAAAATGAGGGCCAAGGGAAGCATATAAAGGGAAAACAATAAAGGTCCCAAAATTGATCCCTGAGGCACACCACACAAAACAGGTGCAGATGACGAGGAAAAATTTACAGAAAAAGTCCTATTCTCGAGGTAAGAAGCAAACCATTGCAATACAGTGCCTTTGACACCTACCATACATTCTAGTCATTCAATAAGAATGCTATGATCAATGGTATCAAATGCCGCACTCAGGTCTAACAAAACCAGCACAACGCAAGAGCCTGAATCCAGAGCAAAAAAGATATCATTTGTGACCCTCAACAGAGCTGACTCAGTGCTATGTAATGATCTAAAACCAGATTGGAACATGTTTTGTCTTGTTTCCAGTCAAAATATCTTAAAGTTCTTAAATCAAGAGGCATTTTCTTGACAAGCAAAAATTATTTTCTTGTTATGAGAAAAAATAAGTCAAAATTAAGTGAGTTTTTCCCCTTAAAACAAGCAAAATAATCTGCCAGTGGGGTAAAATAATCTTAATCCAAACTAAAACAAGATTATATATCTTATTTTTGGTTTAATATAAGAAAAGAAAAAAGAATAAAAATAATTTTTAGATATTTTGACTGGAAACAAGACAAAAATTATAAGTAAGAACAGCATTTTTTGCAGTGCAAAATATTAAAAGAATCCAAATAAGACTGAAGTTGTGAAAACACTACTTTCTCCAAAAGCTTAGAGATGAAAGGCAGTTCAGAGATAGGTCTATAGTTACTGCACATTTCCGGATCAAGCTGAGGTTTACTCAACAGAGGTTGCACAATTGCATGTTTAAAACTAGCTGGAACAACACCTTTGGCTAAACCATTAAACGCATTAAACTAGCATCCTAATAAATTATTGTGCAAACTGACTTGCCAAGGCGACAATCTGGACACACCAGCTAATGTTGCCGTTTTAATCCTTCTTAACCCTTCAAGCAAAACCAGGTAACAGGATGCAAGCCTGTTTATTCAAGCTCACAACAATTTAATCCCAAATCATCTTTGCTTTATCAGCATGGCAACTTCATATAGCTAATCATTTCCACTATGTTTGGCTAATTACAACTCATACAAGGCCATCTAGCATAACAGTTTGTTAATTAGGTGGGTGATATTCCAGGAATATTAACAGGGATACACAGAGAGATTATCTGTCAGTCATTTCCGAATTAAACAAACGTCATTGGCTTCAGATGAATGTAAACACAGCTATCGACACTGGCAGGACAGTATGCATTTCTATCCCCTTACCTCGGCTAAGCTCTCTACTTATGAGGAGTTATGAGGCTGACTGCTCTGGCAGGCAGGCAATAAAACACCACCGCCCTCACTTATGTAGCGGCACCACGGAGCACCACTGCCCTTACTAATGTACGCCGGTGTGTGTGTGAGGAAATAATGCATGTCAGAGACAGTTGAATATCAAGCCACAAAGAAAATAAACAGATACTTCCAGGGAATAAGTCTTTGAAATCTAAAGTGTAGCATTAGAATGAAGGTGGAGCGTGGTCATGGGCTGGTAGGAGCTGTCACTGAAAATCATTGTGCTTTGTCCTTGATGTTATTTCTGTGAGAACAGAACTCTTCGTTGTTAAAAACTAAAAAAAAAAAAAAACTAGAGCATCTAAATTTAGAATCGAGATGTTGGGGTTGATCACCCACCGCCAAACACAGAGGATTGCATTCAGAAGAAGAGATAGCAGTGTGCCAAGGAAAAATTGATTTGCTCTGCTTCTGGTGACAAAATCACTTTAATATCTGGAATGGATACAAATTTGGGGCTTTTTTCAGGTTTGGAGGCTAAAATGAAGATTTATTTGCAATAAGTAAGAAAACATTCAGAAGCCATTATATCTCAGCAAAAACAGCATGCATAGGAAAGAAAAACATCTTTAATACATGTTTCTCATAGACAGCAATGAGACTAAATCATGCTTTCCTCATTCTGATTATGGCTCTCATATTATATGTCAACTACTGTCTCATTTGAGTCCTTTTTTATTCCTCCCAATGTATTTTGAAAGCATCTGTGACATATTTCTGAGTTAAACGGGATATTTAACAAGAAAAAAAAAAGTAGGGTGATATGGATTGACTGGATCATGAAGTGGGCATTATACACTAGAATGGAGTCAAAGAAATGCCATTTCAGAGGTGGAACAAGCTTGATAGGGCTGTACAATTAATAGAAATAAAATCGTGATACGGCTTTGTGATTGTTATAGAACTGACGCAAAGGTTGAGGATCTAAACTCAGTATTTACTTATTATGCGTGATCCAAAAACATAATCCAGAAAGTGGCAAGAGGTCATACACACGGACAATCAATCCAAACATATAACACAGTCCAAGAAACACAGGCAAAGAGTAAATCAGAATGGGCAGAAAATCAAAACCATGAACACGGGAAACCAGGATAGCGCTCAGAAATGCAGTAAGACAAATACAAGACTTCGCAAAGACTGACAGAAAACACAGAAAGCACTGTGTTCATTTACACTCTGTTTTCAGGGTCTCGGAGCTGATCGGTTCACAGTTAATGCTGCTCATCTCTACATCTTTGGGAGTTTGGGATGCTTTAACGTGCATTTGGGAAAGCAACATACGCCGACCATCTTCCCAAACTAGTAATAATAAACCAGCTGTTGTTGACAAAAAAGAAGCTTCAGGACTCCTTGTGGTTTTCCACTAAAATAAATGCTTGATAGTTTAAAAATTATTATTGCAACTTTATAGTCATACTGTAAAATAAAATTATTATTATTATTATAGTATTTTTTTACTTAATTATTAATATTTTACAGCGAAATGTTACAATAGTAATATTACTTATTTT
>RJVU01053528.1:2433776-2458709 GCA_003731715.1 Anabarilius grahami | reverse complement strand
CAATTGAAATTTTAATTAAAAAAAAAAGATTATTAAGATTATGTTTTTGTTTGTATGAACTGAATAATACAATACAAAATTAATCATACACAATCAGACCCAGGACATTTATATAAAAAGTAAATCTGATAAATTTCATGTCGACTTTAAATGAAATATTATGTCATGATAATTCTCCTGAGCTTTGAACCCTAAACATTACAGTTTTCTCTGGGTAAAAATATATGCGTCCAAATTTACACAGACATTTACTTGCACCTCTGATCCGTGTTTTCAAGATCATTTTGTAGACAGAAGAGTCATTTTAGACGCTCCAGCTCAAAGTAAGTGACAGCTCACACTATCAGTGTTGTGTTTCATCACCAGTGTGTCAGACAAACGATTTGCACAGATCAAAATTCCTTTGTGCTGTTCGGGGAAATGTGAGACGGAGATTATCCCTGACACCGGTGTGTAAAGATGAGTATCTCCAGCAAGACACAGGCAGGAGTTTTAGTCAATGTGCGAAATTCAAATGTCTGTGCGTGACATATCATACTGTGTGTCAATCTAAAACTGTCAATGTAACGTAATCCCAATAGAGACGAACTTTGATTTTGAGGGGGTAGAGGCAGGGTTATTATCGTTAACATTTGTGTTATTTGAAACAAAACAAAAGTTTTTTAAAAAGTTCACATTTTTGTTTAGTTTAACTTGAAGTACTAACTAAATAAATATATAAATTAATAGACATATTTTAAAAATAAATAAAATAAAAATGCCAAAACACAAAAAAAATTAAGTGAAAACAGAAAATATAAAAATAAAATTAAAATTCAAAATACTAACAAAACTGTAATTACGGAGCCCATAAAGGGACATGGTAAAGAAAAAAAATATGAAATGGGAAGAAAAATGATATGTCAATGCTTTTGCGTTCTCTCACAAATATTTTGCATTCCAGCGAGAAACAGAACAGAACAGAGCAAACAAAAATACATTGAAATATATTTCTTCCTCCCATCTCTTCAGGGGCAGTTGTGGCCTAATGGATAGAGAGTCGGACTTGTAACCCAAAGGTCATGGGTTCGAGTCTCAGGTCCGGCAGGGATTGTCGGTGAGGGGAGTGAATGTCCAGCGCTCTCCCCACCCTCAATACCACGACTGAGGTGAGACCCTTGAGCAAGGCACCGTACCCCCAACTGCTCCCCGGGCGCCGCAGCAATGGCTGCCCACTGCTCCGGGTGTGTGTTCACGGTGTGTGTGTTCACTGCTGTGTGTGTGCACTTGGATGGGTTAAATGCAGAGCACAAATTCCGAGTATGGGTCACCATACTTGGCCACATGTCACTTCACTTCACTTCACTTCACTTCACTTCACTCATATTTTTACCATCACTCAGTATATAACAGAATATGAATGATACTGAAATAACACTGGGTGGAGGTGAATTGCAAAAATGACGACTGTTTTCAAACAGGTTTTCCTCTCAAACACCCCAGCGCCCCAATTCGATATGTTGGGCTGGCTGTCATTTTCCTCTGGTGGTTATACAAAAGTAGTATCTTAAAATGTCAAATGCTCTTTTGTTCCCGGTCTGCTGCCGTCACAGCTCAGGATAATCTCTATTCTGGGACTGTTCACGTTCTTGTGATGACATCCGCCAATCAGCACGCATTCATGATTCAGATTGACTCAAACCGCATGCTCAGAACGGAATTTCGATGCAGCAGAGGTGAATTAAAGGTGGTGTCGCCAAACCGAATTGCAAAAAGTAAATTTACAAGTTACATTTAACAGGTCACAAATATTTCATGGGTTTTGGAGACAGCAGAACGGCTAACGAAACATGATGGGAGAGCTAATGGACAACTTTCTCCAGGAATTATGGACACTCAAACAAACAGAAAGGGGATACAGTAGGAGAACGTACCTCAGCATTTAAAATATTACATGCTTCTCCTTCAAGTAACCCAAGGTCAACATGTGAACCCCAAAGAGTGTCAGGCCACAAGAAAAAGTCAAGAAGGAAACTGTGAAAGTGAAACGGCTCTGAAAAGTTGATGCCATTGGTGGCCGAGAAGCCATTTATCTTTAATGTCTGGGTTGGGGCTGACAGTGTGAACAGAATAGGGAGCACAGATTCGCCGGGCTGAGCAGCGTTTGAGTGAAGGGAGTGAGCCGTTGCCGAATATGGGGGAATTTTGAAAGATTGATGAGCAGAGGAAGATGATGGTTGGGTTAGCAGTCTGAGAAATTGGACTAATCCATCCAAGCTTCCTCAACGGATCAGATCAGTGGCGTCTCCTCCACAACTTCCCATCACAGCATGCTGTCCTGTTAAAATAGCTCGCTCTCTGGAGGTTTGTGCATGTAAAGCTCTGCTCGGCGCACACTTCTGAGCTTTCGACTTCCCTTCGTGCTCTAAAACTGCAAACAGCTTTGTTTTAAAGCCGTTCCTGTCTTTTTCTTTTCTCTCTCTTTGTTTTGCTCTCTCTGTAATTCATATCTACACACACATACACAACAACTTCCCCTCCTGTTATCGTCATGTGGCGTGGTCAGGAGTGTAATTCTGGGCCCAGAGTGCCCCCTGCTGGTGAGGAGCGGGACAGCGGACTCCACGCTCCACTGCTGTGAGAGAAACCATGCATGAAATCACTCTGGCACCAGGCCTGCCAACCTCAGCCAACGGCCCTCTTCCTGAGCACCATCTGTAGCCTCCAAGGGATGAGAACTGGACGGCTGGTCCGACTGGGTTCCGTATCCATAAACAGAGCCCTAAACTTGAGGGATGTGACCACACAGGGCACGGCTCAAAGACTCATGCTCCGCATGCCTCGACATGCCCTTTCAGGTTGCACATTTCACATCTGCATTGAAAAAAGTGTTCTTTTACAGAGAGATGAATGACCTTAAAGAAATCTATAGGTGTTATTTTGGTAAATGATATACTATTATAGAATTTAGTTTTCTTAATAGTGAAAAAAATAAAGACATTTATTTTAACACTTTTAAAAATAAAGGTTCTTTATTATACTCGTGGTTCATGCTAGACCTACTGTAAATGAAAAGACATGCTTATCAATAAATGTTTATTAATTCATAGCCTAATGCAACAATTACATAAGTAAACTCTCGAAACATTATAATTATGACATTACGTATTGCAATGTTCATGTAACAGAGTAAAGCCAAGTACATAGCTGCACGCAACATTTTAATCCTATCATTCGTGTCGTATATGCAAACTATATGTGCATGGCTGCATGCATACAGTAATTTAATAATAACTTATAATAATAACTTTAATATTTACCAAGTTTTCACTAGTAATTACAAGAACGAATAGAATCTTACTTCAACCGGCTTTAAAAAGTTTATAGACTAACACAAGTCATCGCGCTATCGTCCTCTCCTCACACGCAGTCTTTGGTCGAGCTCATGGATCGCTGGTTTGCATTTAGAAATACAAGCGCATCGAGACATCAGTAGTGAGGGAGACCTTCTTGCCTTTCATCTTGCTTTCCTGTAGCTCAGTGGTTAGAGCATGGCACTAGCAATGCCAAGGTCATGGGTTCGATCCCAGGGATTGCACATACTCAGATACAAATGTATAGTATAATGCAATGTAAGTCGCTTTGGATAAAAGCGTCTGCCAAATGCATAAATGTAAATGTAAATGTCATTTCAGACGCAATATCCACATTTAGAGAGTCGAATTTGTTTACAGAATTCACCCATGCTCGTTTGCTTCGTGGTGTGCGTCTCACTAACATTTGCCTAGTTGTTGGATGTTTCAATCGTAGGTAGTTGTGCATAGCTGTCGTACTGCTGTTGTATTTTAAAGTAGTCTTACAGAGTTGGCAAATTACGATATTTTTGTCATCCTTGATGAAATACTTCTACACATCTGATGCGTGGTGTCTGTTGGTGACGTTCGCATTTTGAATTCATTTATGGTTGATGCACGCTCGAGTAGTCGATTGTTTCCGACTGCGCCGACTAGTGGTTGAAGTAGTGGATCTCTCGACTACTCGACTAGTCTATGCAAGCCCTACTTCACACTAAGAAAAAATGGTTCTTTTAAGAACTGTTGGTAACACTTTATTTTGATCTTCCACTTTAGACATTCTGTTGACTATAAGGTCTTGTTTACACCTGGTATTAAGATGCGTTTTGGTTGATCGGATCACAAGTGAACAACACTAAATACAGGTGTAAACAGGGTGTAAAATGCTCTGAGCTTCTCTACTTTCAACCACTTCCAGAGTTACTCAAAAACGCATACTTTTGTAGTATAGATGCTCAGGTGGTCAAATTTGTTTGAACAGCTACTAAAGACCGCCTGCTGACCTGATGTGTAAGCATTATTTGAAGTGCGCTAGCCAGACGGAATTTAAATTTTGTTGGCTGAAGACCCAAGTTTGGTTTGGAGACAAAAAAATTCACCAAGAACAATGTTCTTTCACCATTACTGATTTCTAACACACACTCACAGCGTTCGGCTGGTCTTGCGGCTGTTAGAGCAGAAACGAAATCTGCTGCTCTCCGTATGTTTTTCCGTTATCTCTGAACGTGTTCATATGTAAATTGTGTGAGATTATTTTGACCATTAGATCGAAAGATCTGAAAAACCGATGCATTTACTTGCCCATAAACCTCCCCCTTGAAGAAATCAGGACAGAAGTGGTTGAAAGTGGACAAAAGAGATGGATTAAAACACCAGGTGTAAACGGGATTGTGTCTCCCTCGTCTACTTGTGATCTGACTAAAACGCATCTTAATGCCAGGTGTAAACAGGGCCTAAGTGAAGTTATACCAAAAGTATGTCAACAAACTCTCAGACTATTAGTAGAGTAGTAGACTGTCTGCTTAATATCTCCTAACACTTTATTGCGATCCTCCCCAACAGACATTATTGACTATACCTTTGCAACTCAAATTATTCTACTAATAAGACAGTCTACTAATACTCTAAAGGGAGTTAGTTGACATGTTGATGCAACATTGCTTATACTCCACAGAATGTCTAAAGGGGACCATCTAAATCAAGTGTGACCGAACTGTTCTCTGAGGTTCGTCGGGGAACCAAAAATGGTTCTTCTGTTACATCACTAATACCCTCTTTTGGAGCCTTTATTTTTAAGAGTGTACCCTACAAAATCGAAAAGCAGTAACTACACATTCTGTCAAAAATGAGTGAAATCTGCTCTAGGTCCGTTCACACCAAGGTTAAACTGAGCTCTGTTCTTCAGAAAAATCCTCCATGTCCTGCAGATTCTTCAGTTTTCAAGCATTTTTTGCATATTTGAACCCTTTCCAGCAGTGACTGTATAATTCTGAGATCCATCTTTTCACACTGAGGACAACTGAGGGACTCAAACTCAACTATTAAAAAAGGTTCAAACATTCACTGATGCTCCAGAAGGAAACACGACGCATTAAGAGCCGGGGGGTGAAAACTTTTGAACAGGATGAAGATGTCACAATTTTTCTTATTTTGTTTAAATATCATTGTTTTTCATTTAGTACTGCCCTTCGGGAGCAACAGAAGATACTTACATGTTTCCCGGAAAAAGAATTTAAGTACAATTTACCTTGATATTTGAACTCAAAAGTTTTAACCCCTCGGCTCTTAATGCATCATGTTTCCTTCTGAAGCATCAGTGAATGTTTGAACCTTTTTTAATAGTTGTGTTTGAGTCCCTCAGTCATCCTCAGTGTGAAAAGATGAATCTCAAAATCATTCAGTCGCTGCTGTAAAGGGTTCAAATATGCAAAAAATGCTTGAAAACTGAAGAATCTGCAGGACCTGCAGGATTTTTCTTAAGAACAGAGCTCAGTTTAACTGCTCAGAACAAACAAGGGACTCATGAACAACCATCACAAAACAAAAAAACAGTCGTGGATCATCAGGTAACCACACACAGTATTAAGAATCAATGGTTCACATACTTATGAATGGGGTTATTTTAATAAATTCAGCTTTTTTTTTTGTCTTGTGAACTAAATGCAAACATCTTTTATGTTAAATATCTTACTCAGTACAGTACTAAATAAAAAAATAACATGCATTTTGTATGATCTCTCTTATTTTGTTAAAATTATTCACCTTTTCACAGATTCTGCAAGTGGTTCACATACTTTTTCTTGCAACTGTATCTTTATAGTTCTCGTTCTTAGTGTGAACGGGCCTTTAGATTGTAATCTGTCCTGTAAAACTCGGTCATCATTATTTTACCCTCATATCGTTGCAAATGAAAGTGAATGGGTTCATGGCAGCTCTCAATTCAACACAAGGATTGGCATTCACTGTATGAAAACAAAAGCATTCTGCAAAATATGGATTGGAACGACATGAGGGTTAATCATGAGTCATGACATATGATTTTTTAGGTGAACTATTCCTTTAGAGTGTAATAACTTTCGTAAAGTCCACAGAAAAGGCTACAGGTGTAATAAAAGACTGATTTTGGTTTTATAATTTTTTTTTTTTTACATTTCTCAGCTGATCTTTTGCATGTGAAGAAGTCTCGAGTAGCAAAAACGTGTTGTTGTTGTTGAAAGGGACTGCACACCGTAAATCTCGATTAAGTTTACCTCTGCCCTGTGTCAAAGTTATTTTCCAATCTGATCTTTAAGACGCAACGTTCATAGTTTTTGTTTTTCTGTGACTCGTATGGTTATTCTCTGGTGTATCTACTTTGGTTGCTATAGTAATAACGTAGGCGTCAACATGCTGACCCAGTTCCTGTCACTTTCTTCTATCTACTACAACTGTGAGAGCAGAAAGCTAGCAGTATGGAGAGAGGTGACAGAAAACAAGACATCTCTACACTGTTTATCAACACTGAGGCTTAAAGTTGCTGTGCTCATGCAACATTCTGAACTATGAGGGAAAAACACTGTTCAGACTGAAGCATATCTAAAAAAAAATCGAATATGAATCTGATTTCAAATGCTGATTTGATTTGGTAAAATTCCTAAGAGTCCAAAATGTTTTTCCTTTGCTCGAGCGACATAAAATAATCATATTCGAATCAACCAGGGAATGGAGCTATGGCTGATATTATATGCTGTATTTACACCATTCTCAAAGCAAAAAGCCTTTTTTCCCTATCGACGGGCAGTCAAAAGCAGCATATACACAAAAGAAGCTAAAATAAATTCAAGCAACTTATGAAAAAAAGTTAGCCATGCTAGATTTCTCCATTAACAGCCATATTTGTTAGCATCATATAAATCACAAATACTTCATATTTTTTCATGTTTGTACACAAAAATGCCTGATTCTTTTATTATCTTTGGACGTTTTCTGCCACAGTCTCCAGTGTGTGAAATGGTTAGTGAAGGGTTTGTGTTCTGAAGGTGCCATCAGCATTGTCATGTTATAATTTTCTTGTGGCTCCCTTTGAGTAAACATTGCATAATTCAAACTGTACACTTCCAGAGGGTTTCGTACCAGCTGAGAAACCGAGATCAATGGGAATTTAAATGTATATAGGTCTCTCTCTGATTGGATGAGCCATTGTAAAATTACTATAAACACACAACTTAATGCTGCTACATTGGCAACAGCTGAGCGAATGTGAAATTAATTATAAATGTAACTATTTATCGCACATTGGTGTCATTTATCATATTGCTGTCTCTGCTGTTTTAGAAAAGCAATAATCCACTCGATGACACTGATTTTACCATGGGTAAGAGGTGTTTTTAGGCACAATCCAAAACAGAGTCTCTCATGACTTATTTCATCACATTCTGCAGGCATCAGAATGAAGAAACAGATCGCTGTGGCCAACGAATGTTAGAAAATATTTTTGGAACCAAAATTGTACAAGCTGGCAAGAACATAAATTCTGTATCATTGGCAGGAGTGGGCATAAATGACTCAGACTTAATGCGCCTCAGCTTCCTGTTAAAGGAAAACACTCCAGGGAGATCATCCAGTAAGAATTTACATTTTAAAATGATTTTATGCCGTGTCTACACAAAACACCGCTCATCCCGTGGTTTGTTTACCATAGGCGCAGGCCAGAGCCAAAATTGATTTATCTATGCTTGAGATTGTGAATACAACAAATAAAATTACACTTTTTTTATCATTATTTCACTAAAATCTCATTATATGAACTAAACTAATTTAGAGCAAGAGCAAGAAAACTCAGGCTTTGGCAAGTGAATAAAGTTACTACAGTGGCCAATTTACCAGAAGTTTATCTATAAGGATTTTTTCCTCTACCTCATTTAAATTGTTTGCGGGAATGCCAGTCTCTTCTACATAAACTCTTTAGTCTGGTGGCTGATTTCTCTCTCTCTCTCTCTCTCTCTCTCTCTCTCTGTCAGCTTGTGGTATCCTGGTGTGGCGACGGTAAGCTTTGGCCTTCGGCCATGGCGCACATAAAAGCACATTTCTAACTAGTAAAGCCTTAGCCAAATCCTGCTCAGCCATGGTTGTTAGAAAATGCAGAATACATTTTAAAGGAACATTCCTCTTTTAGTACTGTAATGTTTTTGGTCCAAGTTACAATGATGAAGAGTCCAAAAGGTTCAAAACATTTATTAAATAAAACAAACTCAATCCACACGAAGAAAGGCATTGTGACAGCATGTAGAAAACAACAATACCGGACAACTGAATGGAGCACAAAGAGGAACTTAAATACGCAGTGATAATGACAAAATAACGAACAGGTGTGATGATTGAATGAGTGTCTATGACAGCTAATGACTGGCAGGAAACTAGGAACAAAGGAAATACAGGAAACATGTAACAGGAATGACCTGTTTCCACTGAAACAGGAAGACCGGGCGGGACATATCGATCAGCCCCTCCCCTTTTTTAAATAGCCAGCAGGGTTTTGTTTGTATCACAGCTCAGCCAGGGCTGTGACATAATCTCTGTGACATCATTTCTCTTCCTAATCTCCTCCATATCACTTTAAGGCCGCATTTACATTGCAGGTCTTGATGCACAATTCCGATTTGGTGACTATATCCGATTTTTTTTTTTTTTTGACGACCCGCTTACATCATCTTTTAAAAGTGACCCGTATCCGATATTTGCATTTACACTACACACTGGCGAAACAGCCCAAGACGTTCTGACCCGGAAAAGGAAGTAAAATGGTGCGATATGCAATGGATGCAGACTAAATGATCATACGATGTTTTGCTTTCCGCACTATCTTTAAAGGTCAGCAAAACATTGCTCTCATAAGGCGGAGAAAAAGAGGAGAGCCATTAGTGTCATGTGATCGCAGTTCGTGTCCATCTGAGTTGACGTCATTCGCCTCCGTCCCTTTTTCAATGACGTACGACTCGCATTTACTGGGGAATATCCGATTTGACCGCTTACATGGCAGACGCAAATGCACGTATCCAAATCATATAAGATATATTTCCACATATGAGTGAGGCCTGAAACCGATCTGAGAATATCGGAATTCATGCGTTTTTTTCCTGCTTACATGTTCACATGTCATATCCGATCTGTGCCACATGAGAGGAAAAAATCGGAATTGGGTCCCTTAAACCATACAGTGTAAATGGGGCCTAAAATATATCGTTCTGTAGGATTCAATTGTGTCTGATATGTTTCTGGCCTGCGCCGACTTGCAGATGTGATCCGCTCTGTGCTGTCGTGTCTCTGGACAGGAGCAGACTGTGTGTGCGCGCTGCTGGATTGTGTAACACAAAACCAGACTTAATTTGCCCCAATCCCCTATATAGTGCACTATGTGCCATTCATCATGTAGAAAATAGTAAATATATGAACAGCTTCAGGCTGTATTTATAATGTAAGAGGTGGAGCTTCAGATTCTAGAGAGCATTTGATTGATCAAAGTCAATTAGTCATATTGCCGTGAGAGACTGTAAGTTTTGATCGCTTATATCTTCTAAATGCGAATTTTGTCTTTGTTTTGGAGCACACTAGCTTATAGATAACAGCAAGGCTAACATATTCATACTAAAAGCCAATTAATTAATTTCCACTTTTTTCCGTACTTTTCTTCAACAAAAAGCAATAAATTGGTGCAGCACTCTCAATGGAAGTGAATGGAGCCAGTCTGTTTATGATCAAATGAAAGTTGTGGCAAACTGTACTGTGAAGTATTTCTGAGTGAAACAGCAGTCAAACAGGGAAAAACACAAGGCGGGACTTGATTTGATCCTTTGTTAGGGCCCGAGCACCGATGGTGTGAGGACCCTATTGTAATTGCTCGGTCAATTCTTCTTCTTCTCCGAAATGAATCGCATTTTTTAGGGCCTAAACATGCTCGAACACACATGAAACTTTGCACACGCTTCCGAAGTGATGAAAATTTACATCTGATTTGGGTTTCAGAATAAGGTGTGGCAAACTGGATCGACAGCACCACCTACAAAATGTCAATGAAGCCGCCTTAGTGCTACGTTTCATGTACAACTGTGAAATTCGATAGACAGATGTAACAGACCAATACCTACAAAAGAGTCCCGGGTGCAAAATCTGAAAACCCAACAGGAAGTGAGATATTTTGAATTTTCTCTGCAAAATTTTTGCTGTTTTTGCCATTTCCAGACATTGTACTTAAACGAACTCCTCCTAGAGCTTTCATCAGATCAACATCATATTTGGTCAGCCTAATCTTAAGGCCTTTGCAACATTAAATTGTAAAGATCTAGAGTTTTCTTTGAAGGGCGTGTCCGTGGCGGCTTGACAAAATTCAATGTTTCACCATGAAACAGGAAGTTGTTGTAACTCGGGCATACAATGTCGATCTGCCCCAAACTTCACGTTTTATTACAGTGCTGGCCTGAAAACGTGTACATGACAATATTCAGTTACAGTCATAGCGCCACATGTGGGCAACAGGAAATTACACGGGTACGAGGGACCTTTCATCGCTGCTTGCAGCTATATTTATTTTTTTATTTGATTTTTACAAAAAGTGAGCTTTGTATACCAGATTGGAGGCAGATCTGAATGCGATTGCATTGACTACAGNTCTGCCCCAAACTTCACGTTTTATTACAGTGCTGGCCTGAAAACGTGTACATGACAATATTCAGTTACAGTCATAGCGCCACATGTGGGCAACAGGAAATTACACGGGTACGAGGGACCTTTCATCGCTGCTTGCAGCTATATTTATTTTTTTATTTGATTTTTACAAAAAGTGAGCTTTGCATTGACTACAGCCCAGCCTCGCATGTTATAGACGTCAGGTGAGTCATAGCACAGGAAGAGCAAGTCATGACATTTTGATTGCTATAAGGAGAAAATAATAAATGCATGGATGAATCATTCACATTAAGACCATATTCATTAAGAAAGTAAATAGGGTCCATTTTGATTTTATGCCAGTTTAAAAATACTGTTTCAATAGCATAGCCACAAGAAAATCTTAACATGATTTTACTGTGGAAAAAAACACATTTAACCTTTTCTGGATAAAGCTATTTCCAATTTTACAACTTTACAACAGAACTCCATAAACTGTAAACCCTAAAAATCTTTTTGATTTAAACAGTTTTACAGCTCAAATGAATCACAACTTTAAACAGAAGAATTTAAGCTTTTTGAAAAATTTAAGCATCTGATTTTACATTTATTTTTGCTCTTTTTTTTAAACGGAACCCCGGGTATTAAGACTTGTATGGCTTAATATAACGTAAATGATGTCTCTTACTGAAATATGTAGAATAAAACTCATGAAAGATTTATGCTATTTAAAAAACATGAAATATTTGGACAATGGGGGGCGGCATTTTGTTTAGCTGTACAGTGCGTTCTACGTCGATGACGTCAAATGGTTGCACTCGGTGAGCTACTGACACTGCTTTGTTGCTAATTTTACTGCAACACAAAATATTGTCCAAAATATGTCATGGATTTTTTAAATAGCGTAAATCTTTCATGGGTTTTCTACTACATATTTCAGTAAGAGACATCATTTACGTTATATTAAGCCATACAAGTCTTAATACCTTTTTTTTTTTTGCCGCAACCAACATTATGCCACAAATGCTGTCAACTGAGCTTGACATGAAAATTCACCCTACCTGTTTTCTAAATGCATGTTATAGATCTTATTGTGAAAAATGAATGTGTTTGTTTTAATTGACCCTGTAATTTTTATATAACTGGATCTAACATAACTGGATCTCGATGTATGCAGGACTTCTCAAATCATTTGGTGCATTTAAACCCATCCCTGCACACTCGTATTCATCAGTCTTCGCTTTTGAGAGAAATTGCAAAACCATGTCCCGCCCTGCACAAGCATTCAACCAAGCCAGCCAGGTGCACATACAGTGCATATAAAAAGTCTACACACTCCTGTTAAAACTAATCATCAAGCTCATGTGAAATAGTGCACACCTGTCTTCACCTGAAGTGACTCCAAATAAATCTCAGCTGTTTTCATAAGATTTTTCTGACATCTTCTTGTTTGCTGCTACTACAAGAGCCATTACACAGGCTGTAATTTTTACATTAAAAGTGCAAAAGTTCTGATATGATTTACCTTTGTTTAAAATTTTACCAGCTATTTTAAAGGATTAGTTCACTTCAGAATTAATATTTCCTGATAATTTACTCACCCTCATGTCGTCCAAGATGTTTATGTCTTTCTTTCTTCAGTCGAAAAGAAATGAAGGTTTTTGAGGAAAACATTCCAGGATTTTTCTCCATATAGTGGACTTCACTGGGGTTCAACGGGTTGAAGGTCCAAATGTCAGTTTCAGTGCAGCTTCAAAGAGCTCTACATGATCCCAGACGAGGAACAAGAGTCTTATCTAGAGAAACAACTGGTCATTTTCTAAAAAAATAAAAAAAATAAAAAATGTATATACTTTTTAACCATAAATGCTCGTCTTGCACTGCTCTGTGATGAGCCACGCATTACGTGATCACATTGGAAAGATCATGCATAATGTAGGTGGAAGTACCGATCATATGTTTACAAAGCGAACATGCAAAGACTAAGTTAAACGGCCTTTACAAAAAAAAAAAAAGGATAAAACAACGATGTTGGACGATTTTGATGTTGGAGGAGAAAATGAGCAGTACTTCCGCCTACATCACGCTTGACCTCTCCAACGTAATGCGTGGCTCATCACAGAGCAGTGCAAGACGAGCATTTGTGGTTAAAAAGTATATACATTTTTATTTTTTAAAATGGCAGATGGTTTCTCTAGATAAGACTCTTATTCCTCGTCTGGGATCATGTAGAGCTCTTTGAAGCTGCACCGAAACTGACATTTGGACCTTCAACCCGTTGAACCCCAGTGAAGTCCACTATATGGAGAAAAATCCTGGAATGTTTTCCTCAGAAACCTTCATCTCTTTTCGACTGAAGAAAGAAAGACATAAACATCTTGGATGACATGAGGGTGAGTAAATTATCAGGAAATTTGAATTCAGAAGTGAACTAATCCTTTAACCAGGGTTTGTAGACTTTTTTTATCCACTGTAACAAGTCAGTCGATTAGCATTACAGCGAAACTGGTCCTGACAAACATGGCTCGCATACACACGATTAATATGGATCTTTGCAGAAGCAGCAGTAACCGTCTTAGTGGGTTACATCTGCATTATTGGGTTGAGTTTTGTGTTCAGGCAGCTTTGTTGTTGGGATCTTTTGTATGTCTATTTGCGCAGCCACAACAGCATGTCTCTGTGTAAGTACTTAGCAGCAAATCTTCAGACTTACTTTGCATTAGCAGTGTAAGCTGATCCAGTCCACCATGACCAAACCTACTAACATTATACATTTTAATTACGATGGTTGCCATGACTAAAACTGAATTTTTACCAAAGAATATACAAAATACTTTGGCTGGTATAAAAATCTTTAATGCTGGTATGTTTTCTCATTTCACCAACTTTTGGCAGCAGTAGCAAAAAGCTCACGTGAGGCTCTGCCTGTGTTATGAACTGCAGCACTGCAACCAGCACTCATAGAAAAAGCTTGATGCAATTTACATTCAGTTGCTTAATATGATCCATTATGGTGGAGTAGATGAGAAAGAC
The DNA here is from genome assembly GCA_003731715.1 of Anabarilius grahami. Taxonomy (NCBI): domain Eukaryota; kingdom Metazoa; phylum Chordata; class Actinopteri; order Cypriniformes; family Xenocyprididae; genus Anabarilius; species Anabarilius grahami. Next base: position 2,444,703 of record RJVU01053528.1, on the reverse strand, counting down.
CTGTCTGACCTTTTGAGAAAGGAAACGTAAAGCCATAAAATATTACTGATGAGGTTACAGTGATTAGCAGTAATTATTGCAGTTTGTCATGAACTGCCAGATGCAACAGACAGAATAACACAGAAACAGATTTACAGCTGGCAAAACCTGTGAAGCAATAATCACAGATGCAATGACAAGAATTAATCTATTTATCATCTAAAAAACCTCCTAACAAAGCCCAGTCCTACTGGAACCATTAAATGAAGCTAAATTCGGGCAAAATGTTATCCACGATACTGAAATAAGCTTGCAGGATATGTGACAGACGACCACCTGTCAAAGTCACAACCCTGATAAATCAGTGCATTCAAAAACCAATCCATCTGTGTCATTTCCACAACATCAATGTGATCAGGTCACTGTCACCAGACTTTTCATCACAATTAAATGTCATCACAGTGTCACACACATTACGTTTGTCTATTTATAGTTCCCTTTGTTCTTTGTGAAGTCTTGTCTTTGGTCACCGTTGCATTTCTCAGTGTTCATTGTTCTTCTTCATTCTGATAATTGCTGGTGTGTTTGTTTTAAAATGTCTGCAGACCTCGTCACATTACAGTATGAGAATTACTCTAAATTATCAAGAACAATATGATCATAATTTAAGCCTGATAATATTGATGTGTCAAATCACAATCTACACTCTTGAAAATAAAGGGCTTTTTTCGCAGAGATGAACAGTTCTTAAAAGAACCATTTTTTTCGTAGTGTGGAGAACATTTTAATAATCTGAAGATCTTTTTTTATGATAAAGAACCTTTTTGTGCAATAGAACGATTCCATGGATGTTATAGGCTCTGAATGGAGTAATCGATGCCAAAAAAGAACTTTTAGTTTTAACAGTGTAAAAGGTACTACAGTAAAACAGTGTTTTAGATTGTAATCTGACTAGCAGAATCTCTGAGCTGCTCTTTGGCCTAAAGCAAATGAATTATACCATCAAACAAGAACACAAAATCACTATAAAGCACATAGTGCAAAGTTTCAGGAGTGACGACTGCATTTAAATGAAAATGTACTGTGTTTTTTTGAGAGTAAGCATACAGTGCATGTGATGTCAGATTCAGACAGATTTTGTGTACTCTACGTTCAGCTCGCGTATGCACCATGGATTATGTGGCACCAATCATTTGGTCCACAAGTTGGCAGTACTGGCCCAGGCCATTATTTCAGAAACTGAGGACATGGAAAAACAAACAAGAGGGAAAGGGAAAAAAAATACCCTGAACTCTACACTCTAAAAAATGCTGGGTTAAAAACAACCCAAGTTGGGTTTAAAATGGACAAACCCAGCAATTGGGTTGTTTTAACCCAGTGGTTGGGTTAAATGTTTGCCCAACGTGCTGGGTAGTCTTATTTAACTCAACTGTTGTATAAAAATTACTGTATTGCTTGCTTAAAATGAACCCAAAATATGCTGGAAATTAACATTTATTAATATGTTTAATAAATGAGCATTTATTAATAAGATAATGAATAATAAACAATAAACATTTATTAAATTGCTTATTAATAAATGTACACCTTTTGATTATTATTGTTGCCTCTAGTAATTATGTGTCTGATTTTTAATTTCTCACCTATTTTGGATTCATTTTAAGCCAGCCATATAGTCATTTTTAATCAGTAGTTGGGTTAAATAAAACTACCCAGCAGGTTGGGCAAACATTTAACCCAACCACTGGGTTAAAACAACCCAATTGCTGGGTTTGTCCATTTTCAACCCAACTTGGGTTGTTTTTAACCAAACATTTTTTAGAGTGTAGTTTAAACTAGTACAGCAAATTTTATATCGGTCATAACTTCTGAAATAGCGCAGACACTGGACAAGGATGAATACAGTATGTGCTTTATAAGTACTAATAAATAGCCAATATACTAGTAATATGCAAGCTAATAAGCAACTAGTTAATAGTGAGAATTGACCCCTAAAATAAAGTGGGTAACACTTTATAATAATTGCACACTATGAATTATTATAGTAAATAGCTCATTCATCATTTATAAAACATTAGTAAGCAGTTTATAAGTACAGCTATAAATACTTTGTTCTTTATTTAGAAGCATATCTATAATGATTATTGTATTTTCATATTTTATTAATGATCAATTTATCATTTCTAAATTAAGTATTAAATTATTTACAAACCAGTTATTGAGGAGCTGTCAGTGGTTCATAAGATCATTTAGGAAGTGTAAGTAAATGATTAATAAACTATTTAAACATACATTTACACATCTTATTATTTAGACATATAGTAATAGTTACTCAGTGTGTTAATAAATGCTTTATTAACACACATTCCTACTGTAAATCATGATTAATTCAGGTAGTTAAAAAACATTTAGTAGTTGTACTTTTTTGTGAGCTCATCTAAAGTAAGAACTATTTATGCCTCTTAAAGCTTTTACAAAGAAGATTTAAAGACTCAGTTATCTTCTGAACAGAAAAAGGAAAAACACAACACAGAGTGATACAGAACATAGAAATATTTATTTCAAGATGCAAACAATGAAACTGTATAACTGTAGACTTGATTTAACATGAAAAATAAACCTCTGCGATGTCATAGAAAAATAAAAAAAGGAACTAAACAAGCAACTAAATGAACAGAAAGCAACAAAATAAGAAAGAAAATTAATATAGATAAAAAAAATAAGCAACAAAATGAATATACACCAACGAAATAAGCAACAAATTGAACAAAATAAGCGAATATAAATTTAAAAAATAAGCAAAAAAATGAACATATGCCAAAAAAAAAAAGAAAAAAAATAAGCAAAATATTTTAGTGCATTAAGAAGGATTTCTTGTTTCAGTTTCACGGCTGAGTGAAAATTCAGTGCAAACAGTGAGTCACAAATATAAATAGAAGTGCCAAAATTCCACATAAAATCCAAATAAATTCTACATTTCAAACTGAAGACTCACAAAAACAAATATACTCAATAAATGATCAAACAATATATGAAATGTACCTTTTATATAAATTCTTGCCATGTCAGTGCTCTTACACTAATTACAGTGACTGAACATGACCACTTGTACTTTCTTGAAATGTCATGAATCAATCTGCCAAATGCACCGTGTTCCTTTGCCAGCTCGTTCCACTCAATCACTGCAGGTGCTCAGAAAGCAGACTCTCCGTCCGTTTTTATTTGCTGTATTTTGTCACTCTTGTAATCCAGTGTTGGCACTGGTAAATTTTATTCAGCAATGTTTACACTTTACAGAAATGTATTTTTATATCAGATTGCAAAAGGAAAAGTTATTTTCTGGAGGTGCACATGCAGGAATTTCTATTTTCTATGACATTGCAGAGGTTTATTTTTCATGTTTTATCAAGTATACAGTTTCATTTTTTGCACCTTGAAATAAGTTTTCTTCTATGTTCTGTGTCACTCTTTTCTGTTTAGAAGATAACTGAGTAAAAGCTTTACGAGGCATAAATAGTCCTCACTTTAGATGAACTGACAAAAATAGTTAACTGACAACTACTAAATGTTTTTTAACTACCTGAATTAATCATGAATTACAGTAGGAATATGTGTTAATAAAGCATTTATTAACACACTAAGTAACTATTACTATATGTCTAAATAATAAGATGTATAAACGTACATTTAAATAGTTTATTAATCACTTTCTAAATGATCTTATGAACCACTGAACTTCTAAATAACTGGTTTTTAATGAATGAAATACTTAATTTATTTTTATTGTTTAAAACAATAACTATGATATTATTGTGTGAGATGTGCTTTCTGCATCACTGCAATATTGATGGTGGACTTTTTGCCCAAATTTTTTTTTTTTTTGCAGAAATTTTATCCACTGAAATTCATGCCTTGGACTTCTAAGGATCATGCCTTCAGAAGACTTGCAAAACAACTATCATTTGTGTTCCATGGAAGAAGAAAAAAATCATATGGATTTGGAACAACATGAATGTGTGTAAATGATGGCAGAACTTATGCAGAAATCATTTCCATTAAGTCATCTGGACTTATCAGAGCTCTTCGCGTTTGCCAGCCTTTAGTACTCTTGATGATTTTTCAGCCCTGAATAATTATCCACACAATATTCGCAGCCAGGAAGAGCAGGTGGGCGGTAACACCATCATTATGCGCATTTACTCTCAACTCTACTCTTAACGGCAGTAGCAGAAGAGGTTAAATGAAGCTTTGCCCTGTTCATATGTGTCTCCACACATTTGTATTTTCTATTGATTTGCGAGTTGGGTCAGAGAGTGCTGCATTGGTATTAATGTATTCCAGCACTTCTTCAGCGTGTTGGGTGCCCACCGTCCACAAGGATTTAACTGGGTCATAACCAGACCCCAATCGCCCCCCAAGGCCACGTTTCACAAAGCTCTTCATTTAGACTGAGTTCCAAAGCAGCACTGGTACCAAAGTTCAAGTTCACACTAGCCAGTGAAAAGCACGCGCTATTTCCTGCAGTAGCTCTCATTCGACACTCATAACCATTCAGACAAAGGGCAGACGCTTTTCAAATACATACAATTTTGTGGAAATGCGTGAAAATCCCTAGCTTCATAGTGCACGTCAATTATATACTGGAGGCCCAAAGATTGCGCAGCTACAGTATACAGCCTTTTCACCTTTAGAGAAAAAGAAAATATTTGCAATGTGATGGCTAAAACAATTATTATTCAGACCACAGGGATGCATGAATTATGATATGTGCCTTGTATTGATTTCACGCCTGACAGACCACCGCCTTTAACCAGCGAGAAGCTTGCAGTTTTCAGGAGCAGATGATCTATCAAAGCAATAATAGAGTAATTCTCCTTTTTAATTGGACAATGTTAGACTGGCGCATTAGTCTCGCCGCTCAAATGCCCTTTTTCATGTAATCTGTAATTGAAACATTGCATTGCCACACAGACACAGCCAGGTAAGAGACGGAACCTCGTTCAACTTGCAAAGCTGCTTTAAACACAGTGAGCTTGTCTGCCCATCATAAATGGTCCTTTTTTTGTTAATGGGGTTTGCAAGAATCCCCTTTGCTCACATTTGTGGAATTTATCATCTTTGTTGGACTTAAACAAAGCAACCTTGCAACACCTCAGCACATACCAATAGCAACCACCTATAACGCCTTAGAAACCATACTGCAACACGCTATCCAGACGTGTCATGCCCTTTGTAGCCAAGTGGATTTTGAATACAACTCTGTCGGACACTTCGGATAAAAACTATTTGGCTAAACTTTACTTAAAGCCTTTATGCTTTATAAAGGTATCCATAATGTACATTATAATGCATTATATCTATTCTTAAATAATTGTAACCAAAGTTTATATGCATTATAATATTTGCAGATTTCTTGTTACATCTGAAATTGGTTGTTTGTCATGTGTTTTTATGCATTATACTTTGTAAAGGCATAATAGAAGTATTATAATGTATTAAAACTGTGGATATAATTATTAATGACACCATACAATGCATTACAAGGCATAATTAATGCATTAAAATACTTTTATAATGCATAAAGACTTTAGGTAAAGTGTTACCAAATAGGTAAAAATAATGAATAATAAAATATTAAAAAAATTAAAATAACAAAAATTACATTTTGATATTATCACTTTTTCTTCAATCTAAAGACGGATCAGAAATCACGAGAATTGTTACTGTATATTCTACATTTTTATGTTTCTCTTTGGTCTTTGGGTTTATACAGTTACAAGAAAAAGTATGTGAACCCCTTGCAGAATCTGTGAAAATGTGAATAATTTAAAAAAATATATAAGAGAGATCATACAAAATACATGTTATTTTTTATTTAGTACTGTCCTGAGTAAGATATGTTACATAAAAGATGTTTACATATAATCCACAAGACAAAAAAAATAGCTGAATTTATTAAAATTACCCCGTTCATAAGTATGTGAACCACTGATTCTCAATACTGTGTGTGGTTACCTGATGATCCACGACTGTTTGTGTGTTTTGTNCATGGAGGATTTTTCTGAAGAACAGAGTTCAGTTTAACTGCTCAGAACAAACAAGGGACTCATGAACAACCATCACAAAACAAAAAAAACAGTCGTGGATCATCAGGTAACCACACACAGTATTAAGAATCAGTGGTTCACATACTTATGAATGGGGTTATTTTATTAAATTCAGCTATTGGTTTGTCTTGTGAACTAAATGCAAACATATTTTATGTAAAATATCTTACTCAGGATATTACTAAATAAAAAATAACATGCATTTTGTATGCTCTCTCTTATTTTATTAAAATTATTCACATTTTCACAGATTCTGCAAGTGGTTCACATACTTTTTCTTGCAACTGTACATATAAAAGTACCAGGGGCGCAGGAAGATTGGTTTGGGGGAGTTGAACGGGGGTGGGTGCGGTTTAATGGTATATAAACAAATAATATACACTTTGGGATGTGCTGGAGGAGACTTTACAGAGGGATCACCTCTTGCATTGTCAATACAAGATCTTGACCAAAAATAAATGCAGATCTTGATGGAAATATTATCATAACATTTATTTCCATCATGAGGTGCATAAAATTTTGGACTATTGAGGTATCTTTGCAGGCAATAAACGAGTCTGCACGGGCAACAGGAAATAAACAATAATGAATAAATAAATAAACACTTTTGCCTACCTTACAGACTTGCGCTTGAGTCAACTTCTTGTTTATTTAATTGTTCTATAATGTATCAATATCACAACTTATTTTAAATAATTCAGATTATTTTAATAAATTTTTCAAGAAACTACAGTTTCAGTTTTTCTATACTTCAAAACGTCTCAGGTTACGAATGTAACTATGGTTCCCTGAGAGGGAACGAGATGCTGCGTTAAAGCGCTGTGGGAATGCCTGTGCGTGATTGAAGTGCAAACTACAAAGCACACCAGAACCAAACAGTGTCAGCTTCTGATATAGGCTAAGGCAAGTCGGTCACAGGCATGCTGGGAGTATGACAAAGCTACACATCGTCTCATTCCCTCTCAGGGAACCATTGTTACATACCTAACCTGAGACGTTCCCTTTCAAGGGAACTCGCACTGCGTCAAAGCACTGTGGAAACACAATACCCACAATACCCCTGCCGCCATAGTACAAAGTGTCTTTCTGTGTAAAACCAAAGGGCACACTAGGACGAGAGCACCCTGTGACATCCAGAAAAGAGGTTCTCTGAGCTGGAGATAATACACTCTTTTTTGCATTTAGCCTCAACCCCAAAATCCTCATGTGGGCGAGAACAGCATCTCGATGCTGACCCACCAACTCTCTCAACTGAGCCAGAATCAGCCAGTGTTCTATGTCAGTGGTTCCCAACATTTTCTTTTAGGGGCCTTTCACATATCATGTCTTTTCCGCGCTCAAGTCAGTTATTTCCAATGTAGCCGCGCGGCAGGCGCGCAACGTGCATGCGGAGTGTTTTCCAGGTGCATCAAGATGAAAACTTCTCAACTTTTCAGAATGCCGCAAGCGCACTGCAGGTCATGGAACAAGAACCAACCAATCAGATTTGGCCTTTCGGTAACAAAACATCGAAATCTCAGCCGAACAGCTGATCATAGCTGTACAGGGTGTTTTTTATATCTCATCTCCATAAATATATCTAGTAGTAAAGCTAATGCAAGGGCTAGAAATCAATTTATCCTTTGCTGAAACTTCCTACTCCTCGTGGAAAGTGCAGTTCATGGATGCATAGCAACGACAGATGCCACGGGAGCGCAAGTGCTTTGGAAAGAAGGAGAAAGCGGTGCGGCCGCGCTTTCCACGCGTTTTTAGACGCGATATGTGAACGGCCCCTAATCTTTCTTCCGTTTGATGCCTATTGAAGTAGTGTACAGAGGTAACCAAGGAAACTCTACACTGCAAAAATGCTTTTATTTAGTATTTTGTCTTTTCCTTCCAGCAGTAATATGCAGAGATGGAAACTCGAGTCTGCGACTTGGACTCGAGTCGCATTTAAAGGTGCTAAATAGGATGTTTTGTTTTATACATTTTTGCAATATTACTTGAAACTGTCTTTACTAACTGATAAAAGACTATTTATTAGGTGCACTGAAAGGAATATTATTAATATACATCATCTGTGCACGAGGTAGAGCCTTAAAAACATCAGCCAATCGTTTACGCAATCATCGCCAAACGATTGGCCCTCTGGCTTGTCAATCACTGCCATGACGTTCCTTGTGAGAGACGCGTGGCTGCGTGCTCCAGTAACTTTCCACACTCTACAGGCGCCGCATGCAATGTTTTTGTCAGGAGACAGGAGTAACAACTGCAGATTATGAGTTCCCTGCAGTGAGTCCGACATAATGAATTCACTAAGTGTGTGCGTGGCTTTAAGTCGCGCACACACTTAACGATTGTAAGGCCGATTATGAATGTAAATTGATACTTATGACTGATCGCGCTCAAACGCGTCCAGTCAGAGCCAGTTGCGTTCAGTCTGCGATTACAGTCGGTGTTCAAATTCCATGTGAAAGTATATAAATCTGCTTCAGGAGCAGGAAACAATCGCTGTATGTTGAACAAAGTCTTAGAATGTTTTAGCTAGTCGTTAAATGTGTGCCCGGCTTAATAACACAGCGAATGCCGGTGGTAAACACTCGTGTTCCAATACTCCTGCACGAGTTTTGGGAGGCGTTCACTCGAAATGGAGGGGGGTTGTTCTTACGCATGCGCTCATTTCAAAAACTCACTAACAGTCTTTGGATTCACCTTTAAGTCGCAAAAATAAATGACTCGAGACTTGACTTGGACTTGAAGAGAGAGATTTGTGAAGAATACAAGTCATTTGGTGTGGCATTCCCGATTACGTTCTCTATTTACTACCCCACATGATGGCATGAAACACCACATTTTACTATTCATTTATTCCCAAATATGTGCTGCAGCAGCGAATATCACAAATCATCTTTAAACACACCAAGCCATCGAGCGTGTGATGCATCTGAAGGCACGCAAATTCATCACCCATTAGAAAACTTGTTAAAATAGCAACAAATAATAACAATATAGCCAAGCCTTACCTTGTGATAGACTTTGACATTTCATTTGAAAAGCAATCAATTAATCCGAAGGGAAGCTGCCGTGTTCCACAGCTGCAGAGGCTTGCTTGTGACCATCATTTTCAAAAAGTACATGTCCTTTTAATTTTTTTAATTTATTTTTGCCCAAGTATTTGATAATGCATTTAATATCCAGATTTACCATGTTAAATTGTATTTGGATTGAGCGAGCACTTCCATTCGCATTTTATGACCCTGTCCGTCCGACTCATTTCCACAGATCGGTTTGTTAAGTCGCAGTGCGTTATTATATTGTCTTATCACAAATGAGACACACGGATGGAAATGTTGTTCGTTGTGTTGTTTACTGTAACGCTTGTCAATACATAGGTTTTGTTATCGCCGGCGCTCACTGGAAGACTACATTTTCCAGCATTGCTTGAGATCTACAGCAAACTACGGCACCTCATATAGCTCAAAATACACAGCACTTTTTTCCTTGCAGTGGTTCGAAATGCTATAATTTTTGTATAAAGTTAGAAAGTAATAGAAATTATTTAAGTAGTATTTTGTGTGCTTTATTAGGCAATTTCAAAGTAAAAGTAATCTGTTTTGATTTTTAAATACACTGTTAATTACAATAACAACTAGCTGAAAAAATATATTGATAAAAATAGAACAAAGACTTGTCTTGAGACTTCACTTGGACCCCTAAAGACTTGAGACTTGACTTGACTTGGACTTGACTGCAGAGACTTGTGAACATGTCTGGTAATATGCTACAAATCCACGCTGTTGCTTGATTATGAGCAACGCTTTACATAAAAATAGTGCACATAATGGAACTCCAAGTTGACAGGAATACAAGACAGCAAACAGGACATAAGCTAATATGCGCATGTCACAAAGTCATTCGAATGAAGGCGCCATATCGGATTAGATAACGTCTCATGTAAACAGTCCACCGAATCTTTCAATCCGAATGACAAAAAAAGTGTACATGTAAATGTGGCTACTGTTTGGTTCAGGTGTGCTTTATAGTGTCCTGGTCATGACGTCACCCGCCTATGATGTTTCGTCACGCCACTGGACTGATTTCACATGTGCTTCACGACGCAATCACGCAGAGGCGTTCCCACAGCGCTTTGACGCAGCGCGAGTTCCCTTGAAAGGGAATTATGTTTAGTTTAATGTGTTACTTGCTGTTCTTTGTAATTTTTTGTGAAATTTACAAGCAAATTTTGAGGAAATTCATTTTTACTGTATTACCTGAATTACAAATATGAAGATTCGTGTCGGTGCTGAATTTAAAACCTGTGAATTAACCATACGTGTAGTTAACCTTTTTAAGCTTTTGTTCTGGTGATCAAAAAATACATCCAACTCAATTCTTCAATTTCAAATGAAAGTGTTTGTGCACAAAACAAAACACGACTCCACATGAAGTGCGAATGTTTAGGCTGCTCTTTGATCCGCTTGAAACGCCTGCCATTTAAGAGACATCAATAAATGATGATGACAAATAAGACATACAGATAAAAAGGTGGTGGATGATAGCGATGGTTGCCGAGACGATAATGTTACGTAGCTTCAACATGCTCTGTACATCAAAAGAGAGGAAGCTACCCTGGATATTGAATTCAAAGGCCTGATAAATTGAAAGAATTACAGCCCTCTTGGTAGTTTAGGCTGTTTTCTTAACTGAGTAGTCTTCAGAATCAATAAGATTCAAGATTCAAGATTCAAGATTCAAGAGTTTTATTTGTCACATGCACAATTATATAGAGCATATATAACCAGCAGTGAAATGAGAGTCAGGTCCGCTCCATGGACAGTGCAATTATTAAAGAATACAACACA
>RJVU01053528.1:2416005-2432804 GCA_003731715.1 Anabarilius grahami | reverse complement strand
CATATTTCTGTGGCCTCTACTTCTCATAATTTCTTTCATTCATGTGGACATAAATTTGACATGTGACAGCTTGAGACTGTTTCAGACCAGGCACAGCCCTTCAACACCCTGCACACACTGATCAGGAATGGTTTGAGGAACATGATGAAGAGTTCAAGGTGTTGACTTGGCCTCCAAATTCCCCAGATCTCAATCCAATTGAGCATCTGTGGGATGTGCCGGACCAACAAGTTCGATCCTCGGCGGCTCCACCTCACAGCCTACAAGATATTCTGTAGCACTGCTACTTTTAGACTTGAGCACCGCCTTTGATACTGTAGACCAATGTTCTTCTTAGAACAGGCGGTGGGCATAAGTGGTTCTGCCCTAAGTTGTTTCCAATCTTACAAACAGGAGTTTTTCAGTCAACGTTGGGCAGTTTCACTCTGGTTCTGTCCCTCTGACCTGTGGTGTCCCCCAAGGCTCTACTCTAGCTCCCATATTATTCTCTCTCTATATGCTTCCACTTGGTTCTATCTTTGAGAAGTATGGTATAAGTTACCATTGTTACACAGAAGACACACAAATATATCTTCCTTTGAAACATAAGAATAGTTTAGACCCTGCGGTTGCTTGCATATTAAGCAGGTGCTCATAATGTTTTGGCCCATCGGTGTATATTCTACAAGTACTGAAGAACTACATTACAAAAAGTACGGTTTTTATGTAATACAAATGTATTACATAAAACCGAGTGTAATATAATTATGCAAAGTGTTATGAAAACAAATAAACCAGTGCCCCTTTGGCTTTCCACAACGAATGTTTAATCTGCTGTCTGTCTTACAAATGCCTCAGTAGCAGCTCTCAGTGGTTACTGTATACAATAAATTCCATTGCTTTCCTCTATTTGCTAATGCAAAGAAAGAAACAACACAGTTTGCCATGTGATGGATGTAAGAAATCATGGAAATGAGAAATGACCAAGACTATGTCTGAGTCACGCTGTAGTAACATGAGCGGCCCTGCCTGAATTCCTGTGACATCAAACAGCAGTTCCATTGTAAATGATGAATCAGCAAGGCAGTGGCAGTTTGCTCAGGTTAAATGAATTTTATTCTTTTGTTTTGTAGTCTTTTTAAGATTTCATGGGAAAATTTGGTCTTGTGTCAGAATGCAACAAACAATGGTAACATAGTTTATGCTCTATATATAATTTGAAGAAAAAAAAAGAAAAAAAAACTATGTATTTTAAGTGATGTGACTTTTCCAAAATAAAAAAATAATAGTTTGAAAAAAAATTATAATATAATATCCCAGCCCCACTGGGGTTGCACAAGCTCTCTTAGCCATGATTTCTATAACTTTTTGCAATATTTATTTTCTTAGACGTCATGTTAATAATTGGCTTAGCATCACTTAGCATCACAAGATCACAGGATTTGCATTAATTAAATAAGCCTGGCCTCTCATACATATACAGACTCATTCTCACACACTATGCACAAACTAATGTTATGGGTGAGTTGGTAACATTAATTAGTAAAACCATTAAATGAATAAACTTTGAAACATCGTTTTAACTCATCATTTTTACATGAAGATCAAGACAACAGCACATCCATATTTTGATCAGTTCAACTGGCCTGGGATAAATGGATCTTGATTAGCTGATATTGTGCATCTCAAGTTTATGTTTTCATTTTTGCAATCACAAAATTGCAAAACCATGGAGAGACTAAAATATGGTCAACGCAACAGACATACAAAAGCTTTGTCTCCTGAGTAGGAGTTTCATAGATTAGTCATGTAGTTGTGTAATCGATTACTTCAACCACTAGTCGGCGCTGTCTGAAGCCTTTGAGGACACGAGCTTGCATGTAATGACATCGGTTCCTTCACCTATCCAAGCAGGCAAAATCATATCTTGTCCCTGCCACCAGTACACAGAGTAAAATAATTTTTGCAAAGATAATCCTGCATCCTTCTCATGTTGACGAGCTTGTTTTTCTTGACTCAAGCAAGCCATGACCATGATCAAGAGCAATACGTGCCAGGAGGACCATGACAGCGAACAGACTACGTGAATTTTCTGTTTTTCAGAGCGCATTTAGGCCACGCCCACACCGGGGGGAAACAATCCAACCCTCTCCATTGACTTTGTATTGCGTGAAGCTGCCTCCTTGTCATTTCTTGCTTCTAACACAAGACAGAACAATGCCTAAAAGCTGCTGCGTAACAGGGTGTACAGCAAACAAGCTAAAAAGCCCAGAACTACGTTTTTATAAGGTTCCGAACCATAAAATACAGCCTTTTAGGAGACAGGAGTGGATACAGGTAATAAGATATGAAGCGTCAGCAGGAAGAATGGGTAAATTGTTGGTAAATTTTAGTTTCTCAGTATATCTCCTCCTCTCAGGTTCACATGGGTGGTGAAATAATCCTTTGACCTGGTTAAAACGAATGAATAATGTTTTTGTTTGTTTTGTTTTTTTAGCATATACTGTCACCGATTACGTTCCCCTCCAGTGGGCGTAGTTCTCAGAGTAATATGACACGTTGCACTCTGTCTCAATTGCCTGTATCCACTTTTGTGTTTTTTGGGGTTGATAGCATATAAAAACTTACTTTTAGCTTGTTTGCTGAACACCCTGTCACAGCAGCTTTTAGACATTGTTCTGTTTTTTGTTATAAGTCAGAAATGACAAGGAGGCAGCTTCACGCAATACAAAGTCAGTGGAAAGGGTTGGATTGTTTCCCCCCGTTGGGCGCGGTTTTCAGATTATGACATGTGACTCTGTCTCTATTAAGCCCAAAATATAGTTCACTTTTTACGCGTACACGAGGGTCCGCCGGATTTTTGTAACCGCCCATTTTAAGGTTGCACATGCACATTTAATTTTTTTGTAGTAAGTAGTTTATCCACAAGGTGGCAACAGTGCCCTGGGGCATTGATTCACAAGGTAGTCAAAGAGGAACTGCATAAACAGAACAGACCTGAACACATGCAAGCTACAGCGACAATGGAGGCCTACATAGACGAGAGATTGTGTGAAGAGGTCAGAAAGTACCCTCATTTGTACAACTCTAGCATTAAAGAATACAAAGATATTTACATGGGTTGTAACTCGTGGCGAGAGATTGCTCAAAACTGTGCATGTGTCGAACGCCTGTGTACGCTTACGAAATTAAGTATTCTTTCCAAGGCTGTGCGTTCGACTGTGCGCGTACACTAGTATACGTGTAAAAAACGAAGTATACCCATGGCTTTAGGCTATAAAACTATTTCTCAATGGTTGCCTGAAGATTTAAGTGATGTGAGTACAAATCCATTATTTTTACCTGTGAAATGTTTTATGATCATGTTATATAATATAGTTCATTTTTTCAAATTAATTTGATTAATATATACAATTATGCATGCACATATATTACGACATCAAAGACGCCAATGTTAAAGGATTAGTTCACTTCTGAATGAAAATTTCCTGATAATTTACTCACCCTCATGTCATCCAAGATGTTCATGTCTTTCTTTCTTCAGTCGAAAAGAAATTAAGGTTTTTGAGGAAAACATTCCAGGATTTTTCTCCATATAGTGGACTGTTGGTGTCAATTACCCCTAGTTGACACAAACTACTCTTTTCAAGTCGTATGTAAGTCTGCATATTTGCGCTCATCTTTTCTTCCCTATCATGACTTATGTCTGAGTGAAACGGCTTCTGGAACAAGAACAAATGTAGGGCGGGGCTTGAATTTGTCTGTGTGGAATTGATTGGATGGTTGTGGTTTGCTATTGGTGGATCTCATGTGAGTGACAGGTTGCCCCGCCCTCATCATCAGAGAAGAGAAGAGATGCTGCAAGAGGGAGCGGAAGTTACTCTGATTCAAGATTACGAGGAACATGAGTTCAAAATAATAATAATGCGAACAGATAAATCATTTTAAACACTGCAATATTCCATAAAAAGAATTGTCAATTTTGATTTCAGAATAAATTTTTAGATTAGCATAAATCATGCAACCCCTACTTCTGAGCAAGTGATCAATAGAATGTCATTATTGCATTTCTGCTTTATCAGTTTTAGTAATGGTTCTCAAACGGTTCTGTAGTGTACTGTAACTGTAACTGAGAACCTGTTGGTTCTAAGACACTTGCAATAACAAAAACTTTAATGTTTTTTTTTAGAAAAAAGCTATTTGGATTGCGAGGCGAACCTCATCCAAAAGTCACCCTCCTCAAGGTCATCAACTAATTCACAGACTGGCTAGAACAGCTTGCTGCACACAGTAAATGACCCATTTCAACTGGGAATGGAAAGCCTACGCTGGCTTTTCTTGCATTGCACGGATATATGTTGTCTATGCTGCATAATACAGTCTGCTGCTCATTGGACTCAGATTCCAATCTATCGATCAAACCAAGTGGACAGATACACCTGAACCCAACAGCAGCTCACAGCAGCTCCACTATCCAATGTTGCTTTTTGCAACGACAATCTCAGTACAGCACGCACTCATGATAACAACATCTCCAATGTCTGTTTCCATGACAACCTATTAGCATCAGCACTGACATACCTGCCCTGTACCTGTTCAGTGTGCACTCGCACATCACACATGATCTGGAGTAAACCTCTCCAGCACATAATATCTGTGTCGAGTCTGCTTTAAGCTGCCATAGTGGTTTAATTTAAATTCTCAATTCATTTTAATATGTGGCCATGTTCAGGGAGGCTGATATGTAAATTAGTATAGACCTAACTAACCAATAAATGTATAGCACATTCAAATGGTAAATCTGATTCCATACATACCGAAAATTTGCATAATTTGCAAAATAGTACGAGTTTGACAGCAGTATGTTATTCTGAACTCAGCCCTGTTCAGTGATGAAGCTAGGGTGACCAGATGTCCCTGTTTTCCCAGTTTTTGGTGTCCTGTCCCTGCAAATGCCCCCACACCTTCAAAACACCCCTCAAATAATGTATGCTGCAAAATCACCTTGGTACCAGAGCAATCATGTAGTGATTATTTTCACCAACAGAGGGGGCTGCAAGCTACACTGATTACTTGGCTGGTCGCTACTTCTTTAAAGTCACCATGAAATCAAAATTTTGGGGGGGATATTGTAGTTTATTCTAAATTATTTATTGTTTTAACTTCATGTGCCTCGTGATCTTGAATCAGAATAACTTCCCCTGCCTATCGTAGCAGCATCTCTTCTCTTCTCTGATGATGAGGGCGGGGCAACCTGTCACTCCAATAGCATGAGATACCAATAGCAAACCACAATCATCCAATCAATCCCTCACAGACAAAATCAAGACCACCCTACATTTGTTCTTGTTCCAGAAGCCGTTTGACTTGGATATACGTCACAATAGAGAAGAAAAGGCCATCAAAGAGGCACTGTTATGAGTTTCAAGGTAGGCTAGTCACAACCATGGTGGTGGTTGAGAAGATTCCCCCTACTATATGTAAAGCGCTTTGAGTACCCAGAAAAGCGCTATATAAATGTAACAAATTATAATTATTATACTCATGTTAAATTACAGTAATACTGACTTTCTATATGTGCTTAGATGGCCTGAACAGGATTTTTTTTTCACACATAGCTTTAAGCGTTCTCGAAATGTCTTACCAATACGTCGCAGTAATTCACACAACTGAACTATACAAACTAGGTGAAAGTACATATGTTAATAAATGAAAAAATGGATCAACTTTTCGATTACACTTGCAACAATTAATTTTGCAGAAAGCAAAAAGATTATTTTGTGATCAAAATCAGCCTAAAATGCAAAATAAGAGTATTAGGGTAAGTAAAGAAAAGCACAAACTTAAAAACATTTTAAAAGTTGTAATTACTATATATTCAAAGTTTGAAAAATGAAAATATTAATACAATTAGAAAAAAAAAAAATTTGTTAAACAGTTTTATTTGTATTTAATAAATGATTTAATAATTGATCTTATATTGATTTTGTTTTATTTTTGTTATTTTGGTACAGTCATACTTTTGTTATGTATATATACATACAACAAAAAAGTTGGGACACTGTACAAATTGTGAATAAAAACAGAATGCAATGATGTGGAAGTTTCACATTTCAATATTTTATTCAGAATACAACATAGATGACACATCAAATGTTTAAACTGAGAAAATTTATCATTTTAAGGGAAAAAAGTTGATTTTAAATTTCATGGCATCAACACATCTCAAAAAAGTTGGGACAAGGCCTTGTTTACCACTGTGTGGCATCCCCTCTTCTTTTTATAACAGTCTGCAAACGTCTGGGAACTGAGACGACAAGTTGCTCAAGTTTAGGAATAGGAATGTTGCCCCATTCTTGTCTAATACAGGCTTCTAGTTGCTCAACTGCCTTTGGTCTTCTTTGTCGCATCTTCCTCTTTATGATGCGCCAAATGTTTTCTATGGGGAAAAGATCTGGACTGCAGGCTGGCCATTTCAGTACCTGGATCCTTCTTCTACGCAGCCATGATGTTGTAATTGATGCAGTATGTGGTCTGGCATTGTCATGTTGGAAAATGCAAGGTCTTCCCTGAAAGAGACGACGTCTGGATGGGAGCATATGTTGTTCTAGAACTTGGATATACCTTTCAGCATTGATGGTGCCTTTCCAGATGTGTAAGCTGCCCATGCCACACGCACTCATGCAACCCCATACCATCAGAGATGCAGGCTTCTGAACTGAGCGCTGATAACAACTTGGGTTGTCCTTGTCCTCTTTAGTCCGGATGACATGGCGTCCCAGTTTTCCAAAAAGAACTTCAAATTTTGATTCGTCTGACCACAGAACAGTTTTCCACTTTGCCACAGTCCATTTTAAATGAGCCTTGGCCCAGAGAAAACACCTGCGCTTCTGGATCATGTTTAGATATGGCTTCTTTTTTGACCTATAGAGTTTTAGCCGGCAACGGCGAATGGCACGGTGGATTGTGTTCACCGACAATGTTTTCTGGAAGTATTCCTGAGCCCATGTTGTGATTTCCATTACAGTAGCATTCCTGTATGTGATGCAGTGCCGTCTAAGGGCCTGAAGATCACGGGCATCCAGTATGGTTTTCCGGCCTTGACCCTTACGCACAGAGATTGTTCCAGATTCTCTGAATCTTTGGATGATATTATGCACTGTAGATGATGATAACTTCAAACTCTTTGCAATTTTTCTCTGAGAAACTCCTTTCTGATATTGCTCCACTATTTTTCGCCGCAGCATTGGGGGAATTGGTGATCCTCTGCCCATCTTGACTTCTGAGAGACACTGCCACTCTGAGAGGCTCTTTTTATACCCAATCATGCTGCCAATTGACCTAATAAGTTGCAAATTGGTCCTCCAGCTGTTCCTTATATGTACATTTAACTTTTCCGGCCTCTTATTGCTACCTGTCCCAACTTTTTTGGAATGTGTAGCTCTCATGAAATCCAAAATGAGCCAATATTTAGCATGACATTTCAAAATGTCTCACTTTCAACATTTGATATGTTATCTATATTCTATTGTGAATAAAATATAAGTTTATGAGATTTGTTAATTATTGCATTCCTTTTTTATTCACAATTTGTACAGTGTCCCAACTTTTTTGGAATCGGGTTTGTATATATTATATATATACACACAGTATCTCACCATTTCATTATACAGTGGTATGCGAAAGTTTGGGAACCCCTTGATTCTTAATACTGTGTGTGGTTACCTGGATGATCTTTTTTTTTTGTGATGGTTGTTCATGAGTCTCTTGTTTGTTCTGAGCAGTTAAACTGAGCTCTGTTCTTCAGAAAAATCCTCCATGTCCTGCAGATTCTTCAGTTTTCAAGTATTTTTTGCATATTTGAAGCCTTTACTGAATGATTTTGAGATTCGTCTTTTCACGCTGAGGACAATTGAGGGACTCAAACACAACTATTAAAAAAGGTTCAAACATTCACTGATGCTCCAGAAGGAAACACGGTGCATTAAGAGTCGGGAGGTGAAAACTTTTTGAATTTAAAGATCAAGGTAAATTGTTCTTAATTTGTCTTCCGGGAAACATGCAAGTATCTTCTGTTGCTTCCGAAGGGAAGTACTAAATAAAAAAATAAAAATTCAACAAAATAAGAAAAATTGACTTCTTCATCCTGTTCAAAAGTTTTCACCCCCCGGCTCTTAATGCGTCGTGTTTCCTTCTGGAGCATCAGTGAATGTTTGAACCTTTTTTAAAAGATGTCTTTGAGTCCCTCAGTTGTCCTCAGTGTGAAAAGATGGATCTTAAAATCATACAGTCACTGCTGGAAAGGGTTCAAATATGCAAAGAAATCCCTGAAAACTGAAGAATCTGCAGGACATGGAGGATTTTTCTGAAGAACAGAGCTCAGTTTAACTGCTCAGAACAAACAAGAGACTCATGAACAACCATCACAAAACAAAAAAATAGATCATAGATCATCCAGGTAACCACACACCGTATGAAGAATCAAGGGTTCCCAAACTTTTGAAGAGAGATATTTTAATAAATTCAGCTACTTTTTTGTCTTGTGAACTAAATGTAAACATCTTTTATGTAAAATATCTTACTCAGGACAGTACTAAATAAAAAATAACATGCATTTTGTATGATCTCTCTAATTTTGTTAAAATTATTCACATTTTCACAGATTCTGCAAGGGGTTCCCAAACTTTTGCATACCACTGTATGTTCTCAAGGGACAATTCTATAGAAATGAAAATTGGATATACTTTAGAGTAGTCAATGTGCAGCTTGTATAGCAGTCGGGGCAGTCGTGGCCTAATGGATAGAGAGTCGGACTTGTAACCCAAAGGTCATGGGTTCGAGTCTCAGGTCCGGCAGGGATTGTCGGTGAGGGGAGTGAATGTCCAGCGCTCTCCCCACCTTCAATACCACGACTGAGGTGAGACCCTTGAGCAAGGCACCGTACCCCCAACTGCTCCCCGGGCGCCGCAGCAATGGCTGCCCACTGCTCCGGGTGTGTGTTCATGGTGTGTGTGTGTTCACTGCTGTGTGTGTGCGCACTTGGATGGGTTAAATGCAGAGCACAAATTCCGAGTATGGGTCACCATACTTGGCCTCACGTCACTTCACTTCACTTCACTTCAGTACAGATTTACTGTCCTCTAAAAATAACTCATCATACACCCATTATTGTCTAAATAACTGGCAACAAAAGTGAGTACACCCTAGGTGAAAATGTCAAAACTGTGTCCAAAGTGTCAATATTTTGTGTGAGCACCATTGTTATCTAGCACTGCCTTAATCCTCCTGGGCATAGAATTCACCAGAGCTGCACAGGTTGTTGCTGGGATCCTCTTCCACTCCTCCATAATGATATCACGGAGCTGCTGGATGTTAGTCACATGGCGCTTCTCCCGCTTCTGCAACCTCTAAAGCAATGCTGGCAGCACTCATGCGTTTGTTTTTTGAAGCCATCTTCTGCACCTGACACACAGCACACAGCACAGGGTCTCAACTTCGATTCAAATTCTTTGGCCTGTTCTGAGTGGAAACCCGTCTTGAAAAACCTCTGTATGACCCTGGCCACTGTGCTGTAACTCAGTTTCAGGGTGTTACCAATCTTCTTATAGCCTAGGCCATCTTTGTGTAGAGCAACAATTCTAATTCTCAAATCCTCCGAGAGTTCTTTGCCATGAGGTGCCATGTTGAACATTCAGTGGTCAGTATGAGAGAATTGTACTCAAAGCACCAAATTTTAACTGCTATAATACAAGATACACAAATTTGTATGGGCCTGTCAAGCAGACAAAAACAGGAGCATGATGAATAGGACACTTGGCTTTGCATGGTTAAAAGACGTAGAGCTGTTATCACTTAGGGTGTACTCACTTTTGGTGCCAGTTATTTAGACAATAATGGCTGTATGTTGAGTTATTTTCAAAGGACAGTAAATCTATACTGCTATACAAGCAGCACATTGACAACTCTAAAATATATCCCATTTTAATTTCTATAGTACTGTTTTTTATATTTTATATTTTTCTTAAATATATACACATATATAAATATATATAATGTTTATAAAAAAAAAATATATATATACACAGTACACACATATATTATGTAAACACAAACTGGATTAATCGTTGAACAGCCCTAATATATAATTTATTTATTTATTCTTTTGTTATTTGAAATGTTTTTTCAGTGTATTTTTGGTGCATTGTATTAAAAACCTAAATATTATAATAATTATTAATTATAATAAAATATATATAACCCACAGCAATAAAAAAAAACAAGCAAATCGTCATAGTTCCCATCTTTTAATTCAAAGACAATAACAAGTGAGATTTCAATGAGATTTTGACCACTGCACTAGGAAATGTCTCCAGTTTCCATTTCAGAAATCTGCTCACTTTAACACAAGCTGTTTAAGACACCAGTGGATCACAGTCAACTCAGTATTATATACTTTTACTGCCCTCTTGTGTTCATTATAAAAGAATTCTGTACAGAGGTGATCCCAATGTTTATAAATGTCCAAAATATAATTCATGATCTTTGAGGGGAGTGAATATTAGTGGATTTTCAACACATTTTATTCTATAATGTCATAACATATCATATACAATTAACAGTACACTCAAAAATATATAAATGTAATGGTATTATATGGACTTTGAGATTTCCAAACATTATTAGAGCATAGTTAATGTGATGAACTACACCTGGTTACTCTGGCTCAGAACAGTTAGATCCTTTTGTTTGCAGCGATCGTACATGTTGCATACAAAGTAGTGATACACAGAGTGCAATATAGTGGCTAATTGCTTCAAGGTTACATTGACTTTATCCTTCGAGGCGAATGCTAGAGGTCTGATCTCTCTGGACTCTGGTTGTCATGGTATCTGTGTGCTGGTGGGGGTCAGTGGGGGAACTCATCTCTGTTTGCTGTAGCTCATTGCCCCGCTGTAATATCAGCGCAGGAGACACCTGGGCCCGCTGACACAGGACCTCAGAGTGAGCAGTGGACTGGCAACCCCCAGTGATTGCTTTCTCCAGCGTCCGGACCTCCACTCAGCACACACCATTAACCTGTGGCTCACGGAGCAGGACATATTAGTAACCTCACTCATAAGAACTTCCTCAAGGCGCACACACAATAGAGACTGACCCGCGCACTGTTGGTATGGCAATTTAGTGATATCCCCGCAGTTTTGGTCAGAGCTGGACAGACAAAAAACGAGCCCTTGTGTTTTTGGTCCAGGCAGCTCACCAATACGATCCAGAATTGGTCCTGTCAGACACCACCCATATACAGGTCCTTCTCAAAAAATTAGCATATTGTGATAAAGTTCATTATTTTCCATAATGTAATGATAAAATTAAACTTTCATATATTTTAGATTCATTGCACACCAACTGAAATATTTCAGGTCTTTTATTGTTTTAATACTGATGATTTTGGCATACAGCTCATGAAAACCCAAAATTCCTATCTCAAAAAATTAGCATATTTCATCCGACCAATAAAAGAAAAGTGTTTTTAATACAAAAAAAGTCAACCTTCAAATAATTATGATCAGTTATGCACTCAATACTTGGTCAGGAATCCTTTTGCAGAAATGACTGCTTCAATGCGGCGTGGCATGGAGGCAATCAGCCTGTGGCACTGCTGAGGTGTTATGGAGGCCCAGGATGCTTCGATAGCGGCCTTAAGCTCATCCAGAGTGTTGGGTCTTGCGTCTCTCAACTTTCTCTTCACAATATCCCACAGATTCTCTATGGGGTTCAGGTCAGGAGAGTTGGCAGGCCAATTGAGCACAGTAATACCATGGTCAGTAAACCATTTACCAGTGGTTTTGGTACTGTGAGCAGGTGCCAGGTCGTGCTGAAAAATGAAATCTTCATCTCCATAAAGCTTTTCAGCAGATGGAAGCATGAAGTGCTCCAAAATCTCCTGATAGCTAGCTGCATTGACCCTGCCCTTGATAAAACACAGTGGACCAACACCAGCAGCTGACACGGCACCCCAGACCATCACTGACTGTGGGAACTTGACACTGGACTTCAGGCATTTTGGCATTTCCTTCTCCCCAGTCTTCCTCCAGACTCTGGCACCTTGATTTCCGAATGACATGCAAAATTTGGACCACTGAGCAACAGTCCAGTGCTGCTTCTCTTTTTTGCCACACTTTTTCCTTCCCACAGACTTCCCACTGAGGTGCCTTGATACAGCACTCTGGGAACAGCCTATTCGTTCAGAAATTTCTTTCTGTGTCTTACCCTCTCGCTTGAGGGTGTCAATGATGGCCTTCTGGACAGCAGTCAGGTCGGCAGTCTTACCCATGATTGCGGTTTTGAGTAATGAACCAGGCTGGGAGTTTTTAAAAGCCTCAGGAATCTTTTGCAGGTGTTTAGAGTTAATTAGTTGATTCAGATGATTAGGTTAATAGCTCGTTTAGAGAACCTTTTCATGATATGCTAATTTTTTGAGAAGGACCTGTATATACACTGACCTTCAAAATGCACACACATACATAGAATAAAAGAGAAAAATAACAAACATGGCTTTAAGTTTTTAAAGTGGGCCTAACAGTAGTATTCAGGGAAGAAATACTACAAAAATTAACGTAATCAAATGAAAAATAACACTGGAAAGACGTTTTAGTCTAGGACTAGCTTAAGCTTTGTCTGTGAAACTGGGGGAAAAGGTTTTTATATAACCCCTCCTGTTCAAACCTCCCGCTCTAAGCAGGACTCAAACCCTGGTCCGCCGGCATGGGAGTTGGTCGCTCTAACAAGTACGCTAAAGACCACAGTCATTACATCTATAAAGGGTCACTTGAATGACTCGTTCATAAAGACACGACAATAGACTGTAAAAAGGATGGAAAGCACGTCTCCACTTCCTTCCACTGTATAAAAATGAAGCCAAAATATCCCAGAAATGGTTGTTGCTGATGACGTCGTTTGGAACCTGAGTCTGCGCAGCAGTGGAGCCACGGTATCAAGGTCCCATCCACACTTCGCAAGGCAAGCACAGCTGTCAATCGTGATGTCAGACCCTGTTTTATAGCATCAAACTAAAACCAAACGTAGTGGAAAAACGGACACTGCACAGATCAGGCATAACATTATGACCACCTTCCTAATATTGTGTTGGCCCTCCTTTTGCTGCCAAAACAGCCCTGACCCGTCGAGGCATGGACTCCTCTAGACCCCTGAAGGTGTGCTGTGGTATCTGACACCAAGATGTTAGCAGCAGATCCTTTAAGTCCTGTAAGTTGCAAGGTGGAGCCTCCATGGATCGGACTTGTTTGTTCAGCACATCCCACAGATGCTCGATTGGATTGAGATCTGGGGAATTTGGAGGCCAAGTCAACACCTCAAACTCATTGTTGTGCTCCTCAAACCATTCCTGAACCATTTTTGCCTTGTGGCAGGAGCATTATCCTGCTGAAAGAGGCCACAGCCACCAGGGAATACTATTTCCATGAAAGGGTGTACATGGTCTACAACAATGCTTAGGTAGGTGGTACGTTTCAAACTAACATCCGCATGAATGGCAGGACCCAAGGTTTCCCAGCAGAACATTGTCCAAAGCAGACAGACTTTGGAAAAAAGTTATTTGAAGTATTGCATGGAGAGGGTGGGGTTTATGACCTATACTGCAGCGAGCCACCAGGGGGCTTTAGAAATGCATTGGCTTCACTTAGTCACTTGTCACCACCTACTGGCGTAATAATGTAACATGCACTGAAGTCTCTGAAAGAGTGAGACTGTCCTCGCTGCAGCCTGTAGTGCGATGACGTACTGGATTAAATCCAATACAGAGTGGATGCGTGATTTTTTTCCCCAAAAGCAGTTCAGCGCAAATTCAAAAGATTTAATTACTGATGTCAATCACAGTGCTGATTGCCTATACAACACTACAACAAATAGCTGGCTAGCCAGGTAGTATGAAACAGTCTGTTTATATAATTAAAGCCTTCAGTGTTTTATGTACTACTGACAGTAAAATAAGCCACTATAAACCTATATAAAGACCCAGTCATACAAAGAAACAAGTAGCCTACTTTCATATACAGTGAAACCGACAAATCATAAAATCTGCAGATTTTTGGTCATTCCATCCAAATCTAATCATATTGTAAGTTTTATTACCACTCTTATATGCAGTGAAGTCCAAAGTTTTGAAATGACAGTTTTGTAGTAAGATTGATGCTCCTGAAATAAAAGTTATTAATTGTTTTTGTAAATATGACTCATCTCAACATTTCTGTTTTGTATTTGTAAGTAACACAATATGTTTTCAAAGACAATTGAGGAAATAAAAAATAAATAAATCTACAGTAATGATGAGTAATATTCCCTGGTGTTTATTTAGAAGACATGAGGGAAATCACGAGACAAAAATGATGTCTTAAGTGTATTTTGATACCTCTCTCTCTGTCATAAGTGTAATATTACCCACAGCTGCTTTCATAAAAAGAATTATGGGTTGTTGATGTCACGTGACATGGCATTTTCACTGTCACATAAAAATGAATATAATTAGTATCGTCATCATTTAAAATGCAGTAAATGTTTAAACATTTTTGTTTTACATGGACCTGTTATAAAAACTGCTTTATTAGATTTTAATTTTTTTGAGTCAAATCTCAAAATTGTCCTATGCACTTTCATAAAAAAGTTTTTAAAAAATGCTATAAATTAAAAAGAAAAGCATAAAAACGTTTTTTTTCCATCCATATATTTGTAAAATCATGGATTTTGATTAATTTTGTCACTGAAAACTATGTCCTGCGGTGTGACATCATATCCTGATATTAAATTAGGCAATTCCACGTACAAATTTAACTAGTTGAAGGACCCCATTCAAGGTCATGTTACTGAAGCCCCTTGTGAAGCCCATGACATGTGCACATGGTTAGTTTCTGTCTCAGAATTGTTCAAATATTTAACTTTATTGGAATATTTTACATTTTGTAGCCCTTTGTGACACCCCTAAATTATATATTTTTTTATTTAAAAGGAATGTTAAACTACATAATCATGGAAAATTATGCAAATGTCTCCTGCCAACTGCTAATGACAGGTTAGCTATGAATAGCAAGGCCATTAACTGACTCAAAAGGCTGAAACATCCTATGGTGTCACCTGTACTGTTACACAAGAGTAATAACATTGAATAACATGCTTTTTTTTTCTGTTCTGCAGAAAATTTGTAGTTATAAAGTGTCATAAAAGTAAGTATAAAATGTGATACTTTGTTTTGAGACAGAAAGAATTGAGGGAGAAGGGAGAGGACATTGAAGTAGAGAGAAAATTAACATGGATCCACTCAGAATGTTATTTCTTTCAGAGTTAAATAAAAACACTTTAATACAATACCCCTCACTCTCTTTAATGCAACAACTACCATTTCTGAGCTTTAGTGTGACAATGGTGTGACACACATAAAAGAGCCGCAGATTTGTCTTTTTCTCAATATCTTAAAAGAACAGTTGAGTATTGCAGTAGAGGAGATATAATCATCACTCATCCTAAAATTGTATCATTTTCAGTATTGAAAAGATGACAGCAAAGTGTCTCGTATTTATTGAAAAAGTCCAACAAGTCATGGGGAAAAAATAATGTTATTCATAACTACATAATATTGTTATTCACACTGTTATTAACTATGTGCATTTCTCTTCAAAAATGGTGTTTTACAAAAAAAAATATTCATTTTTTACTGCCTATTTGTCAACTACCCTTTTGTCATGATGATCATAAAATATGCCTGAAAGGATATTGCACAGCACCAATATCTTCTCATCTGAGCCATAGACAAATACATAGATGCCCTATTGGCCGCTTTGGAACACTGCTGCGATACGTCAGAAGGAATCATCAGCCCTCCATCGTTTCACAGTAAGTAAGTGGCAGTTCTGGTCAAATGAACCAGGCACAGCATCTGCCACTAAGCTAGCATGGCACACACCACAGGGAAGCTTTCTCAAAATCTGACAAGGGCAATGTCCACAAGGCTACCAAAGCAGGTTGGCAGGTAGCTGTGGTCACACACAAGTGCAGAAACGTTCACAAAAGGGGATGGAAGCTCCTCAGACTCGTCTAATGCTTGACATGACATTTCAACAACTGATAGCGACACGGTCTCATCCTGTGGTTCCACGTTCCCTGAAGTGCTTGGAGAGACACTACAAGCATCACCAGACCATGAGATGCCGGAAAACGCCCTGAAACTGGCCTGCAGTCGGATTGTTATTCCATCCCCCTAAAATCCAAAGACATACTTAAGGAATAGTTCACCCAAAAATGAAAATTTGCTGATAATTTATTCACCTTAAAGGCCATCCAAGATGTACAGTATATGAAAAATGAAAAAAAAAAAAAAACCTTCAACAAATGAAGAAAGAATACATCTTGGTGGCCTGATGGTGACTACCAGCACAGTTTTGTTTTTGGGTGAACTAGAGATGCACAATTCTAGATAAATTCAAGATTCTGGATGAATCACAATTTTTTGCTGTGATCGTAGATGTCAAAGGTTAAATAGACATAGCCAAATAATTGTAATTTGAAAATGTTTTGAGTAATGATTATTAGGTACCAAGGTACCCGAAACCAAGCTCATGTACTTGTACTCGTAAAATTACCCCCGATACCAAAGACCGATACCTCAACTGACAGAATTGTCCGTGCACAGAGACACCGGCGGCAGCAGCAGAAACAATGTCAGCCTCAGAGGTGTGGACATACTTCAAAATTAATGATGACAACCCACACATTGCAAACTGCATGCTTTCAATCACAATTCGTTATCAATTGTT
>RJVU01053528.1:2357742-2414906 GCA_003731715.1 Anabarilius grahami | reverse complement strand
GTTGGGCAAACATTTAACCCAACCACTGGGTTAAAACAACCCAATTGCTGGGTTTGTCCATTTTCAACCCAACTTGGGTTGTTTTTAACCCAGCATTTTTTAGAGTGCACATTTGTGTCCTCATAAACCATATATACAAGAACACACACTCCAGTTGTGTTCAGATAAACAATGAAAGTCATCTGTGATGGAATTAGATGGAGTAAATTATGACAAATTTTCTATTTGTTTTCATCAATTTCATTCTTGGTGAGAGACAGAGAGGTTTGAGTATGATCAGGGCCATAATGCTCACAGCAGTTC
The DNA here is from genome assembly GCA_003731715.1 of Anabarilius grahami. Lineage (NCBI taxonomy): Eukaryota > Metazoa > Chordata > Actinopteri > Cypriniformes > Xenocyprididae > Anabarilius > Anabarilius grahami. Next base: position 2,414,603 of record RJVU01053528.1, on the reverse strand, counting down.
TGGGTTTAACTAGATCAAATACTCTTGGAATCAGTCTCTTGGAAACGGTGAGAACAGTGCACTGACAGGCTCTCCTCAGCTCTCCTTGAGGCGTGTGTAGCCCTGCTTGCAACGGGCTAAAAAGGAAATAAAAATATAAACAAATCACCATTTAATGGCAAACTATTAAATAATCTAGTGATGATAAACCTACTCTATGTAGATGAGTCGGGAAACTGAAGACTGATGGTTTAGCTCCATCCCTAATCCTGACCTGTCCTGTCAAAGTCTCCTCCAACTTGAAGTGCTCGCTGCATAGCACAAACCTTCCCTTCTTATAGCCACTTCCCACGGTCTCCACAACTCTTTGTCTTTGGGAAACCTTCAATGTGTGAGAAAAGTTAGCCAACTAACGTTACAGTAAAATTCACAAAATGTCAGTCACATAGCCGAAACAAGTAGGGGAGACAGATGTAACGGGGCAATTGTAACATCTCAATTTACACCAATAAGAAACAAGACAGAACCATGAAACTCATTTTGCATGTGCTCTGTGGAGATCCCTCTCTGAATGCCAAAAGACAAAATCATACTTGGTAAAGTTTTTCTACAAAGACTCATTTTTGAGGTATAAAAGTACTTTTCCCCCCCCCATCTACAGTATTTTCCTCATACTATCTTAACCATTAATGTCTATGAAATTAAATCTGTCTTATTTTGATGACCATTCTGTTGTCTAACTTTTGATATCTTTGTCAAACATTAGCTTCGTTGTTTCTAGGGTAGCTTTTCACGGGTTGGTACAGTCGGGGATTACATTACAATTGCCCCAGACACCATCAAAATAGTGTCCAGCTTAGTAAGGACATCAAAATAGATTCCAATAATTTATTGGATTAATTTATGGTTCTGGATAATATGGATGCAGTGGATATTAAATAGTTTTAACTATATCCATATTCTCTGGAGTTTAGTATGGTCATTGGTATTTATATGAAAGTATTACATGTGTTGTTACAATTGCCCTCAGTATGTGGGGGCAGATGTAACATTTGACCTCTAATGTTTCAATCAATATTGTGACTCTAACATTGCTTGTAAAAACATTTGGTGACTGCTAACAAGCAGAACACAGATACAAGTTACTGACATAATGGCAACATGACCAAAATTTGTTACAATTGCCCCTGGTCTCCCCTACTTGTCATAAAAGTTGGTTTTAATAAAATAAAGATGCATATTTAAATATCAGAAAATTTAGTTTATAATATAAACAAACTATAATAGAAATAATGTAAACTCATGTCTCAACTTTCACAGCTATCCAGCGACATTGTAACTTTAGTCTGACTGACTCCGGNTGGTCATTGGTATTTATATGAAAGTATTACATGTGTTGTTACAATTGCCCTCAGTATGTGGGGGCAGATGTAACATTTGACCTCTAATGTTTCAATCAATATTGTGACTCTAACATTGCTTGTAAAAACATTTGGTGACTGCTAACAAGCAGAACACAGATACAAGTTACTGACATAATTGTATCCAAATATTTCAAAAGTATTTTGAGTAATGGCAACATGACCAAAATTTGTTACAATTGCCCCTGGTCTCCCCTACTTGTCATAAAAGTTGGTTTTAATAAAATAAAGATGCATATTTAAATATCAGAAAATTTAGTTTATAATATAAACAAACTATAATAGAAATAATGTAAACTCATGTCTCAACTTTCACAGCTATCCAGCGACATTGTAACTTTAGTCTGACTGACTCCGGTGGCCAACTACTATCAGTATAATGATATAATGACCAAACCAGAAATAAAATGTTCAGTCTTACATGTGAAAGGTCATTCCCCGAGACCTGTTTTCAATTGTGCAGCGATTTGTACAGCCCCAAGCAGCACACGAAGCAGGCATTTTTCTCAGTTCCAGTTATAAGTGTTATGGAAACATTGCCCCGAACAATATGGCGGCGCCGTTGAAGTACGATCCAGCAGCCAATAGGGTGTCTATGTATGTATTATGTCTATGGCCACAAACACACACCCATTTAACGGTCACTGATGATTATAGATTGAGCACTTTCCTTTCTTTGTTTGTAGTAGTGATGCTACGTTCTGTGCCGAGGCTTCAGAGCGTGCGTCGAGAAATCAGGGAAGCTTTAATTGAAGCGCGTATCGAGGCTTGTATCGCTTTAGAACAATTACGTCATTGATGACGTTCGAAGCCTCGCTTCCACCTGGATGCAGTTCGCATCTTGGCGGGACATTTTGACATATATATATAAGCGACCCATGGGATCCCCTCAAAATGTGTTTTAGAATAATAATATCGCCCCTCCTGCCTATTATGACCAAAGAATTTATTTAAACATTTAATAGTCCCATTCATTTGAAGACAATATATTTATAACAGTTATGTTATACAATCATTATATACCAACAGAAAATACACATTATATTCATAAATAGATTAGTCTGTGTGGAAATAGATTTTTTCCTACACTGTTATTTCTAAGCCTTAACTGACGCAAAATAAAGTGTATCACAGATCACATCAGGTCATATGTAATGTATCTGCTTGTTTTACACTATTTGACCACCAGGTGATATTGTGAGCAAATGAAGCCTTAGAAATGAACCCTTTTGTGAACCACTTGGCTGAAAAGCTTCAATGCTTCATGAGGCTTCATCTTACCGTCACTAGTTTGTAGGTTTAACACAACGGAACTGGACACAGGAGACAAGGAGCTGGAGACTTGGGTAAGGAGATGAACAACAGGTAAGGAGACTTCAGGTGAGTGACGAAACGCAAGGACATGAGGTGAGTCTGAGACGAGACTAGACAGTGTGTGTGTTTGTGCAGTGAGTCCTTTTAACTGGTGCAGGAGAAATTGGTGACAGGTGGTGGTGATTAATTCTCCGGTGATTGAGATCATTGTGGCTGAGTGTAAGTGGAGCCTGGTGATCCCGTGACATTAAAGGATTAGTCCACTTTTAAATAAACTTTTCCTGATAATTTACTCACCCCCATGTCATCCAAGATGTTCATGTCTTTCTTTCTTCAGTCGAAAAGAAATTAAGGTTTTTGATGAAAACATTCCAGGATTATTCTCCTTATAGTGGACTTCAATGGAAACCAGATGGTTGAAGGTCAAAATTACAGTTTCAGTGCAGCTTCAAAGGGCTTTAAATGATAGCAGACGAGGAATAAGGGTCTTATCTAGCGAAACGATCGGTCATTTAAAAAAAAAATACAACTTTATATGCTTTACAAACACAAAATATCACCTTGAACATACTTCCGGTTTCCGCATTCTTCATAACGCTTATGCTGTATGTCCTACGCCTTCCCTATTCTACTTACGGAAAAAAAACTAAACTGGCGACGCGTTCGTTCCGTAAGTAGAATAGAAGTAGAATAGAAACTGTAATTTTGACCTTCAACCGTCTGGAGGCCATTGAAGTCCACTATAAGGAGAATAATTCTGGAATGTTTTCATAATAATCCTTTAATGACACATACAACAGCAAGAATATTAGGCTGCTGTCACTTTAAGAAGGAAAGCACGGACCGAATAACTGACACACATCCGGTTTCTTTCTCAACTGTTCACTTATGACATAACCGAGAGAATACTTGCCGAGACAGGTATTTTGACATAATTTTGTGTGTACAGTATGTGTCTGTTCAAGCGCAAGTAAACGCAAAAGAGGAATCTCCGGAGCTCCGGAGTCCTGATTTTCACCTCTTTTTATGCTTTTAAAGGGGTGGTTTAGTGTTTTTTTTCTAGGCTTGATTGTGTTTTTGAGGCGCAGTTTAACATGTCTTAATGTTTCGCTTTTTTGAAAACGCTGTATTTTTCATATATTTTACCAGTTCTGTTTCCACTGTCATATGAACGGCTCATTTGACTTCCTGCTTCTATGAAGCCACTCCCTCCGAAATACGCAATGTGCTCAGATTGGTTAGCAGGCCCAGTGTATCCAGAGCCATCGTGATTCGCTGAAGCATCCGGAAATGCCACGCCCCTTACCATTCGTTGTTACGCGCTTCAGGGGAAATGTAAATAATGGCGTCTATATCGCTGTATCAAATTGAGCCGAATCAGACCCAGATGAAGAGGCTCAAGCAGAAACTCTGCAATCGCGGCTTTTAAAGGACGTTTATGAATGGTATTTCATTTAGTATTTGTGTCAAAGTGTTTAGATGCTGTCACTGCTGTTTGTTAGCTTTCAATATACGGTTTTATCCTGATTAAAGCTTTACTGTAGCCGAATACATGACTGATTAGTCGCATTTTTGTAAAGGTAGCGTTTAATTTATAGCATGAACAACTGTTTGTCTATGAACATAGAAGTTTGTTGCTGTTTGTAGAATTTAGATAACTGGCTAATGAAGCAAAAACATGTTGGTCTTTGTTTACGTCCTTAATGCAATTAAAAAATAGCAACAGAACTATAAGTTTAAAAGACACGTACAAACAATAAAATGTACTTACAGTTTGGGGCGATAAACAGCAGCTTCTGCTTTTAAAGTAGGAACTGCTTCTTTCAGTAATAGCCTTTGTGCAAATCCAGCATTGAACTCGTGTAGAGTCTGGAAGCTGTCTTCACAACTCTTCCGCTTCCATTATACTGCGCCACATAGCTTCGCACGCTTTGTTGCGTATTCCCGGTGGCGTTTTGCAGGGTTTATGATGTCACCAACCCGGGAAGAAGCTCGTTGTAGTCCAAACCGGTCGTTTTTGTAGGCATTAAACTGCCATAACTTTAAAAGACAATATCTCCGTTTGCATTGAACTTTCAGCGCTGTGACTTTGTAGATGTTGTTTATGCTCAAGCAGCAACATTACACACTAACTAAAGTTAAAAAAGTGAAATCGCAATGAACCACCCCTTTAAAATCATTTGAATGTGTTAATTGGCGGGACAAAACACGTCCAAATGATAAACTTTCACTCTATGACGGTTAAATTTAGCAGTTAATCCGCGAATCACATGCGTGCCGAACCATTGGGCCTTATCCGTACGGATTAACTGCGATCTGTTGCACACCCACTAATTTAAGAATACACTTATCATCATGATTGCTATCTTACTACATAGATGGAGAAAAATCCTACTCCAGTAAGTAAACGTGTCCCTGTGAACCGGTACTAAAAAATTTTGGTACTCAAAAGCGCTTCCCTCCATATTTTCTTGTGCGCATCGTTTGTTTTTACTGCGCATGCGCACCTGCTTACCACTTATGTGCACCCCTACCTATATTATTATTATAATTTATAAATAGCCTAAAAACACAATTGAGTATAAATACAGTAAAATGTAGTATAATGTAGTAGTACTATAATAACTTTGAATAAAATAGCAGATAGTATATGATGAATTGTAAAATAATATAGTCAATAAAATAAAAATAGCAAATAAAATAGTGAGTAGTGTGAATAGTACAATCATAATAATGTAAGTCGTATAATAATATCATAATAATAATAGACAGACGAGGTCTCTTGGAAAAGCAGAGAAAAGTCAGGCTTTCTACAGCCTTCCTAAACTGGGCTAAAAATATAAATGAGCCACGATTAGATGACAGGCAATCAAATCACCTGCTCTTCAGAGATGAATCTGTACTTCTGACAGCCTGAGCTGTCCTGTCAAAGTCCTCTGGCTTCATTCTACACCACAGAAGACTCACTTGCAATTTTGATTAGTTAATAATATAAACTATAATATAATCTCAGACTTCATAAGAATCATATAAACTTTATATTATTTCTAATAAAGTCTCAGTTTTCATAGATAGCTTTTAATAGTCTGACTTTGGTGGTCAACTAGCTGTCAAAATAATGTTATAATGACCAAATACAACCAGAAACAACTGTTCAGACTCACATGTGAAAGTAATTCCTCGATAAGAGGTTTGGATTGTGCGACGGTTTATAAAACCTCAAAGCAGTCAGGCATCTTTTCTTCAGTCCACTCATAGACATCATGATGTCTATGAGTCCACTTTATGAGAGTTACGGCAAGTTGCCCCTACAAATATGGCGGCGCCGTGGGTTGACCAATCAAATCAAAGTAGGCGGGCTTTATGTTCAAAGAAGCCGCTGAGCGTGACGCTTACGATTATGAAGTGCTTGATATGATGTAAGTAGCGAAATTTCATATTTGACAGCTGTTTTAGGCTAGAAATGTTAAACAGTGCTTACTTACATTTATATTTTATACAGGGATATATTTTTTCTTCGGGTGGCAGTTGCCGCAAATTAGGCGATTTATTTCATGCTTGAGTAGCCAGTATTACACCATTTTTACCCGTACAATACTTACATCAGGACCGATTAATAACAAAGACACCAACAGACAGCATGCTGTGATGATGTCTTAAATAAATATGTTTTATTATGCTCCTCCTAAAAGTACATTTCACTCGGCGGCCATCTTAGAAACGCCTCTCGGGCATGCAAGTGCAGCTCTATCTCTTTGAATGGGGAAACATCAAATTCTCAAAAGCTGTTTGCCAAGCTTTCGATTAAATTTCATATTTGAAATCACCAATTAAATCTGACAACAACTGTCTCATTAATTTAGTTTCTAAACGCTCGAATCATGATAAAAAACGGTATTATTCAGGCTGGATCAAGCTAATGCGCATGCGCAGACCTAAATGCGCGTCTCTTGTNAGCTCTATCTCTTTGAATGGGGAAATATCAAATTCTCAAAAGCTGTTTGCCAAGCTTTCGATTAAATTTCATATTTGAAATCACCAATTAAATCTGACAACAACTGTCTCATTAATTTAGTTTCTAAACGCTCGAATCATGACAAAAAACGGTATTATTCAGGCTGGATCAAGCTAATGCGCATGCGCGTCTCTTGTGTCTCATTTCGGAGGCGCGCGTCTGACTGTTTCTATAGAAACCGGTGCTTCTAACGGCCACTGCAGTGACGCGTGACTTTACCAATCGGCGATTGGCTCTTATTTAGAAGGCGGGGCTTATTCCGCCATATTGCGCGTTGCATTTTCTCCCATTCAAAACAATACGAGTGACGCGTCTTGAGTTATTCTTTGGTAATAAGGGTATGCATCGACGTCACTTTCCCGCCGAAAGCGCGCTCCCTCAGCTGGACTGAGTGGCAAAAGAACCTGCTGTGTGACTGGATTTAATAGAGGAAACTGCGAAAACGCGAGTAAAACAAACGAATTACACTAAAGGTTGGAATTGAATTTGTTCATTACAACTTAAATAAACCTAATCCATGGATACTGACATGCAGCCAGGAGTCGTGTTTCCTGACATGTGCCTGATTTCGACGGCGGGGAAATACATAAAGCAAATCTGCCTGTAATATTTTATATAACTAATATAGGTAGGTTTAAATCCGAGTAATCACCTATATCAATGTTATATCGTCATATTGTCCAGCCCTATAGTTTTATTGTATAGTTTTTGTCAGTGTTGTTTATTTAAAAACACCCAATTATGCAGAATATAAATTTAAATCCGAGTAATCACTTATCAATGTTATATATAGCCTATATCATATTGTCCAGCCCTAAAACTTGTATAGTTTTTGTCAGTGTTTATTTAAAAACACCAAATTATGCAGAATATAAGATAGTAAATATTTAATTGATGAGTTATATAACAATACAATATATACGGTATGATTTTTACCGCAAAATCCAACAGTTTGACACAAAATGATAACTGCAAATCCATGTTTCTCTGCTGGAGTCCAGTTGTTTCTGTGTATTCAGCAATCCAGTTGCTTCTTTTTCGGCAGTCTTTAAATATATACCTCAGGTTTTGTGTCAAAGCTATTTGTTCAGTCAATCACAAAGCTCTTTCCCGTTTTGGATGTATTTTGTGTGTTTTTCGCGGCATTCACGCTGAAAACCAATGCTGCCGCTCAGTCTTTGTGCCACTCAGTGTAACCGCAGTCATAACGGTCGACGATGACGTCACTTGCATACCCTCTATACGCAAAGACTATTAGATATAGAAAGTTATCAGTAGGAGAAATTAAAACGGACAAAATGGCGGAATACGCCCCGCCTGATTTATAAAGTCATTGCGTCACTGCAGCTGCAGTTTGAAGCTCCAGTTCCCATAGAAACCTGAGAATCGCGCGTAGACGCGCAAAATGGACCAATCATCTCTGCAGCTGTGGAATATCATTAAGAACGTGACGTCACAGCAGACAGGTATAAAAGCGCGTGCTTTACTCATTCTGCATCGCTTGCAGTTCGTTGCTCATTCTGGTGTTTCTTGTGTTTCTCACTTGAGTCACAACAACTTGCATTTTAAATACATCATTTATTGCACAATATTGCACCATTTTTGTTTTTATCTGTACACGACTATATCGGCACAGATAAATAACAAACCGTTGATCTCATTGCACATCTCGCGGTCTTCGGTGGCCTATAAGGCTTTCAAAAAGGCCAACAACACCCACTCAGGTCAGAGTGAAAACATGGACCAGAGTGATGAAGCTCCACCTGTGGAGAGTAGGCCTGATGATGGTAAATGACAAGTTCATGTTATGAGAATATGTAACTCTTACTCACTTCATTTTATATTTAAACGTTTTTTGGAGGACAGTCAAAATTTAAAGGCATAGCTGAAGTTCAGTTTTGTAAAGTTTGCAACATAATGTGGCACAATACAACACATATACATGCACAAGCATGAATTAAAAACTGAATTGTACTACAGAATTCAGAAACAGGACATTACACACCATCTTCATAACTTCATGAATTAATGCATTCACATAGAAATTAAAATGTATTATTACTTTTATTGGAGTCTGTATGTTGCCTAACAAGGAGAATATGCGCATGAATATTAATTGCATCACATGATGTTTGTTTACTGCATGTACACATTAGCTGCGTCCAAAATCGCGTACTAAGTACGTACTACATTTGAATTTAAAAGTATGTTCTATATAGTAGGAATGCGTGTAGTATGAATGAAAGCGTCGGTTACGTCCCATTCACAAATCCTCTCCCGTGGCCTCATGGGATAGGAAAGTGTCCATCTTATGCGCACTTCAGAATCTCGCCGGAAATAGTAAGTACTTTTCGCCTACTGTTTTTCGAATACTGTGAATTCGGACGCACTACTCTGTTCGCATACTGTTTTTTGCATACTATATAGTAGAGAAGTATTCGATTTCGGACGCAGCGATTGACTGACAACTAAAAAAGTGGAAAGAATGTGTCCAGTGTGAATTCCCACCAAAAGTCACTTGATAATGAACAGCAAGCTTAGTTGCAGTAATATGAATATGTTATTAATACGGTAATGTTGATGTCATTACCCTCTTTAGGTCAGACTTCTTCTCAGGATATCACCAGTGACCCTGAAGTCCTCCTTACCACAGAGGAACCAATCACTGGTGACCCTGAAGTAAATGAGGACTGGCGTCAAGGCCCATCATTGGAGGAGCCGCCTTTCACTGGTGACCCTCAATTTGATGACCCATCATTGGAGGAGCCAGTCACTGGTGACCCTCTAATCGATGATGATTGGAGTGACGACGTCTTCCGAGATGTAGTCGGTGATTGGTCGGAATGGAGTGCCGATGTCATGTGCAAATTTAATGACGACTCCTTCCAAACTGCTGTTGATGATGCATCTGACACGAGTGATGACGTCCCTGAAGCTTCAGATGGATTAGCAGAGGACACTGTGGCATCTCAGTTGAGCCAGCCGCAGGACGAGGAGAGAACAATTATGGGTCCGTATGCTAAACTTTAAACCCGAACATTACCCAACACACACACAGTTCAAGGGCTTATACTTGGAATGGACTTTAATGGCTCGTTTCCACTGAGCGGTACGGTTCGGTTCGGTTCGGTACGGTACGCAATTTTTGCCGTTTCCATTGTCAAAAGTTGTGAATGGTACCCTAATTCCAAACCGTACCGTACCACTTTTTTGGGACCCTTTCGTTGGGGTACCAAGTACAACAGTACCGTACCAAAAGGGTGGAGCTACACTCTGCAGAACGTTGATTGGTTGACAGAGAATCGTCACTTGCGCGTGCTACAAGGAGAATGACAACAGAAGAGACGCCACACACAAATGTGGTCCAATCAGTAATAACTATTATAAAGGTATAAGTATAAAATACGAGAAGTTATACAATAAGAAATAAAGACAAGCAAACAATTCAGTCAAACGTACAGCGCACTACAACTGTAAAGTTAAATAAATATATAAAGTTATGAAACTTCTCTTTGCCCTCAGCCAAAACGATTTGCCCGGGAACAAATTATAAATTCATAAGACCAAAGATTGCCCGTTATACACAAGTTGAATGATATCTTGTTTTTAACCACTACAGAGACATCTGAACCAGCGGCGAATGTCAGAAGGACTAGCCGAGGTACAGCTGCTCTCGGCCGGGTACATTAACACCGAGCGCCCGGTGATCGCCTGGATCTCACAACTCCGACAACGTCAGATCAGATTTTCAAATAGGCGCTATCTTTATAAATAAACCACAGATTTGAGCTTTAAACAACTACATTCTCGCCTGAAAATCTTTTAAAACTACATTTCATGACACAATAAAATAGTTTTTAAATTACGCGGGTTTTCTCCTCCGCTTGCTGGTAGGTGCTGCTGCATGGATGTCTGAACTTTGCGTACTTGGTATTCTGAAACGTCGAATGTTGGCGTGCAGCAAGCAAAGCTCGTATCCTTCTTGTGACAGACAGCCTCAAGCGGAGAAGCAAGAACAGTTCTGCTGTATATCCTCCATTGTTGTTTACTATGTCGTTTTCTTCTTCGCGCTAGAATGACGTTGATCACTTTTTTCCGGCTTCACCACGCCTATCAAGTAAGGGTACTGTTGGCGGTGGAAACGCAAGCCTGATCAAGGTGTACCGTTCCGAACCGTACCGAACTGTACCGAACCGAACCATACCGCTCAGTGGAAACGAGGCATAAGTTTACTTTTTAGTTGATACATTTTGAAAAAACCTTTAACAAGATTTCATTTAAATTTGTATATAGGTGTGGGAGAAGTTGTATATTTTACACTTAATTATTTTAATGACTACTACAGTTCACTTAAAAAGTCCTGTAGTGTGATAAATGAATTTTTAAAGGCACACATATTCAAATTAGTTAATTAAAATATGATTCAGAAAAATCTTGTTTAAATAGTTGAAGTAGGTGCTGTCACTGCTTGACATTTCAACACCTTTTTTTATTTTTATTTTAACAGAAATCAATTCCTTGAGCTATGAAATCGGCGATCAACTGGGTGAAGGCGGCTTTGGAACCGTTTATGCTGCGACTTGTTTGGAAGATGACCGTCAGGTATCAATTACTTAAAATATTAAACTAGATTATTCTTTTTGTCTTGTAATTATACTCTTTCTTATCCAAGCACTGTATTCACTATTTAGTGCACTTGACATTTAAATCATCAGACATGCTTTACATGTTTGTACATTTATGAAACATTACATGCCTGTTCAGGGTTAATAACTGAAATATGCAAAACTCTGAACACATAAACTGTAAATAATTCTACCACAAGGATTTCAGAAGACGCAATCATCTGGATCAAGATGCACATTGCAATTTCTATATCCTGATTATTGTTGTAATTCATTTTTCCAGGACCTCATTGCTTCTACGTTCAGTTAAACTGCCAACAGTGATTGTAAATTAATTGCTCAAATTATTACATTATTTGCTAACTGCATTCTTTAAATTGTAATGTTGACATGCATTCTCTGTAAAGCTGCTTTGAAATGATATGTATCGTGAAAAGCGCTATACAAATAAATGTGAATTGAATTGAATTGAAATCTCTTTTCTGTTTTTTTCATCAGGTGGCGGTGAAATTTGCTTCCAGCGAGTATGCCAAATATGTCCACATTGTAAGTAGGCTGTGTCACTGTTTTCAATTTCTCATATTAACATAAATCACAAATGGTTGATTTTTCAACCATTATAACAACTGTGTTTTTTCTAGGACGGTTATTCCAGACTCGTTCCACTCGAGGTCGCTTTGCAAACGTTGGCCAATCGAGGGCCCAGGGTTCCTCAGATCATCGACCTTCTGGACTGGAAGGACGAGGACGAGGACGATTACTACATCATGGTCCTAGAGCGACCCGTGCCCTGTCAGTCCTTGCATGACTACTTACAGAGCTACACGGGCACCGTGGATGAGGATTCAGCACGGATTATTATGAGAGAAGTAGCGTTCGCAGCACAAATATGCTGCCAGCGTGGAGTGCTTCACCGGGACATTAAACTGGAAAACCTGCTCATTAATCCGGACACCCTCGAAGTCAAGCTGATTGACTTTGGATGTGGTGATTTCCTCACCAGTGCGGGTTACATGTCCTTTTCTGGTATGTATAATTTCTCAAAGCTGTAAGGTGGGTCTCAAACTCTGGTGATGAGTTGAGAGCCGTTCACTCTCATGAAGCATCATGGAATGGGATTCAGTGTTATGTTTAGCTTCAAATAATTTCAGATATCTAGTCAAAATGTTGTGTTAATGGAAACATACTTTGTCCTGCAGGCACAGAAGAGTACCGCCCCCCTGAGTATGAGATGTACGGCGTGTATCACGGGGAACCAGCGACAGTGTGGTCCCTCGGGATACTCCTGTTCGTAATACTTTTCTGGGAATATCCAAGCAGACGAGACCTGCGTTTGATCAGTAAGAACGTCTGGAAAAAAGAGGGCTTGTCAGAAGGTGAGAAGGACGATTTTAATCTTGAATCTTACTAAGCAACAATGCAGGAAAAGGAACAGCTGAGCCTAGTGGGATAATAAATGATGGTCTTGTGATGTTTGTGAATAATCAGACATCTCTCCCATCTTTTTTCACAGAATGCTGCGATTTTATTCGCTGTTGTCTGCAGAGGAACCCAAGGAAACGGATTGAACTGGGGAAAGTCAGTCTCCACGACTGGTTTAAGGTATTATTTACATTTTGAAGATTTTGAAGTCTTTTTGATTGGGTTTAATTATCAGACTCTAGACATTAGCTTTCTTATGCTACCTTTCAATACGTGCTGCAACTGTCATCTAGTCAATCCTCATATACTGCACAGATGACAAGTAGTGCTGTATGTTTAGACCTTCTGAAATATGGTTACCTGTGCTGTTAAATTTCCATTTAAAAAAAAATAATTGCCTTTTTTGTCATACATTTGTTTTCTATGCAATTTGTGTAATGTATTAAGACAATAAACCTGATTTCTGTTTTTATTTCAGATGGCTGATTTGGAGAAAAACAACAGAGCACTTATGGGACAGTCTAATACCATCAACCTAACTGGCAACACAGAGGTATCAATTTTCATTACTTACAAAATCTATCTAGATAATTATTTTTGTTTTGTATTATACTTGTCTGACTCTCTCTTATCCAAGCACTCTAAGTATGTCTTATATTCACTATTTAGAGCACTTGACATATTTCATTTCAATTTCATACATCTCATATTAACATTAATTACAGACTATAAATGGTTTTCAGTAGACAAACCGCCACTGTCAACACGTTGGTCCAGGATTGGTTTAAATCCTATAGCTTTACACTACATTTTGATATGTGTCATATATCCTCTAAGTGTCATATAGTCAGATGACAAATTCCAGTGCTGTATGTTTGTACCTTCTGAATTAGTTTTTACTTTATGTTGGATCTTTTTGTTTGTATCTATATGATGTTTGTGTAATGTATTTAAACAATTATCTGATTTCTGTTGTTGTTTCAAATTGCAGACATGAGGAGGGTGAAAACAGAACATTTCATTGGCTTTTGCCTACAACATGATTCACACCAGGGGCTTCAACTGGAATATATACGCCAGCAGCTATCACCCTGTAGCCCAAGACTGGCTGTCCACTGAAGCTAAGCAGGGTTGAGCCTTGGTCAGCCTCTGGTTGGGAGACCTCCTGGGAAAACTACATTGCTGCTGGAAGAGGTGTTAGTGAGGCCAGCAGCAGGGGGTGCTCACCCTGTGGTTTGTATGAGTCCTAATGCCCCAGTTTAGTGATAGGGATACTATACTGTCAAAAAAAGCATAGTGCATCGGAAGAGGCGTTAAACCGAGGTCCTGACTCTCTGTGGTCATTAAAAATCCCACAGTCCTTCGAAAAGAGAAGGGGTGTAACCCCTGGCATCCTGGCCAAATTTGCCCATTGGCTTCTATCCATGATCATGGCTTCCTAATCATCCCCATACAGTATAAATACTGATTGGCTATATAAATTCACTCCCAAAATTATAAAAAATTATTTAATTATTTTTTTATTTATTCATAATAATAATAAAAAAATGATATTTTCTACAACAGTATAATTTATAACTACTGAAAGAAAAGTGTTTTGCTGGAACTTTAAATGTTCACTCTCCCAGAAGAAACAGATGAGAGCAGTAATAAAGATGACATGAGTTCAGAGGTCAGAGGGAGATAAAGGGTCTGACATTTAAGAGTGTCCACAATAAAGAAAAGACAAATCTTTTTGAAATGTACTTTAAAACACACATGCCAATTTCATAGAAACAATTTTTTTAATTCACAATTTCCAAGAAATGTTTTGTCACTGACAAGCTACGCAATATCACGTTCATATCGCAGATGAACCGCCTTCGATAATGAACGCGATATTGCGTGGCTTGTCAGTGATCTACGGTTCTGTCTATTAAATGGCGCTCCATTTGAAAGCAGGTGATGGCGATTGAGCGGTAATCAGGGAACCGGCTTTACTGACGAAATGCGTGTGACAATCGCATGCGATATATCGCCCAGCCCTAATGTGAGGGGTGGACTCACTTCTGTGAGATACTGTATGTTATAGCCATTTATATTGCAATATATTTATTAGGTGGGTAGGTGGGTATTAAGTGTCCTTTGCATTTTTGCTTTTTTGGGGAGTACTCTGGGTTCGGGACAAAATTCTGAGCCTGGGGCCCTCCCCCGGACAGCACACCAAATACTCTTATTTAATTATATGTAAATGTGAACTCGCAAATTAACCTTATCCTGACCTCAACTTTACCTTGTCTGATATTTTAAAAGACTTATTGACCTCTCCTTGTGTAATGTAAAGTTCTGGTAAGTATAAGGACTCACTTATAAGATTAGAAACGTTAATAAATGAATCAAGGAAAATAAGCAATGCAGGACATGTCACAGCACAGGCTGTTCTATCACAGACTTCTACCTCTTTCTTTAGGGAACAACATAAGGAGCTACAGCACCTTCTCCTTGCAGGGTAAGTTATTTTACTGTACCTCATGCTTATTCATAATGGTCTGCAGGGGGCTGTTTTATGTTTTTGGTTTGTTGTTTGGTGTGTGTCAAACTGTCAATTTGCCATTGGAGAGAAGAGAGAGCAAGAATGCGCAGCTGGTATCGCCCTATCAATACTGCGAAAAATGAGTACTGGAATCTTTTAAGATATTTCAGTATCGATGCATATCAAAATATCAATAATTTTGACAACACTAGCACACACATACAATATATATTACACAAACAAATGGCAAAAAAAGCACTTGTATCAGCCCCAAAGTGCGTCGGCCCACCGGGAAAATGCCAGATTACCAATCCAGAATTGAAATAAAATCCTGAGATCTCTTAGTCTGAGACCAAGACAAGGCTGAGTACAAAGGTCAAGACCAAGACAAAATCAAGACCTTCAAAAAATGGTCTTGAGACCAGTCAACACTACTGATCACAATTGTCACATAGGTGAGGCGTCCAAACAAACTGCATGTGTGGACAGGTTTCAATGATTTGATTTATTTCCCATATAATAGGTTTCTATGTAACCCCTCCTGTTCAAAACACGCGCTCTAAGTGGGACTCAAACCCAGGTCCGCCAGCATGGGAGTCGGACGCTCTAACAAGGAGGTTAAAGTTCCCCTATTATGGATTTTTGAAAATTACCTTTCATGTAGTATGTAACAAGTGAATGAAAACATCCTGCAAAGTTATACATCTGAAAGTGCACCGTATATAAAGTTATTGTCTCTCAAAGGTAAGAGTCAATTAAAGGGGTGGTTCATTGCGATTTCACTTTTTAAACTTTAGTTAGTGTGTAATGTTGCTGCTTGAGCATAAATAGTATCTGCAAAGTTACAGCGCTGAAAGTTCAATGCAAACGGAGATATTGTCTTTTAAATTTATGGCATTTTAATGCTTACAAAAACGACTGGTTTGGACTACAACGAGCTTCCCGGGTTGGTGACATCATAAACCCTGCAACATGCAAAAAAGTGGGCGAGGCCATGTCACGTGCATACAAGTTTTCTTCCTAGGGATGCTGGGCTTCGGGAACAATGTTTAAAATGTATGTTTAATTCTGTTCCTGACAATTATAATGCTAATTTAGCTGTCTTTGCTGCACATTTTACGGAAGACAGCTTCCAGAATCTACAGGAGTTCAATGCTGGATTTGCACAAAGGCTATTACTGAAAGATGGAGCAGTTCCCACTTTAAAAGCAGAAGCTGCTGTTTATGGGCCCCAACCTGTAAGTAGGTTTTATTTTTTTATAAAGTTATATAGTTTCCAGGACGTAAACAAAGACCAACGCGATTTGTCTTCGCAAGCCAGTTAGCTTAGTTCTATTTCATACTTCTCAAACAAATGCTTAAAAACACCAACACACTTCTATGTAATCACACCAGCGAACTTCTGTTGGTGTTTCTGTTATCAGTGTACAGCATTGTTTCATTACGGCATTTATGTTGTGTTTACCCACATGCTCGTTCATGCTATAAATTAAACAATACTGTGGCGAGCAGGGCGGGCGAGAGCCGTGAGGGAACGGCGCGAGGCCGGTGACGCGAGTGTTAATGATCGTCACCTGTGAGGCGCACCGGCCTCGAGTCCCTCACGGAGGAGCTCCGGAAGCATAAAAGGAGGAGCGACGACAGTGAAGGAAGAGAGAGGACCAGGCCCGGATATTATTTTAGGTTTTATTATGTTTGTGTGGCCGGCAGACGTCCGCGAGGGTCTGCCGGCATTACTTTCGTTTTGTTCTGTTTATTTTTATATTAAAGTTTGTGTTGAACGTTCGCCGGTTCCCGCCTCCTTCTTCCCGTAATTACGAACTGCGTTACAAATACCTTTACAAAAATGCTACTACTCAGTCATGTATTCAGCTACAGTAAAGCTTTAATCAGAACACTATGGGGCAGCAGTAACATTTACAAGTGACAGCATATCTAAACACTTTGACACAAATACAAACAAAAAATCGTCCATTAAAAGCCGTGCTTGCAGAGGTTCTACTTGACCCTCTTCGTCATTACTGCTATCTGGGTCTGATTCGGGCTCAAACTGATACGCCAATATAGACGCCATTATTTACATGTCCACCGAAGCAAAGACTTGGCTTTGATTGAAGCACATGCGACGTTAGTCCGTAATGGTAAGAGGCGTGGTGTTTCCGGACAACGTGAATCGTGATAATGTATTCTGGATAGTGAATCACAATACACAAGGCCAGCTAACCAATCTCAGTCCATTGCGTATTTCTGAGAGAGGGGCTTCATAGAACCAGGAACTCAACAGAGCGTTTATAGGAGAAGGGAAACAGCGGTGTAGAATAAAGGTAAAATATATGAAAAATACAGCGTTTAAGACATTTAAACTGCGCCCCATAAACACAATAAAAAAAAAAAAAACGGTGAACCACCCCTTTAAACGAGTCCTTTGTAAAACGAATCCCAAGCCGTTTCGTTGTGACGTCACAACGACACATTAGCATATTGCCCGCCCACTTATTGCACATGCACACACCAGGGAAAATTCATTTTTTCAACAGTACCACAGCAGTACAATCTTTTGTTGTGTTCCCGTCATTTTACTGGCGACTGCTTCTCAAACCTCAAGGAGTTTAACGCAGGATTCACAAAATGTTTGGTTTTAAAATATGGATCAATGCCCAGTTTATTTGGACCAGCTTGCTCCTCTGAATCTCAACCTGTAAGTATGATTTAATAATTGATGTTTATATTTTCTAGCGATTGTTCAAAATTCATAGTTTTGTATGTTATGTTGTGTAACATACACCCTAGTGTGTATGTCTCCTGCTAACTGGCTAACTCACGTTTCTGTAGTTTTGCTATTCAGATGTGGGTCCAATATTGTCTAAAAATGTGTTGATTAATGCAGCTTGCGTGTCTTATTACTTGGAGTAACCATCAAGGATGGAGCATGACTTTTGTTTACAGACCAGTGGACCCGGTTCGATTTTTTTCCTCTGTGTTTTTATTATTACAGTAGAGTGGAGCTCTGTCTGTATTGTAATAGGATGTTAAGATGCTAGTACGCGCTAACTAGTTGAAGTATTCTCTCTGTAAACAGTAAACACCCATTGTAATTTCAAACAATGATATAGACATTTTTCTTTGTTAATAGTTATGGCGAACAAGTCTGTGTACACGTCTGGCCTAAATGTTTATCTTATGTTTAGAGGTTTTCAGCATCGCTTAGCATTCTGATACAGTTCACACAGGTGCGCCTACATAAAGTATAACAGTGACGCTGCCATCATGTCTTATAAATAACGCAAACTAAGGTGACACTTAACATAGAGAACCGCCCGGCTCCAGTCGTGATTGCGAATCAGTTTCTGGTTGATCGACTACTTCAGATGTTTCATCGTCGGACTTGGGCTCAAATTAATACGGTAAAATCGATGCCATCTTTTCTGTCCATACATTGTATACAATGTCTTGCGAATTGATAGCTGTCATTCATGCTGATAGCTGTTATGGCAATGGGCGTTTCGGTGCATGCAGTAGACCAATTACAAAGGATTGGGCCATCTGACCAATCAGAGCAGTGTAGGCTCACGGAAAGGAGGGGTTTAGAGAGACTGATTATTTGAACTGCTTCTAACGAATCGTTTACCAATCATTGAGAACCGAGGTGAAATTAAATGTATATTATGAGAAAACAAAAGTGTTTTTTGACCTTGCATGCATGTAAACCTGTTGTTGGAGACTCCCAAAACAATATTAGGAACATTTAAAAAGGCATAATAGGGGCACTTTAAGTCTCACGCAATCTCCAGCGTCAGTCACTAGAGCGCCTCTTGAGATCAGGAGAGTGAGGTTTACATGCTCAGCTCTTACTGGCCTACAGCCGTTGCACTCACCCCCGTAAACCTCACTCCTATCCGGGTCACGGCACCAATGGAACACCTTCTGTTTGAACTGCCCGCTCTAAGTGGGATTGGAACCGGATCCTCCGGAATGGAAGTCGAGCGCTCTAACAAGGAGGCTAAAGACGGGTCATAAAGACACAACAATAGACTGTAAAAAAGGATGGACAGCGCATCTCTGCTTCCCTGTAGAAAAATGAAGCCAAAATATCCCAGAAATGGTTGTTGCTGATGACGTCGTTTGGAGCCTGAGTATCAAGGTCTCGTCCACACTTCACAAGACAAGCACAGCTGTCAATCATGATGTCACACCCCGTTTTTTATAGCATCAAATAACTAACTAAAACCAAACAGAGTGGAAAAATGGAGACTGGAACATACGTCTGCATGAGACCTAAAATGACAGAAACTTTGAAAAAAAAATATGCTACCAGGGGGCGATCAAAATAGTCACTTGTCACCACCTACTGGCGTAATAATGTAACATGCACTGAAGTCTCTGAAAGAGTGAGACTGTCCTCGCTGCAGCCGCGCGATGACGTACTGGATTAAATCCAATACAGAGTGGATGCGTGATTTTTTTCCCCAAAAGCAGTTCAGCGCAAATTCAAAAGATTTCATTACTGATGTCAATCACAGTGCTGATTGCCTATACAACACTACAACAAATACTAACCCCTAAACCTACACTACACCCTAACTTTAACCTGGTTTGGGAAAAAAATAACAGTATGTCATCATGATACAGACTGCAGCGAGGACATCTTGGAAGAAGCTGCTAGCTAGCCAGGTAGCACGAATCAATGTTTTTATGTACTACTGACAGTAAAATAAGCCACTATAAACCTATATAAAGACCCAGTCATACAAAGAAACAAATAGCCTACTTTCATATACAGTGAAACTGACAAATCATAAAATCTGTGATACAGATTTTTGGTCATACCACCCAAATCTAATGACATATTATATGTTTTATTACCACTCTTATATGCAGTGAAGTCCATAAGATTGATGCTCCTGAAATAAAACCCAGGAAGTTATGATAAATAGTTTTTGTAAAAATGACTCATCATCTACATCATATCCAGTCCGTACAAGTGTATGATTCAAACTTTTCCCATGGTCTAGTGTTAAAAAAGCAAACAAAATGGTAATACATTGCAATATCAAATCAGAGTACTTTGCAATAAATCACAATACACATTTCTTTGTATCATGATAGTGTCAGTATCGGGAGATAAGTGTGTCGTCCCAGCTTTATTATTTTAATTATCTGTATTGGTCTGATTAGGCCAATATAGAAATCATATAATGTTAGACCTTTAATTGTATTTTTGTTTAAAATAACACATTACATATTTTATTGGCATTAGCAAACATTTCTGTTTGGTATCTGTCAGTAACATACTGTACATACCAATACAAATAAACTCATTTCCTGGTCTTTATTTAGAAGACATGAGGGAAATCACGAGACAGAAATCTCTTATAAATAAATGTATTTTGATACTCCTCTCTCTCTCTCTCTGTCATAAGTGTAATATAATACCCACAGTCACTTTCATAAAAAAGCATTATGTCATGATCATAAAATATGACATCAGGCATGTTCTTAACCTCTCATATGATCATATTTCCTTTGGACAAGATCCATATGCATAAATGTAAATTCACTGCCGGTTTTATGAACAAAATGATGCAGTTCTTTGAAACACAAGAAAAGTTGGAAAACACTTTTCAACATTTAAGATCATGAGTTAATTTGATTGATTGACTTTTTGATTGCCACCCTGTCAGCTGTTATCTGTACAGGTGATGATATTGTTGATTTTGCTTTAAATGATGCCTAAAATGCAATAATAAAGTAACGAAAATCTGAGAATTAGTATTAAAATGGCAATTATAAACATAATAATAACACAAGTAATTCATCCACATGACTTATAGCAATTTACAGTAATTATGAAGGAAATGTAATTGTCATGAAAAAATATTAAAATTTTATATATATTATACAGTATGAGGCAATGTGTCTCACTGTCTCTTAGAGCCAGACTAAACTATGATTGTCAATATTTACAGTATTACCAAAGCCTGATCAGCTCTAAAAAAGAAAACAGTACAATTTTATTCAATAAGAAGTGAATATTGTGCTAAAATGAAAATAAAAGACAGGATAAAAAAAATAAGTTTATCAAAAAAAAATCATGTAAATGTGTTAATTTGTCAGTGTAATAAGGCCAGCTCTCTCTCTCTCTCTCTCTCTCTCAGGAACAGGTCGAGTCACCTGAAACAGGAAGTAGTGAGAAGATAAAGGTGTTACATTAAAACACGTCATAAAACAAGATCTGTGCTTCATAACCCCAACAGACGCGCGCGTTATCGATCACTGGACTCATCGTTTGGAGAATATGGTATGTCTGGGTTACTCTCTGATATAAATGGTGTTTATTGACAGCTGAGACAAGTAGAGGTACACTTTGTCATCTTTTCACATGAAAGCAACGCTTTATTATCCTTATTTTCAAACTACAGACGGTTTAAAGCTTCCTCTAGTACTTCACTAAACGAAATGCAGCCGGTGTCCAAAACTCCGGAGAGGCTGAAGGCGAGCGCGCGACGCAGACGACCTCGCTGTTCAGAAGAAGTTTGTCGCGTCGCTAGTACAGTTTATTATTGTTTGTTAAATGTAGAGTTTACTATTGTTAAATGCACTGTATATTGTCTCCTATTTAATCAGTGAGTCGGGAACTCTTCGCGAAATGTGTTGTAGAAGTGAGGGACTGTCACTGTATTTCTCTAGTCATTTACTAACAGTATCATTTAACAAATGACGCCTGAAATGTGCAGTTAAAATACAGACTTTCACTGCTTGAGAGTAAAACGTTCAACCCTACATTATTGCTGCATCAAATGTCTAAAATTAGAATTTTGCTCCATTTAGTGAAATCAAATGCAAATTAGTAGAACATTATTAATAAAGAGCAAGGCTATGCTTGATCAACTTAATAAACTGATATTGCCTGAGCCTCTCAGACAGTTTGGAAATGGATTTAAAGACATTTTCTACCTCTTGAAAATACATATTCCACTGTACAAACGCCAGTCTGCCCAAGATATATCAAGAAAGACATAAATGTTTATAGAAAGTATATTTAAAATAAAATTAGCTAAGTAGCAAGTCAATGCTGGGTTGATCTCTGTGTATTTTGCATGCACTGGACCATGCTAAACAATCTTTATTTATAATATGTTCACTACCGTTCAAAAGTTTGGGATCGGTACGATTTTTAATGTTTTTAAAAGAAGTTTCGTCTGCTCACCAAGACTGCATTTATTTAATTAAAAATACAGTAAAAACAGGAATATTGTGAAATATTATTACAATTTAAAGTAACTTTTCTATTTGAAAATATTTGAAAATATAATTTATTCTTGTGTTGGCAAAGCTGAATTTTCAGCATCATTACTCCAGTCTTCAGTGTCACATGATCCTTCAGAAATCATTCTAATATGCTGATTTGCTGCTCAAGAAACATTTAATGTGTACAATTGTACAAAATATTTGTGTACAATATTTTTTTCAGGATTATTTGATTAATAGAAAGTTCAAAAGAACAGCATTTATTTGAAATCTAATCTTTTGTAACATTATAAATGTCTTTATTGTCACTTTTGAATGATTTAATGCATCCCTGTTGAATTAAAGTATTAATTTCTTTAATTTCTTTTCAAAAAAATTAAAATAAAAATTCTTACTGTCCCCAAACTTTTGAACGGTAGTGTATAATATTACAAAAGCTTTGTATTTCAAATAAATCCTGTTCTTTTGAACTTTTTATTAATCAAGGAATCCTGAAAAAAAAAGTACACAACTGTTTTCAACATTGATAATAATCAGAAATGTTTCTTGAGCAGCAGATCATCATATTAGAATGATTTCTGAAGGATCATGTGACTCTGAAGACTGGAGTAATGATGCTGAAAATTCAACTTTACCATCACAGGAATAAATTACTTTGTAAAATATATTCAAATAGAAAACAGTTATTTTAAATTGTAATAATATTTCACAATATTCCTGTTTTTACTGTATTTAATTAAATAAATGCAGTCTTGGTTAGCAGACGAAACTTCTTTTAAAAACATTAAAATTCCTACCGATCCCAAACTTTTGAACGGTAGTGTATATAATCGTGTGTATGTATGTGTATATATATATAATATCATTTATTTAAATATAGCATCTTTAATTCCAATTTATAGCTTGCGTTTTAAACACTGTTTATGTGTTGATATTTCAGCCTTATTCAGGAACAAGAGCAACATGTCAGAGCAGCATATGGACGGCGCAGGAGCTCTTGCATTGAAAAACCCCAGAGCGTCACACATCCAACAGACGGCAGGATGCAGTCGAGGTGTTACCATCAACCCACTGGCCTGGGCCAGGACAGAACTGACCACCTTGACCTGCAGATGAAGGTCGACTTCTTCCGTAAGCTGGGTTACTCTCCAGAAGAGGTGAAGGCCGCCCTGAGGAAGCTGGGCTTTGGGACGGACACCAACGCCGTACTGGGGGAGTTGGTCCGTTCAGGGGCGAAGGCCGTGCCCTCTTCCAGCTCTGACAGTGATGATGGTGGCTTCAGTTTGCCCCATCGGGGAGGAAGCTCATCTAGGGGACAGGGCTCAACGCTGGAGGACAACAGTGAACCCGAAAGTGACCTGAAACCTATAGTCATTGATGGCAGCAACGTGGCCATGAGGTGAGGACACCGTACTGCTGGCCTTTTACCTGTGTGTTTTTCTTCTTCTTCTACAAATTTTCAGCAGTCTTTCAAAAGAAAGAGAATTATCTTATAGAGCCTGAAATCTCAGCCAGAGTTTTGAGTCTTTGCCAGTTTAACAAGTATCAACAAGTTGCAGGTACAAAGAGAAAATCAGGATATCTGCTCTGCGGTTGTGAATGAACTTTTCCCAAATTATTCAAGGCTTTCTCTTCGATTTCACATTTTTTAAAATGTCGGTCCAACCTCAGATCTTTGTAACTGTTTAAAAAGCATTTTTAAAAAAGTGACTATCACATCCAAATAATGACATAATGGCATGCAAATGCATAATTGTTGAAAGCTCTTAATTTGTAATTGTTTAATAATTCAGTTCAAAAGTAGTAAGTAGTTGATGATTGTAATATTAGTTACCACTTCCCATATTAAATTGCTCATGTTGCCTTTGGACATTAAACTTAAACCTGCTTCTTCTGAAAAGGTTTTTACTTCCTCTTTGTCCATGCCTCTCTGTTCTCTAATATGCAAATAATGTGATCTGTTTTAACCATTTCGCTTCCAGTAAGCTAGGTATTCTCAACATGCCCAGCAACATTTTTGGTTATGCTTTTTGCAAAGGTCACAGTAGGGAATTCTGTGAAAGGCATTTTTTCCTTGAAATTAAAGAGATTTAGTAGTCAATTGCAACACTGTACAATTACTGTATGTGATAGGCTGATTCATTGATATTTGTAATAACATCATGACGTAATGGAAATTGCTGTTTTGTATGTATTGTTAGATGTAGCATCCCAGTCAAAGCAAACAATGCTGTCATGATTTCGATCTCGGTTTTTCTTTATCAGTTGTACCATAAACATGTCTGAAAGGCATCTTTCATCAACTGCAGTGCGCCTTCCAGTTGTCTTGTAGTATTCTGTTTTGCGGTTATGCAAATCAGCTTGTTTTAACTTGCTTCTACTTGCATTATTGTCATAAGCAATTGCAATGTTGAGAGCTGAAATTATTAGCGATGGATCAAGCTGCTTAGCCTTCTGAAAACTAACTAACATAAACATAACTTGCATATTGCTACTTTTTTCTTTTTTTATTAAACAGTGGTTTATTGAACAAATTGTCTCTTTAAATAAATTCAATTATAATTCAAGTCCCTCTGTAGTCAATAATTTTATCCCTTCAAACGCATCTTTGATCTCCAAAATTACATATTTAAATGTTTTTTCCTTAATGCCTTAAAATAGCTACACCCGTACCTCATTTATTATACGCGCATCTATGAATATGATAATTAGCCCCGCCTCCACTCGCTCACACAAGCTCAGAGATCCACTCGGTCAACTTACTGAGGTAAACGCTGCACAACGGTATCACTTTTTACAACGTTGGACACATAACGGTAATTAATATGATTAGCCTTTGGCTTGACTACGTTATCAAACATCTAATAATGTGTTGCTAATGTTACACAAACTATATTCCTGTTCGCAGTCAGAGTCAGACAGCTGCCCTCTAACAATCAGTATCCTTACAAAAGCTTTGAACAACTCAGAACGTCAGTGGAGAAAGGCATACAGTTCATAATTACATCGTAATATACATCATACACCCGACATATTGCTAAATCTACACGATTTTTCATATCAACAGAAAAATATACCGGGATAACCTTCTTTTGAGACTCCCATGCACGGTCAGTTAATGATATGCTAAAGCCCGCCGGTACGTTGACGTGATTGGTTGCAAGGTAGTTTGTGACGTCAGAAACACCAGCGATTTCAAACCGCGGGTTTGAGACAGTCTTTGGTTTACTGCAGTTTTAAACAGAAAATACTCAGCAATGGTGTTGAGTTATGAATTTACACATGGTTTGTCTTAAAGCATGTTCAAAAACACCAAATAGACATATGAACATTAAAAACTTGATTTTCACCACCGGGGGACTTTAATATTTTCTTAAGGATAAAAGAAATCTGTCTCAGCTAATGTAAACTATATACAGAGAGCCCTTTCTTTCACATTACTATAATATTAAAGGTTACTGTGGACAGTAAATGACTTGCCTGAGGTAAATATGATGCTAGATTTTATTCTCAAGCTGTCTTTCCACGGTTGAAACACTGGTTGAGAAATTACACATAAACATATCTATGCATAGATCGTCTGTTCTTCTTCTGTGCTTTTTTCTATTGTGGCAGTTAGCAAATAGCGTTGCATTATTAAGCGCACCCCCTTCTGGATTGGAGTGTGGATTGCCTGTGACTGACTGTATTTGCCATCTCACTGTATGAACCGTACCTAGATAGATAGATATATAGCAATAATCAACAGCAGCAATATATATACACACACAAAGGACGTAAAGACATGGGAGACACTTGTGAAGATGTTTTAATTTGACATGGCATGGTGAAACGTGACATCCATGATGCAAGATGCTAAAAAAGCAGCAACACGTGACCTAACCACCGAGGGCCTCTAATGTGTACACAGACCAACAGTTTTAGACATGCATATTTAATGATTTACTCATTTGCCAAACTAATGTCATCTCTCTCTCTCTCTCTCTCTCTTGTTCTCTTTCAGTCATGGGAACAAGGAAGTGTTTTCATGCCGAGGGATTGAGCTGGCAGTCAACTACTTCCTTGACCGAGGACACAGAAATATCACTGTGTTTGTGCCTTCCTGGAGAAAAGAGCAGCCCAGGCCTGATGTACCTATTTCAGGTAGAGACACTCCCTCAGCACTTTTGGTAAAAATGAGTCATCACAGGCTGGTTTCTCAGAAAAGCGAAAACACCCATCTGATTACAGACTAAAAGTTTGGGGTCAGTAAGTTTTCCTTCAGTAAGGTGAATGTAGTTTCAGACTTTTAGACAATGTCTTCAATTAATTAGCTTTTTTTTTCTTGTTTTAAGCGTAAACTTCACTAATTTTTTGTTAATTTATGTTAAAACGTATGCTGAAAAAGCAAGAGGAAAAAATACAGAAGTGAACTGAAGCAAAAATCAAACAAAATGTATTGGTTTGTGCAGACAGTTCATGTAAATAAATTATATGCATTTTCAACTATTGCAGCATTTTGTAAAATAATAATTTTCTGTTCATTAGTTTGTTGCAAAACAGTCCTTTGTTACATCTGGCACTAGTACAACATGATGACCTTTGTTTTAGGACTTTAGAAATGTGTAGTTTAACAGCCCTGAGGTGTTGATGTATTGATGATAATCTCACTTGTTTATGTCCCTGGACTGTCTCTCTTCTGTTGTGAACACCCCTGCTCAGATTCCTCAAGTCAATTCAAGCTAGAACAGTAATAACAAAACCAGAATAATAAGGAAGAGTTAAGTTTCCTGCAGGTCTCACTGGGAATTCCCCACCAGGAAGTTCAAGAGTTTTCCTTATTGCCCACAGTTTGACTGTGAATCTTTAATCAAGTCTAGTGCTGCAAGCCTCTTTCCTGTATCACAACTGATAGCCTGTGTTATTTGGGACCATATAGTTTACCACTTCCCCAAAGCAGCATTTGATATTGTCACTTTTGCTTGATATTAAATGGTAATGTGGAGAAATAGCCATTTGTTTTGTATGTGTAATGTAGAGATTCAGTATCGTAGGCAAGACTGGACTTGGACTCAAGTTTTTTCAACATTTGTACTTGGCCTGGACCTGATCAAACTTATAGAAAATATGGTCTTGAGATGGACTTAAGTCTGTGTCTGGTCTTGTCCGGACTTGGGTACTACATCACTGGTCTCCATTCCTAAGCCATTCTTAAAAATTGTCTACAAAGATGATGAAAAATGTAAAAAGTGTGTCTTTATTTCCAGATCAGCATATTTTGGAAGAGCTGGAAAGGAAGAAGTTTCTGGTGTTTACACCTTCACGAAGGATCGGAGGAAAGCGTGTGGTCTGCTATGATGATCGCTTTATTGTCAAGTTAGCTCATGAGCTGGATGGCATCATAGTGTCCAATGACACCTACCGTGACCTGCAAAGTGAACGTCCAGAGTGGAAGCGTTGCATTGAGGAGAGATTGCTTATGTACTCCTTTGTCAATGACAAGTATGTTAATTTATCAATCTTCTAATGCTTTTGGTAATACCTCCTCATTCCCATCCATTAGTCTAACCATCATCACTCCATCTTGCACAGGTTCATGCCACCTGATGACCCACTCGGCCGTCATGGACCCAACTTGGATAATTTCCTTAGGAAAAAAACAACAACGTCGCTTGATCACAAGCGCCAACTCTGTCCTTATGGTAAGTATTTCGCTATCTGTCACTAAGAATCCTGTAATCCTATTATTAACCACAAATCAATAACTGAAATACATTGACCTGACAGCCCTAGAAATGTATCAGTTGTGTGCAATTAATTATAAAAAAAATATAGCAATAAAAAAGGGATGTCATTAATCAATGCCCAATGACTCATCCCATATATTTCATAATAAGGGATTTTCCAGGTAAATATAACAGCCTGTAGGCCAGTGATAGATAATCTTTTGTTCAATGATAAAGAAACAAAACAAGCAACATATTGACCTCTAAAACAACTTGTAAAGTCTATTCAGTGCTCTCATCTGCCACAATAATGCAATGTCTTTGAATTTTTTTTAGTTGGAGGGCTTTTCTTAGACCGATATTCATATGTGATTGAAGACAATAAAATTGCCCATATTATGCTCTTTTTAAAAGTTCATAATTTTATTTTTGGGGTCTGCTAGTATACATTTACATAAAAGTTCATCAAACATATTATTTTTCTCATACTGTACATTTCTGCAGCTCCTATTTTCTCTGCCTGAAGCTCTGTCTCTTTAAAACCTGGTCTGCTCTGATTGGTCAGCTGGCCCAGTCTGTTGTGATTTTTCTTGGATAGATTAACTACCTTATGGTGTGGACTTTGTGCTTTGTAAATTTGCAGATTCTTTACATGCACAAACTGCTACATTCACACTAAAAGAAAGCTAAATATGCATTTTATGTAATTAATTCATTACATTTTTAATCAATTGACAGCCCTAGTATTTGACCTAACCCTATATCAGAGGTATTTATTCCAGCTCCTGGAGACCCTCCGTCCTGCAGAGTTTAGCTCCAGCTTTATTCAGACACACCTGAATCAAGGTCTTCAGGATTGTTTGAAAATCACAAGCAGGTGTTGAAGCAGGTTGAATTTAAGCTTTTCTGGACAGTGGATCTCCAGGAGCAAGACTGAAGACCTCTGTCCTAAATATCAACATACAAAGTGAATGAATGGAAGATCCAGGGTTCCTCAAATCCGGCCTTGGAGGGCCACTGCTCTGCAGAGTTTAACTCAAACTCACCTACCTGTAATTTTCTTGTAACTGAAGCCCTTGATTAGCTTGCTTAGATGTCTTTGATTAGGGTTAGAGCTAAACTCTGCAGGGCGGAGCTTCTTCAGGAGCTGGCCTGAAGACCTCTGATATAGGGTTAGGTCACATACTAAGGCTGTCAGTTGATCCAGGGTTGGATTTGATCCAGGGTTGGATTTGAAGAACCCTGAAATAGACCTTACAACATATGTCTTTTTACTCTTTAGGAAAAAAGTGCACATATGGGATCAAGTGTAAGTTCTACCACCCAGAGCGCACTAACCAGTCACAGCGCTCTCTAGCCGATGAGCTTCGAGAGAATGCCAGACTGTCTGGTTCTAAAGAGGACAGCAGAATAACTGGTAGAGGCATTTACCCAAGAAATGACCCCGAGTTTGGGTCCAGCTCTCCATCTTTGGAGCAAGAACTTGAACAGAAGCTCAAATTGGAGGCCGAGAGCACTGACAGCAGGGATGTCATGCTCAATTACTGGGATGACATTTTGTCCATGAAAAAGCCCTTAAATACAGCCACAGTGGTTGACAGAACCAGTCTGCAAGCACCATTCTCAACTAACCCTTCGTCCATTTTCAGTTCCGACTCTGGGCTTGGATCCTATGAAATGTTTTCAGAGTCATCCCAGAGCATTGACGACTTGCACAGGATGAGATTGAGTCATCCACCATTATCCGGTATCCCTTCCGCACCTGCAGGTGGCCAGCGCTACCAGTCCAACATGAGTCCTTTCACGAACTTTCAGCCCAACTACAGTGCCTACAGTTCCCTACCTCTGCCCAACCCTGTCCAGAGTTACAGTCTTCCTGCTTATGGTGGCTGGTCATACCCTCTCTACTTGCCACAGGCGAGCAGTTTACCTGAACCTTTACCCTGCCCTAGCTCGCACAGGTCACCTAATGCCTACGCAAGCCAGCAGCACTCAGCTGTGCCACAGTCCAACCCTTTCCAGGAAGAAAGAGAAGAGGTCAGGAAGAAGCTTCATGCAATTTTTAACCCGCATCACGTAAACAAAGTTATGGAAATGTTCCCACAGCTGAAAGATGCACAACAGCTGGCTGCAGAGGTTCTCAAACTCAAGTCCAAGGGGGTGTTCTTCTGATTCTTTGAAACTTTGGAACCATGAAAAAGACGAGGCATGACAAGTCTCTCAAAAGAAAGAGTCCTGTCGGAGCCAATAACTTCAGGGGCAGTGCTCCAACAGATAGCGCTTTTGGGCAACCTGAGTTCAAATCCCGACTGTCTTTCCCCTTTCCCAATCCTGTCCCCCTTTCTCTCCCATTTCACTTCCTGTCAGTTCTCTATACCAGGGGTGTCCAAACTCAGTCCTGGAGGGCCAGTGTCCTGCAGAGTTTAGCTCCAAATTGCCTCAACATTCCTGCCTGGACGTTTCTAGTATGCCTAGTAAGACCTTGATTAGCTGGTTCAGGTCTGGTTAATTGGGGTTGGAGCTAAACTCTGTAGGTCAGTAGCCCTCCAGGAATAGGATTGTACACCCCTGTTCTATACTATCCTATCTCATTAAAGGCAAAAATGCCCAAAAAAAATAAAGAACACTCTGCCCATTAAGTAAGTCTCACTCTCAGACAAAAAAATGTGCAAAAATTGTATATTTAGGGGTACAACAGCTTCAACTTAGCTTCAACCCTGCTCCTGGCCAGGGATCCACTGTGCTTCAAGGCTTAGTTTCAACCTGCTTCAGCACATCCTGAAGACCTTGATTTGCTCAGGTGTGTCTGATTAGGGTTGGAACTAAACTCTGCTTGTTACCCCTAAACAGTGCTGCCAATTTAGTGATTTTTGTCGCTAGAATTAGCAAGTTCCCCGTCCCTTTTGAGACTTTTTTCAAAAGCCTAGCAACTTCTTGGAGAAACCTTTTCTAGATTCTGTGACTTGCCCACTTATTATTAATATTATATTAATATAAATCAGTGGGCTTGCCAGTATGATGTCATCTTGCAACATTTAGTGACCAGTTATAGCTACTTTCAACTGAAAGCAATTGGCAACATTTCCCCTAAACTCTCGTGGTACCCCTAGAAAGTTCATTGTTACTTTAAGGGTACATGTTACTACTCTAACGTAGTACTGTGCACCATTTAGTGGTAGATAATGTACTATCTTTTCCCTTTGAGGGTACTGCCCCAGTGACAAGCTGTTATACCCCCTGAAGGTACAGTTTTTGCCCCTTTTTCATCTTTTCTGTGTTTTGGAGGTTTCGGATGTTAAAGTCTCAGAAACCTCAATGACTTATCACATAGTACATGTGGTAACTACGTATGACTACAAAGTCAAATGTCTGTCTAGTTGTTTTTAAAGAGGTTGATGCACATTGCATCAATTGTTGCTCCTAACGTGTAGCAAACTATACCTTGGCTCATAGGCTGCAGATTCAGTTTGGACAGAAGCTGAAATCTAATTTGAGCTTTCTAAATGTAGTTTTATGTAATTAGTCATTTAGGACCAGCCCTGTTTTTAATGTTCAGAGTAATTTTGTAGTTTGTAAGTCTGTTGCTAATTGTTCATTCAATTCCACTCTACCACAGAATCGCTTTAAATCGTAATAGATGTGCTTCCTTGTCTCCTGCAGACTTTTCATTGTACTTCTGTGTTTCAGTTATCAGGGATGGGAATCCCCTGATACGTTTTTATTATAGTACTTATGTCAAGCACTACAATTTGACTCTGTGACGCATTGCAATTTCTGAATCTTGTCACAGTACTGGACTTCATATTTAATTGTGCTTTTAATGTTACATGTTTTTTTTTTTTATCAGTCTGGTTCTGTTATGTAATGCTGAGCTTGTGGATTTTGACAATGAATGTACAAAGGATATCTTGCATTTTCCCTGCTCTGCAAAATATATTTTAGTCATCTCAATGTTCCGCTGTGAAACGAGAGAATAGTGAATTCTTTGCACTAATTAGTCTTGATTTACATTTATATGTGTGTCAGAAGATGTCGGAGCCTTGACATAAAAACCAATATTATATATCATAAAAAATGAGGCTTTAGATGTGTCAATTCAACATAATGATGTCATTATTATTATAATTATACGGAGGTTTTATCCACTGTTTTCAAATGAGAATATAGGTATTTGTGTAATTGTATCACACTTGTCTTTGGCTAATATCTATTTAAATGTGAACAAATTCACGTTAAGACACTCATAAGTGAGTATGAGGTTGTCCAGTTTCATGTTTTCTCTTCAGAGGAGACGGTCTAAGCAGATTTTTAATTATAGTATCTGTTTGCAAAGATGTTCCATTAGCATGAGCGTTTGTGCATTATGTTGTTGTTATTCTGTTTAATGTTTCATTTCTAAAAATATAATATTCAACTCCTGTAACGTAGCTTGTTGCAAACAAGCAACATGTTTATTACCTGCCAGTGCCTTGTAATCATTAATGTGAACAGGAAATAAGTTCTCAGTGTTGTATTGGCAAATGTAATGGAAAAAAGATGTACTTTCTGCTCCTTGACCCTTAAACATTCATTAAAATAAAATGATAAATTTGTATTTGGCTTTTTTTTTTGGTGCACATCATCTCATTGCTCTCATACATTAAAATGCTATATTTAAAGATGAAATTATCAATAATAACAATGACCAATAATAAAATCACAGAAACGCAGTCAGTAGTAACAAATATCTATGTAAGAGAAACTTGAGATGCTTCTGGGAGTGAATTGAACCAAATCATTCTGATGACAGATTTATGCCCTGTCCAAATAGCCACACTTGCAGTCTTGGCCACTTGGGACAGTCTTGCGCACTTAATTCCTGTGTCTTAAAAATGTCAAAGTGCAATGCCCTTAATGCACACTAAACCCACTCTCGAATCTTGAATGCCGCTTCGGAGCACAAAAATAGGTGGATGAAAATAGTGATGTGACATTTTAATACATAGTATTTTTTGCTTGTCGATGGTGTAATTTAAACCAAAAATATCAATCTGCATGGACTTTTTTTTTCAATCAACATGATGGTTCACATGTACAATATTTTGGTTTCACAATAACTTGTGCATTTAAATAATCCTGCAATCTTACTAATTGAGTTTCAAAATATACAAGTGTATATATACAAATATTTAAAATTGTCTCATTTAATAGGTGCTAGCTCTAAAAAAAAGTTGTATGTACCATAACTGAAAGAATTAGCAAAGTGGTTTTTAACAGTTATACCACAGACATGAGTATTTCATGTTAACTGTGTATTGACAAGCTGGGAAAGCCTGATGTTGTCACGCAATCAAATGTTTCTGTCAAATAGTTTCTGTTGTATTTTATTTGTGATTGATGGCAAACCTTTAACAGGCATCTTAAGTATGTACTGGAGCTATAAATTTAGTCCATTACTTATTCACAGCTTTAAATTTAACAAAGTTTTGTGCTGTTCGGTACTTCATTGCATTTTTATTATTATATTCTGATTTCAAATAATCTGTTTGCCTGATGTTAAACGACCCACCTGCATATCTGTGGGACAAAACTTTTGCTAATTTGCTTTTACTGCTAAAAAACAGTTCGCAGTGAGAGATTGTGGTGCACATATGTTGTGACATATGGACAACTTAACATATAATGACTTATTTATATGTAAAGATGTACAAAAATGATGTAGAGCGAGACAATTTGTTTGATTTGAACGGTGAATCCATGTATATGTCACCATTCAATGTCAAATTTGGCTTTTGGTTTCCTTCCCTCCCTTACTGACTATATATTTATCTACCTACATCTACAAGGAAGAAGGAAGTTCGCAAGCAACAAAAAGTGTATTATGAAAATGCAAAACAGCTCCTTGTAAACCATGTGATCATTGTTTATTTCTTTATCTCAATCCATAGGAATGTGATTTCCTTTCTTAGTAAGAGGAAGTAATGTGACTAAAATATCAAACCAAAAAAGGCAAAAGCCAAAGCAAACACTTTGCACAAGACGTGTTTAACATTATTGCAACTTAAACAAACATTTGATAATAATGCTTGTGTTGAGAAATATGTAGGGTAAACATGTTTGATACATAATGAAATCTTTTAACATCCTCTTAATTTTCATGAAGGTCCAAAGGAATGATCTTTCCTGAAACATCAGAACACATCCTTCGACATACAGGGAAAATCTTGAGATAACTTCATCCTTGAGATCACATATGGGGTATTTTGAACCTAAACCTGAAATAGTAGAATGCAAATGAGTGGTGGCTGATATTTGCCTCATATGGCTGTTTAAAAGTCAACTTTGTCCCTGTTCAATAGGGTGTTTCTTTTATTTGCATTAGCGGATATTGGCAATAAGTAGACCTGCATGGAATGCATGGCTGCAGAATTCCACAGAATTTGAACTCATTCATTACAGTTCATGAAAATATGTAATATTTTGGCTGATTTGAGCCTTCTCTAAGATACTGATGTGAATGTGCTATTATTTAATTATGTACACTACCGTTCAAAAGTTTGGGATTGGTACGATGTTTTTAAAAGAAGTTTCGTCTGCTCACCAAGACTGCATTAATTTAATTAAAAATACAGTAAAAACAGGAATATTGTGAAATATTATTACAATTTAAAATAACTGTTTTCTATTTGAATATATTTTACAAAGTAATTTATTCCTGTGATGGTAAAGTTGAATTTTCAGCATCATTACTCCAGTCTTCTGTGTCACATGATCCTTCAGAAATCATTCTAATATGCTGATTTGCTGCTCAATAAACATTTCTGATTATTATCAATGTTGAAAACAGTTGTGTACTTTTCTTTCAGGATTCCTTGATTAATAAATAGTTCAAAAGAACAGCATTTATCTGAAATACAAAGCTTTTGTAACATTATACACTACCGTTCAAAAGTTTGGGGACAGTAAGAATTTTTATTTTAATTTCTTTTTAAAGAAATTAATACTTTAATTCAACAGGGATGCATTAAATCATTCAAAAGTGACAGTAAAGACATTTATAATGTTACAAAAGATCATATTTCAAATAAATGCTGTTCTTTTGAACTTTCTATTCATCAAAGAATCCTGAAAAAAAATATTGTACACAAATATTTTGTACAATTGTACACATTAAATGTTTCTTGAGCAGCAAATCAGCATATTAGAATGATTTCTGAAGGATCATGTGACACTGAAGACTGGAATAATGATGCTGAAAATTCAGCTTTGCATCACAGGAATAAATTATATTTTCAAATAGAAAAGTTATTTTAAATTGTAATAATATTTCACAATATTCCTGTTTTTACTGTATTTTTAATTAAATAAATGCAGTCTTGGTTAGCAGACGAAACTTCTTTTAAAAACATTAAAAATCGTACCGATCCCAAACTTTTGAACGGTAGTGTATATTCAAGTACAGAATTTCCCCCACAGTCAGTGCAGATTCCAACACAATCTCATGGCAATTTGTAACTATTTTTTACATTCTGCAGAATTGGTGGCTAATCTTTGTACGACCAGGGGTTGACCTTCATGCTTTATTTTTCTTATAAAATCATCAAGTTTTCATACAAATCACATCGTATGAATTAATTTGAAGTCATTCCCTTTATAAAATATGTTTTCTCACGAGATCGGGTTGGAAGGTTCTGTGTTGGTCTAGTAACCGGTCAGAGTACACCATAAAACATCTGAACAACATTCTTTCCCAAATGATTTTGCTCTTTAAAGGTGAAGTGTGTCGTCTCCTAGCTTAATGAGCAAAGACAGATTGTTAACTTATATGCTGAAATGCCACTTTCCTTGTGCAAACAACAGCACAATTTTGGGCTGGGACTTTTTTAGGGAGGGTTTGTGAAAACAGTCATCATTTCACTTGATGACTCTAGTGGCACAGGCATTGCACACTTCACCTTTAAGGTACCATATAAGGTCACTAAGAAGTTACTGTTCTACTAGTAGAGTTACACTACACACAAATGAATGAGTGCTTTAGGGATGATGTATTTTTGTAGGCCAAAACCCACAAATGAGTTGCATTTTAGCACTTCCGGTTCCATCATCCTGAAGTCAATGAGTTTTTTAACAGGTTTTTGGTTAAATGATTGAAATAAGATCTGCGGTGAACACAAGCTCAAGATATTCCCATGTTTTATTCTATGACATGAAATAAATTAATGTAATTTTTTTAAGCTTTTCTTGTCTTGAAAAAGGCGGTTGCTAACAAGTATCTAAATTAGGGCTGGGCGATATATCGCATGCGATTGTCACGCGCATTTCGTCAGTAAAGCCGGTTCCCTGATTACCGCAAAATCGCCATCACTTGCTTTCAGATGGAGCTCCATTTAATAGACAGAGCCGTAGATCACTGACAAGCCACGCAATATCGCGTTCATTATCGAAGGCGATTCATCTGCGATATGAACGCGATATTGCGTGGCTTGTCAGTGAACTACGGCTCTGTCTATTAAATGCCGCTCCATTTGAAAGCAGGTGATGGCGATTTTGCGGTAATCAGGGAACCGGCTTTACTGACGAAATGCGCGTGACAATCGCATGCGATATATCGCCCAGCCCTAATTTAAATACTACAGATTGTTGTCATGAAATGTCATCAGCCGAACAGGTAAACTCATCTCTACTCACTAGTCACTTTCACAGCCTCGTCGTGTTTATAATCGCTCTCTTCCAAACTATTCTAACTCCAGCTTTCATGGAAAATGTTTTTAAATAAAGACTGAAACTGAAAGAGTTGTTGAAGCTCAATGATGGCGTTGCGAAGTCTTGTGACCATGGTGTAGTTCGTTTTTAGCTTTTGGCCAATTATGGTATTTATGCTTCAAAATTCAAGTTTTAAGAATAAGAATGATCATAATGATCAAAACATGCGAGTATCACAAACTTTTGTTAGGCACAGAGCTTATTTTTGGCAATAATCCAAAAGCCAATGGAAAGATCCTATTGGGTTTTTGTCGAGGGATCCAGGGTGGTGCTGGTTTACAGGTTGGCCTACAAAAACCTCATTGCAGCAGTGGATCCGTGTCCTTGAGCAGCTGCAGAGTCTTCACTCAAGTGTCCCTGATCTACTCCCAAGCCATCAACAATTTATTGAATTCTACAAATGCACCATGTCCAGGGTCACTGAGGAGAAAGCGAAAAATAAAAAGAAATATCAGAAGAAAAGATCAGCAATGAAGATATATATTTTTTTTAAAAACAGCATTTCTAAATGGGGGTAATCAGAGAACATCAGGGGGTGTTGTAAGCAATATTTTGAAAGGGGGCGTTGAGTTCTTGTGGGTTGTTTGTTGAAGTCGAGTTTACACCGAAGATTCACAACAAGATGAGCTGAAACTTTCCAAAGTTGTTGTCAGAAGTAGCGCAATCGCATGGATTACATCAAAAATAGAACCGGACATCCGTTTATTGTTGGCGACTAGAATAGTGTCACTGATCATAATGGGTTATGTTTGCTTTTGACGCGACTTGTCTGGTGTAGACAGGGTGTAAAACATGACAGTTTACCCCAAAGCGGCAGACAAGATGGTATATTGCTTACAAAGTAATGCCTCTTTAATTCAGTGTTTGATTCTGTAGCACAAAACATGACATCCAGACATGATATCAAAACTGATATCACTAAACAAACCAGATAAAACACCATGGATATACACCATTTGAGATAAAAACCTTCAGCATTTTTTTTTCTGTTGGAATAAAAAAAGTGCTTGCTGATCTGCTGTTTGTGATAAGCTACCGATGTAAAAGTTTAGTGTTCAGCAGGTCTTAAATATTCACATGCTGTTTTTGCTACCTAATGATTCTGATATTTAACTGTCCAGTCAAATCAAATTTGCTATTTGGCATTTCTTATAAAATCATCAAGTTTTCATACAATTCACATCGTATAAATTAATTTGAAGTCATTCTCAGTGATATGTTATTTTAGTGATGTAATAATAATAATCAAATAATCAAAATTAATATTCAGGGAAGGTGTTGGCCCAAAAAATGTTGAGAACTACGGTTTTAAAAGAAGAAACTAAAACCTTAAAAAAAAATTGTTTAAATAAAATAAAGGTTAACTGAAATAAAAAATAATAAAAAGTATTTTATTTCAGCTAGTTGCCAAAGCAACATTTTTTCATTTTCATTTAGTTTAACTTGATGAACTAAAATAACTACATGGAACTAATAAAAATGACAAAAAACAAAATTACTAAAAAAAAAACTGTAAAGTTAAAATGGAAATGGTAAATACGAAACTATAAAACTGATTCAAAATGTTATAAAAAAAAACTATAATAGTATCTCAATAATACTAAAATAACAGTTTAAAAGGTAAATATATTATCAGAAATCTTCAATATTGTAAAATTCCTTCATTAATTTCTGATTCTCCTCAACGAAACATTAAAAATTTAAATTATAGTCTATACATAATGTTGTCTTCGTGTTGTAATTACTGTAATTATGAGATTCCGACTTGTAAAAAGCATTCATGACCTCGTAGAACTCATTATTACAACTAATAATCTGTACCACCTGACTGCTGCAGATTCATTTAGATGTTGATGATGTTGCCAAAGAAACACATAATTCCGAGTCCAAGGAAGTGAGCAGCTCCAAGTAGAACGTCACTTATGGTAATTACGACATGAACACAGAATTACCAAGTCTTTTCATTAGAATAAACACCAAGTTTCCCATTATCTGAGTGGCTGAAGGCCAGGAGCATTATCATACCAGTCAAAGTAGCGCTGCCCGTCATAGGTTCCATCATGTTGTCCATTATCAGCCGACTCCAGTTCTACGCCAAGATGGTAGTCAGGAGAGTTGCGCATGTTTCCCAGGTAGCGTAAGGTACCGGTGCTGATCCTTCCAGAGGGTAACATGATTCGGACCCTGTGCCCAATCTTCAGATCCAGAGGGGAGTGGGGTACAAACACTCGATGAGGTCCCACTCCACTCCTCCAAGACCTTACACTGAAGAAAGAGCACACATATATAGAGTATGGGGACAGAGTTAAATGAAAAAACATAATTTCTTTAAAATGTAACCCTTTACTCTGATATATACAAATAGAACTCTTTAAATGCATTACTGATTGTTACACAACTGTCTGGAATACTTTATTCTGATCTGGAATACGTCAATCACTGCATTCCAGAGTTAAATATTTCTGTTTATTACACAGTTCGCTGGAACACTTGATTGGGACAGCAGATTTCAATGACAGGCAAGAAGAGACATGTCAAGATTTAAACACTATAAAGGATACCTGATGTTAGACAGAGCAGAAGTGGCTCTGGAGTCTGATGGGCAGGAGGTTTGACTTTTTTGGTCAACACCATAACTAAACAATTCCATTCCCTTTTGCTGGTGTATCTGTCTGAGACCACCTATGGAAAGTTGGAAGAGATGGTCTCATTTTTCCATTCATTTCAATTCTCCTTATAAAGTGATAGTTCATCCAAAAATTAAATTTCTGTCCAAAACAAAAAAACAAAATGGGGCCCATCAACTGTTTGGTTACCTATATTCTTCAAAATATCTTATTTTGTGTTCAGCAGAAGAAAGAAATGTATACAGGTTTGAAACAACTTGAGGGTGAGTGAATGATGACAGAATTTTCATTTTTGGGTGAACTATCAACCGTGTCCTAACCAGCTGTGACAGTTCAATTTGAGAAATGTCAGGTTACGAATATAAACATTTTTCCCTGAGAAGGGAACGAGATGCTGCATTGATGACGACAAATTGGGGAACGCCTCTGCGTGACTGTCGTCTGAAGCACGTATGCAACTAGTCCAATCTCATTATGGGCGCTGCATCACCTCGTTAAGTGTGATGGCGAACCCCAGAATCTGTGAAGGGAAGCCGGCACAAAGTAGTTTTAGCTTCTTTAGCTGGGGACCCCTTCTTGGGTGATCTGAGGCATACCAGCAACTGGTCAGACTTCCTACACTGGACATACGTTTTGCCCTCACAGGGGCAAAACGTATGTCCGCCAACACATGAGGAGGAGGATGGAAGGCCAGCAAAACTGCAGACCTCAATACATTAGTTGGCACTGTAAGCACAAACACCGGTCTTGGGTGTAAAAAGGCTTTGAAATGCAACAATGGATAATTGACCTCGAATCTTACAAATAAATTAAAGGAAACAAGTTCAAACTCAATGTGAGCAAACACGTGTATTCCATGACAAAGACCATTTTAGTCACTCAGTAGGCTGTGTATTTTTAATAATGTGAGTGCAGAGAGGCTCCGCCCACACGCTTTTCTGATTGGCTGAGATATTGAATTTATTGTGTCTTACTCATGTCATATCTGGTGTGGACAGACTTAAAATGCTTTTCGCTGGAATCTTATCACGTTTTGTCTGGTTAGGACAAGGTGTGTAACACCAGGGCAGTTTTGACCTCCAGTCCACCAAAGGAATATGAAACTCTTACTAAAACATCCATGTTCCTTCTCCTCAGAATAAAGTCCGTTCTCCAACCCAGACTCTGCAAAGACCTCATTTGCTTCTTCTGAATCGGTGTCTCTGTACAGCAATCCAGACTTTACCAGAATCTCAGAGGTCAACTGGAAAAAAATCACGTAAAACAATTGAAATGAAAGTTAAAAAGGTTCGGTTTCCGTCAGGCGCTTCATTTATATAACCTTTTAGGGATTCTCATCATGGGATCATTTTATGGATTTAGTTTTAATTAGGACTAAATAATTAAGTGTTAATTCACTTTTTATTTTGACTAAATTTTATGAATTGTAAACATATTTTATCACTAGAAAATGTGAAATAACCTGTAAAACATGAAAGTATTATGCAATCATTTAAAACAATTCTCCTTGTATAAAACCCTTTTTGCATAAAGGGTTCTTTAAAATTTAATCAAGAACCCTAAGGTTCTATATAGAACCCAACTCAAAGTTTTTCTTATAGTGGTTTTGTCTTTCCAGAACAAATATCTAAACATTCTTAAATCCAGATACATTTGCTTGAGAAGCAAAATGACTTCAGACATTAAGGGTCCAGCACATTAAAACCACTGTCACGATTTACTGACACGCAGAGAAAAATTAGCTATGAAAAGGAGTGGACTCGGTTATTTTTGCGGCTGACTTTGTTGCTCACACTTTATATGAGGTGTCTTTGTACTTATTTTTTGATGTAACTATAATAGTTAATGTACTTGTGTACATGTTGTATTGCAAAACACTTGTGCTGCAAGTGAGGTGGTATAAGGGTAAGGTTAGGGACAGGTTTGGTGGTAGGTGTAGGTTTAAGGTGTAAGGGAGTGTAATTATAGATGCAATTACAAAAATTAATTACAGATGTCATTACATGCAGGTATCTTTCATGTAAAAACACGTATGTACACAATACATGCATCGTCTCAAATGATTAAAGGATTAGTTCACTTCAGAATTAAAATTTCCTGATAATTTACTCACCTCCATGTCGTCCAAGATGTTTATGTCTTTCTTTCTTCAGTCGAAAAGAAATGAAGGTTTTTGAGGAAAACATTCCAGGATTTTTCTCCATATAGTGGACTTCACTGGGGTTCATCGGGTTGAAGGTTCAAATGTCAGTTTCAGTGCAGCTTCAAAGAGCTCTACATGATCCCAGACGAGGAGTAAGAGTCTTATCTAGCGAAACGCTCTGCCATTTTATGAAAAAGAAAAAAATTATATACATTTTAACCACAAATGCTCATCTTGCACTGCTCTGCGCCACACATTACGTAATGAGGTTGGAAAGGTCACGCATGACGTAGCGGAAGTACTTGCGGTAGGGCGAAAAACTCCATCTCATTTTCTCCTCCAACTTCAAAATCGTCTGACATCATTGTTTTGCCTTTTTTTTTTTTTTTTTTTTAAAGGNTTTTTTTTTTTTTTTTTTTGTAAAGGCTGTTTGACAGTCTTTACACATTCGCTTTGTAAACACTTGCTCGGTATTTCCGCCTATGTCATGCGTGACCTTTCCAAGGTGATTATGTAATGTGTGGTGCATCGCAGAGCAGTGCAAGATGAGCATTTGTGGTTAAAAAGTGTATACATTTTATTTTTTTTTAGAAAATTGCCGATGGTTTCTCTAGATAAGACTCTTATTCCTCGTCTGGGATCATGTAGAGCTCTTTGAAGCTGCACTGAAACTGACATTTGGACCTTCAACCCGTTGAACCCCAGTGAAGTCCACTATATGGAGAAAAATCCTGGAATGTTTTCCTCAAAAACCTTCATTTCTTTTCGACTGAAGAAAGAAAGACATGAACATCTTGGATGACATGGGGGTGAGTAAATTATCAGGAAATTTTAATTCTGAAGTGAACTAATCCTTTAATTAGAAGTTTCCCTTTCAGACACAAAATTTATAGGATGGGAGTATTTACTGCAATCTATGAGCATTGCTAGTTCCAGTTGCCAACCCCATTAAAGGATTAGTCCACTTTTAAATACATTTTCCTGATAATTTACTCACCCCCATGTCATCCAAGATGTCCATGTCTTTCTTTCTTCTGTCGAAAAGAAATTAAAGTTTTTGATGAAAACATTCCAGGATTTTTCTCCATATAGTAGACTTGAATGGGCACCAAACAGTTGAAGGTCAAAATTAGTTTCACTGCAGCTTCAAATTGTTCAACACGATCCCAGATGAGAAATAAGGGTCTTATCTAGTGAAACCATCGCTCATTTTCTGAAAAAAATTGAAAATTATATAAGTTTTAACCATAAATGCTCATCTTGAACTAGCTCTCTTCTTCTCCTCTATTTGAATTCCAGCAGTGTAGACACTGCTAAGCGTATTACTGCCCTCCACAGGTCAAAGTTTTGAACTAATTTTTATATGCAATATGCTAGTTCAATAGTATATAACAATTAGTTCAAAACTTTGACCTGTGGAGGGCAGTATTACGCTTAGCAGTGTCTACACTGCCGGAATTCTTATAAAGAAGAAGAAGAAGAGAGCTAGTTCAAGAT
The DNA here is from genome assembly GCA_003731715.1 of Anabarilius grahami. Lineage (NCBI taxonomy): Eukaryota > Metazoa > Chordata > Actinopteri > Cypriniformes > Xenocyprididae > Anabarilius > Anabarilius grahami. The sequence continues at coordinate 2,371,353 of RJVU01053528.1, read as the reverse complement.
GAGCATTTATGGTTAAAACTTATATAATTTTCAATTTTTTTCAGAAAATGAGCGATGGTTTCACTAGATAAGACCCTTATTTCTCATCTGGGATCGTGTTGAACAATTTGAAGCTGCAGTGAAACTAATTTTGACCTTCAACCGTTTGGTGCCCATTCAAGTCTACTATATGGAAAAAAATCCTGGAAAGTTTATCATCAAAAACTTTAATTTCTTTTCGACTGAAGAAAGAAAGACATGGACATCTTGGATGACATGGGGGTGAGTAAATTATTTGTGAGCTAGATTCATTTATGAAATATTATTAGACCCATATACCTGGTCTTTCAGATCAAGTTGTCTCTTTTGCAGCTCGATAAACCGCATCTCCCATGATGCTCTCTGATTTGCAATCTCTATCTTCAGTTCCTGAATCTCCCCTTCAGCTGTTAACAGTCTCTTGTACAGGCCACTTGTGCGCTCACGCTGAACACAGTTTCCTGCTTTGGCCTTCTTCTCAGAGTCTGTCCCTGCGAGACGCTTGACATCTTGGACAATTACAGATTCATGAAAGTCTTAATATTTTGATAAATGCAGATCAAACACTTAATAGGATAGTTCACCTAAAAATTTCAAATCTGTTACTTTTCTCACTTATATGTCGTATGAAACCTCTATGGTTTTCTTGCGGAACACAAAAGAAAATATTTTTAAAAAAGTCTCAATATACAATAAAAGTCAGTGTTGTTTTGGATGGACAAAAGCATTCTTTACGATATAATGTTCCACAGAAGAAATAAAGTCATAGAGGTTTTGTATGACAAGAGGGCCGAGTAATTAATGACAGAACGTTAGTACAAAAGGCCCCTTCATTTGTAGATTAAGGAGTTCTGCAATTTGACTATTTTCATACAAAACTAGCCTGCCATCTATTGGACAGGTATGGACATAACATTTTTCTTGCATATAAATAATTTAACAATCATTACATTTTACAGATACCACATCCACATGAAATTAAAACATCTCAGTCAGAGTTAAAACATTTACCTTACAATTGCATAATAAAAAAAAAAGGCCATGACTGCTTTTTTCTTGTGATATTAGGATTTACCTGTGGTCAGTTTTGATTGTAGTTTACGGTCAGTATCAGCGGCTCTCTCTGTCCATGGTGCAGATTTTAGAGCACAATACGGGCTGACCTACAGTACATCAAATAACATTTGATTCAATTTGCTAATAATAACTGGAATATATGTATATCATATATTAACACTGGCATACGCAAAATAAAGGGGCGGGGCCTGGTTGAGTTAGTAGCAAAGACTATAGACACACAAAGACGGTGCACTCCTGTTATAGTCACACTTTATATTACACGTCCTTAACTACTACATACTTGCAAAAAATAAGTACAATACTTATTGTGTTCATACATTGAAAAATACTTGTGCTGCTATTGAGATGAGATCCGAGTAAGGTTAGGGACAGGTTTGATGGGTCGGTTAAGTAGTAAGGGAAGAGTCAAGAGTGCAATTATTAGAAGTAATTACAGAAATTAGCAGGTATGCAGGTATTTGTTTTTAAATATAAGTACAATGTACAAACATGTTATGTACACAATAAGTGCATTGTATCAAATGATTAACTTAAATGTAGTACATAGTAGTTAAATACACCTAATATAAAGTGGGAGCCCTATTACTTATGAATGGGAGAAACTGCATCGCACAATATGGTGGAATACATACCGACTTCTAAACAAAAGAGAGAATCGCTGATTGTTAAAGTCATAGCATCACTGCAGCTGCTGTTAGAAACTATGGTTCCCAAAAAAACCTGATGCTGTGTGCCAATTCCCATACTATCCATCCTAAATTGTATTCAAAATTAGAATTGGTGTGTCCCAAATTGTAGTATTTTGAAATGGGTATTCCAAAGATACCCGGATGGTCTACTTTTTCCGGTTAGAATCCGAAGTGCAGATCTGTGCACGTTCTAACGGCAAATATTGCCCACAACCCATTGCGCATTGGACAAACATGAATAAAAAGTGTAAAAAAATAAATAAATAAATAAAACTACAAACATGGCGGGTGTGCCAGACCGACGGTTAAAGGGTTAGTTCACCCAAAAATGAAAATCATGTCATTAATTACTCACCCTCATGGCTCAGTGAGGCCTCCATTAACAGCAAGATAATTACACTTAAAACACTTTCAAATGCCCAGAAAGGTACTAAAGACAGATTTAAAACAGTTCATGTGACTAGTGGTTCAACCTTAATGTTATGAAGCGATGAGAATACTTTTTGTGCACCAAAAATAACAAAATAACTTTATTCAACAATATCTAGTGATGGGCGATTTCAAAACACTGCTTCATGAAGCTTCTAAGCTTTACGAATCTTTTGTTTCGAATCAGTGATTCGGAGCGCGTATCAAACTGCCAAAGTCACGTGATTTCAGTAAATGAGGCTTCGTTACGTCTTAAAGGGCACCTATTATGCCCCTTTTTACAAGATGTAATATTGGTCTTGGGTGTCCCCAGAATGTATTTGTGAAGTTTCAGCACAAAATACCCCACAGTTAATTTATTATAACCATTTGAAAATGTCATTTTTGGGGCCTGTTTTAAAAAGAGCTGTTTTGGTGTGTACCACCTTAAATATAAATGAGCTGCATATCCCCGCCCTGCCTTTGGATGAGGGCGTAACTTGCATTCCTATGGCAATAAACAGACCCGCTGTTTTATATGGCATTCAGCCGTACATGTTTGAACCGGAATCTGTCTTTACAGAAAACATACACAGTTTTTAATACAATATCTTTAAAAAAAATATATATACGTGTGGATACACACTATACAAACAAGGTTTAAATTATATACACAGACATTCTACGACGACGACAACAACTTTAGACGCATTTGTTATTGAATTGGCTGACATCGACTGAAATGACTATTTGCTCAAAAAACATTAAATACACTTACTTCTTCTGGAGGTGACGTTGGATCGCGAACAGTAGGCAACGATCCACACTTGAGGATTAACTTTGAAGCAAGACCTGCTTTGAATTGACCCTCGTTCTCAAAACAGTCAGTCAAAAAATGATTCGCGCAAACATAAACGTATTTTGGAATTTTGAGTGGCGCCTTTCCTTCGTAAATAAAATCCATCCACTGCGTTTTCAGTGGCTCTGATGTCGGAAGTAAGTGAAAACTACTATGTTCATTATTACATCCCACAACAGAACACTTATGTTTCTTAGGAGACATTACCGGCTGTCGTTGAAACAATGGAGGATGGTTGACAGATCACCGAGGGCGGGGTCTATGCCAAAACCAGATTGTCAATCAAACCACGTGGGTGGGGCTTAGCGCAATTCTACGTCACAGTGAGAGCAATCTTAGAACAGGGCGTTCTGAGACAGTGCTTATGAATGATTGAGATTGTAAAAAAAACACTGGGTGGATTTTTCTCATTCTAGGGTGGTTTTGCTCACACACTGCCAACACACATTTATGGTCATACACCATGTAAAAGTGAATTTTGCATAATAGGTGCCCTTTAAGTGTTTCAAAATTTCAATGGTTCACCAAAGGGTGGGGGGGGGTTGTGATTTTGGCAGTTTGATACGCGCTCCGAACCACTGATTCGAAACAAAAGATTCGTAAAGCTTAGAAGCTTCATGAAGCAGTGTTTTGAAATCGTCCATCACTAGATATTGTTGAAAAGTCGTTATTTTGTTTTTTTGGCGCACAAAAAGTATTCTCGTTGCTTCATAACATTAAGGTTGAACCACTGCAGTCACATGAACTGTTTTAAATACATCTTTAGTAGATTTCTGGGTACTGAAAGTGTTAATTATCTTACTGGCAATGCAGGCCTCACTGAGCTATCGGATTTCATCAAAAATATCTTAATTTGTGTTCTGAAGATGAACGAAGGTCTTACGGGTGTGGAACGACATGAGGGTGAGTAATTAATGACATTATTTTCTTAACTATATAACTATAACTGTCATTTTTGGGTGAACTAACAATTTAAGAAGAGAGGTTTAGATAAAGTGGTTTGAGTGATTAATAATTAGTATCTTTCCAGAAGAAAAGATATTTGTTCAATGCTATCCCCATTATATTTCATCTGCATCAGCATTGTGAACTTTGTAAGGAAAGTTTGCATAATGATGCATTAACTTTTAAATGCATCATTATGCAAATTGCAAACAAATGAGCAGAGTCCGTCCGCATGAAAGACCCATGACTGGCAGATCAACGCACTACTGCATTTTATATGTTATTTGATTTTTAAGATTTCAGGATTCCTCCATTCAAGTAGATGGGACTTGGTATTGGATGCCCAAAATAGCTGCCAGGAGGCTTTGCAAATATGGCCGCCGAATGAACAGACTTTTCCTTGAAGGGGACTTTACTTAGTAGTGTGTTGAAACTGGCGGTTATGGTAAGGGGCGGGACATTTCCCAAACAAGCTCGAATCGCTAGAACAATCATAACACACTGGTCGAGCCAACCAATCAGAGCACACTGTGCTTTTCAGAAGGATGGACTTCAAGAGGAAATAAATTGAAATTCATGAGAAAATAAATATAAAAACTTTAACTGAAGAGTACATAATCACCCAGAAAAACCTCCATGTGCACAACAGGCCCTTGAGAGTCCAGACGACTGCTGACCACAGTACATAAGTAGCCATTTTACGGAGATTTCACATGGTGCTCCATTGCCTGCAATGCATAAATGAAAATAATTCAACCAATTCTGTATATTAAGTTTGATTCTGGTTTTAAGACTCACAACCAGAGAGGACTGCCAACCACTGTGGCTTTGAGAGAAAGAGGAATCTATTCTGCTATTCGTAAAAACAACAAAGCAGGTAAATACCTTGATACAGTGTCTGGTTGAATGATTCAGAAGCTGAATAAAGATCCCTGTTGAACTTCAGTGGATATAAATGTACGTGTTGGTTTGTTTCTCTTCAGCTGGTCGTCCGATGGCATGTTCACAGAACAAGACTTCTGCAGACGCGTCGAGCCTAGAGACATAATCCTGTCTGATCTGATTAGTGACGGGGTTACGTGCTCCTCTTGTGTCCCATCATACTAATTTTGGTACCTGATCCTATTTTTCCCAAGTCCATTTATCTGTGTATTGCTGTGGGTATGATCAGGGAGCAAACACCCTCAGATTGCTCTAAAACAAGCCCCAGTCTAACAAGATGCTTCTGTTTGAGTGAAATAAGCTTTAAAAGCCTGATGAATCCAGTGTTATAACTGCAGCACAGGCCTGTATATTTTCCATCTGTTTCAACCCATGAATATTAAGATCACCCCTTAAAAAGTCATTCTAAAATGCTTAACGTGCCCAAATGTACTAAGACAGTGATATTAAAAGACTGAATTACAGGTGTGACATCACAGACTGATGCTTATTGTGTCATTAACAGTCTGGGGGAAAAACATGGATTAATGAGTTGTTTATTATTTATGTAGTTTGAAAATTCATTATAATTTAGTTATAAAACAGATTCTAAATAATCAGTTAAAGGTGTAACTTTTTTGGTACAAAAAATGAACAAAATTTAAATAAAGAAGCAATACATAAAACGAGATTGGACGTGGGAATATCCCAAATTAAATGTGCCACTTCAGACCTTGGTGAGTTCCAGATGATCAGTTCACATGTTGACCACATGATGTCGCCATGGCACAATGAGAGCATATCATGTTTTTTTGTCAATTATGGTAAAACAGAATAAAAACAACATAAAATAGCTTTGAAAACAGCTGATGAAAAGCAAAAATGAATGGAATGGAATTTTTTTTTTTTAGAAACTTATCTAGGCTAATTATAAAATTAAGTTTTATTTCAATTCGTTGTTGAAATATAATCATTTCTACACAGTGGCTGTCATTTTCATGACAGTTTATTTAAACATAGGCTACATTAAATAATCAAGACATCACTAACAGGTTAATTATATAGGCTAATACAGTGCATATATTAAGCAAAAGAGTTCATTTCTCTGATGAACTAACGAGCTGTGGACAAGCTGAGGTAAATGCTACATGACATACTGTTTACAAGCTGTTTTATTTACTTTCCGCCGTTGAAACACTAAATAAGCGATAACACGAGATATTAAACGTTTCAGTAAGTTGTACTGTGTCTTTCAACATACCTTTAGATGTTCATTCATGTTTATTCTGTAACTAGTAGGCTATTAAAGCAGAAGAGATGATCGCGTTCACTCGCGCTCGCGCCTGTACAGAGATCTGTCACGCCACATCAAAGTGCGTCAAAACGGCACTTTCTGTTTGAATTTCGTGATTTCATGGACAGAATTTGAAGGATGACACTTTGATTCTTATTGAAAGCAACAAAACGAAGACCTTATTGCGATTAATAGGAGACTTTAAAGTCTCACGTGCACCGAACCGAAAGCCCTGTACCGAAACGGTTCGGTATGAATACGTGTACCGTTACACCCCTACTCAACAGGTAAGGTATTTTATTGAACAGATAAACTGCCATATGTAGTTCTCTAACAGAGTTCACTGTAAAGCATTATCTATTGTGAAGGCTCATTTCATTATGGTTGTTGTAGCGCTGTGCTGGAATTTATTTTCAAGGAAGTACCGTATCTATTAATGGGTAAAGCTACAGGGGCAGTTGTGGCCTAATGGATAGAGAGTCGGACTTGTAACCCAAAGGTCATGGGTTCGAGTCTCAGGTCCGGCAGGGATTGTCGGTGAGGGGAGTGAATGTCCAGCGCTCTCTCCACCCTCAATACCACGACTGAGGTGAGACCCTTGAGCAAGGCACCGTACCCCCAACTGCTCCCCGGGCGCCGCAGCAATGGCTGCCCACTGCTCCGGGTGTGTGTTCACGGTGTGTGTGTTCACTGCTGTGTGTGTGCACTTGGATGGGTTAAATGCAGAGCACAAATTCCGAGTATGGGTCACCATACTTGGCCACATGTCACTTCACTTCACTTTCATTCATTTTTACAGTAATGTCTTTAGCTAGTCAACTTGGGATCCTTTCCATCTAAACTGTTTAAGCCTAGTAGTGAATGTTTTATGAGCAGTAGGATAACCAGTCATATTCATCCGCACAATCACGCAGAGCCGAAGCACAACAAAAAACAAAATGTTTTTCCACAAAGTGCATGCAGTTTTGTTTTTTAACCGCCAGAGGGCCAAAAGTTACATAGTGTACCTTTAACTTTTATATAAGAATTAAAGGTGCTAAATAGGATGTTTTGTTTTATACATTTTTGCAATATTACTTGAAACTGTCTTTACTAACTGATAAAAGACTATTTATTAGGTGCACTGAAAGGAATATTATTAATATACATCATCTGTGCACGAGGTAGGGCCTTAAAAACATCAGCCAATCGTTTACGCGATCATCGCGTAAACGATTGGCCCTCTGGCTTGTCAATCACTGCCATGACGTTCCTTGTGAGAGACGCGCGGCTGCGCGCTCCAGTAACTTTCCACACTCCACAGGCGCCGCATGCAATGTTTTTGTCAGGAGACAGGAGTAACAACTGCAGATTATGAGTTACCTGCGGTGAGTCCGACATAATGAATCCACTAAGTGTGTGCGCGGCTTTAAGTCGCGCACACACTTAACGATTGTAAGGCCGATTATGAATGTAAATTGATACTTATGACTGATCGCGCTCAAACGCGTCCAGTCAGAGCCAGTTGCGTTCAGTCTGCGATTACAGTCGGTGTTCAAATTCCATGTGAAAGTATATAAATCTGCTTCAGGAGCAGGAAACAATCGCTGTATGTTGAGCATAGTCTTAGAATGTTTTAGCTAGTCGTTAAATGTGTGCCCGGCTTAATAACACAGCGAATGCCGGTGGTAAACACTCGTGTTCCAATACTCGTGCACGAGTTTTGGGAGGCGTTCACTCGAAATGGAGGGGGGTTGTTCTTACGCATGCGCTCATTTCAAAAACTCAGTCGACGAAAAGATCCTCTGTACCACCTTTAACTTTATGAAGCACAGAAGGAACGTGAATATGATCATTTATATCAGTAACGTTTTGCAATAAAATCCCATTAGTTCATGTTAGATGCATTAACGAACATTACCTAACATTTTTACAGTATTTATTAATCTTTGTTAATGTTAACAAATGGAGCCTTACTGTAAAGTGTTAACTTTATATTTGCATACTCTCATTGATACAGGTGGCCTCATAAATCATTTGGATTCTCAGTTTATGTATGAGTTCTCCTCAATCACATTAACTATGAACATGTTCCACTAATGTTTGACATCCACAAAGTGGCACAATACTTTTCGTCTTCATTTTCAACACTATATATATTGGTCCATCACTTAAAGCCTTATTTGCTTTGATTAGCATTGACATACAGACATTTTGGGGGCCACTAAGTGTTTTGGTCCTGCCACTAGATGGCAGAGGTATCCATTTGACATTCCTGATTTTAAACTAGAAATTATAAAGAGTTCAAATGTCTACAGGATATCCAAAACCTTTGAGATGAAATGTATTTTAAATGGTAAAGCACATTTTAAATGGTAAAAGTGCCAGGTAAGATATAAGCTGCTAACTTTATATCCACCTAAAGTAATTTGCACCAGGGATGCAAACTACTCGCCCTTTTGGCAACGTTCACCTTTTGAATTGAAAATATGTCTGTTCTTAATGTAGGCTAATTCATACTTATGTATGTAAACAGAGTGAAGGCAAAGAATTAGCTGAAGCATATCAGGCATAAGACAAATTTACAATACATTTGAGAGTTTATGATTACAATTCAAATGAATGTTATTGAAAACGGTAACACTTTAGATTAATGGTCCGTCATTAATAGGTAACGATGCAGGGCAAATGAGTACTTCTTGATTAATTACTGAATTAATGACTATTAACTAACTATGACAAATTATAAATAATTACCAATTAATTACTAATTACTCAAGTGATTCCTATAGTCACTCATCAAGAACTACAAGCCATTATATTAATGTGGAAAACAGTTTTGCTCACATCTCAGAAACATTAATGTTGTGATAAGTAATTAATTGGTAATTCTTCATAATTTGTCATGGTTTTAATCTGGTCTTAATGAAGCTAATTGTAACCGTTATAAAGAGTTCATAAACAAAGTCTTCTATTCAGAATAACAAACACTCAGGAGATATCATAGACGACGTAGGAAAATGCAAACCAACTAAACTGAAAAGAGAACCGACAAGGGATTGAATGAAACGGGGAGTATAAATACATGACAAACATAATGACAGGTGATGGTGATTATTATATGTAACTATAGAAACAAACAATAAGATAATACATAACCAGTGAAACTGGAACTAAACGGAGTAGGCAAAAGTCAAGTCAAGTCAAGTCACCTTTATTTATATAGCGCTTTTTACAATGTAGATTGTGTCAAAGCAGCTTTACATTGATTACTGGTATATATTTTTGGCTGCACAGCAGCTCTTAAAGAATAGTTTCAATGCAGGCAGATCAAAGCACTGTTGAATATCAAATGTCAAGTGTCCCCAACCAAGCAAGCCAAAGGCGACAGCGGCAAGGAACCCAAACTCCAACAGGTGACATCAGGTGGAAAACAAGTGGCAAATAGGTGCTAAAAATGGAGAAAAAAAAACCTTGGAAGAAACCAGGCTTAGTCGGGGGGCCAGTTCTCCTCTGGCGAACAGTGCTTTGTTACGATTCAGGTTGCTATCATAAGTCCAATAGGATCGCAACATTCAAAGTATTTATTCCAGTTCCATCCGGTTGAGGGTCGTATTCATCACGCCGGTATGGACGGTTCGTTGAGGAACTGTGTCACTGGCTGTCGTGTCGATGAGGCCTTCACAATGGATGATCTAGTTGACTCGATCTCTGCTGATACTCCAGGGCTGCGTTGTGGTCCTGTCAGGGCACCAGTCTTCGGTCTCATCTGGGTACGGCCCTGATCCGGTTGACTACGGTAAACCTCGGGATAAACAGAAAGACTAATATTAGCGTAGATGCCATTCTTCTTCTGATGTAACGAGTACATCTGGTGTTATAGGAAGTGTTCCCGGTTCCGGCTGACCTAATTTATGCAGCCTAATAATCCTTTAACGGATTTGAAAATATAAATTGATAATGTGTTATGTGTATGCCAGATTAAAGAGATGCGTTTTTAGTCTAGATTTAAACTGATGGAGTGTGTCTGCATCCCGAACAATGCTAGGAAGATTGTTCCAGAGTTTAGGTGCCAAATAGGAGAAGGATCTACCGCCTGCGGTTGATTTTGATATTCTAGGTATTATCAGCTGGCCTGAATTCTGAGATCGCAATAAACGTGAAGGATTATAATGCTTTAAGAGCTCGCTTAGGTACTGGGGAGCTAAACCATTTAGTGCTTTGTAAGTAATTAGCAAGATTTTAAAATCTATACGATGTTTAACAGGAAGCCAATGCAGTGATGACAGAACTGGGCTGATATGGTCGTACTTCCTAGTTCTAGTAAGAACTCTAGCTGCTGCATTTTGTACGAGCTGTAGTTTATTTATCAGGCGAACAGAACAACCACCCAGTAAAGCGTTACAGTAATCTAGCCTTGAGGTCATGAACGCATGAACTAGCTGTTCTGCATTTTTCATTGAGAACATATGTCGTAGTTTAGATATATTTTTAAGATGGAAGAATGCGGTTTTACAGATGCTAGTAACATGGCCTTCAAATGAAAGATTGGTCTCAAAAAGCACACCCAGGTTCCTAGCTGACGACGAAGACTTAACAGAGCAGCCATCAAGTGTTAGACAGTATTCTAGGTTATTGCGTGAAGAAGTTTTTGGTCCAAAAATTAGAATCTCTGTTTTTTCTGAATTTAGTAGTAAGAAATTACTGGTCATCCAATTTTTTATATCAGCTATGCATTCCGTTAATTTTGTGAATTGGTAAGTTTCGCCAGGGCGCGAAGAAATTTAGAGCTGAGTATCATCAGCGTAAAAGTGAAAACTAACACCATGCTTCCTAATGATATCTCCCAAGGGTAGCATGTACAGAGTGAAAAGCAACGGTCCTAGTACTGAGCCTTGCGGTACTCCATATTGAACTTGTGATCGATATGACCTCTCTTCGTTTACTACTACAAACTGATAACGGTCAGATAAGTATGATTTGAACCATGACAATGCAATTGCAGTAATGCCAACATAATTTTCGAGTCTATTTAAAAGAATATTGTGATCAATAGTGTCAAATGCAACACTAAGATCCAGTAACACTAATAGAGAGATACAACCATGATCTGATGATAAGAGCAAATCATTGGTAACTCTAATGAGAGCAGTCTCAGTACTATGGTATGGTCTAAATCCTGACTGGAAATCCTCACAGATACTATTTCTTTCTAAAAAGGAACATAGTTGTGATGATACAGCCTTTTCAAAACAGAAACTAACAACAGATTAACAAAACAGAGCAGAGAGACCGACGGACCAGGATGACAACTCCAGCCTGGAAGCCCAAGGTGGAGTTGCTGGCTCGCAGGACCGAGACGGGGGCTCAGCAGTCCGGGGCAAGGATAGAGGGAGTAAGGTTGACGGTGAAGCCGGAGGGATGGAGAAGCGACAGCGATGACTGAACGAGGCTGATCTGAATGGACAAGGGAGTCTGGAGGAGTCCCAGAACTGGCAGACCACAGCGGAGCCCAGAGCTGGGGCGGAGCCGACGGGCTGACAGGACAAGGTGGAGACAAGGGCCTGGAGGCCTAATGTGGGCTCAAACTCAAGTTGAGCTGGTAGACAGGAGGCCCGAAGCAGAGTCGAAGAGCCGCACAGAGCAAGGGGCGGGGGCAGAGCTGAGGAGCAGGACAACACCAGTGGCTCAGATGGATCCAGGGAACTGGATAAAACCAGCGGATGAGATGGGACCATGAAGTCAGTCGGGGATATCAGAGGAGGAATATTTCCCGATGGAACCGGAGCATCCCGATGGCTGGATGGAACCAGCATGGAAGGCGAAGACTCAAGGGTGGATACTCAGAAGGGAACTGGATGCGTGGACCACAGATCTATCAGGTAGTGTTCCGCTCCTGGCTCTGAAATGGGCTGGGCAGCTTGCTCGGGACAATCACGCTCGGGCTTGGTTCAAGGCAACCGTGCCTAGTGTGAGTACACCCTGAAACGAGAACCGACAAGGGACTGAATGAAACAGGGAGTATAAATACAAGACAAACATAATGACTGACAGGTGATGATTATATGCAACTATAGAATCAAACAAGGAGATAATCAGAAACCACTGAAACCGGAACTAAACGGAGTAGGCAAAAAAGAAACAGAACAGAATAACAAAACAGAAGTCCACAACCGTGACAGTAATCTCATTCTTTAACTATTGATTACCTAAAAAAGAACTATCTCAGTCCTAACTTTGCTATTAGTTAATCTTGTTTCCATATTAGTTAATAGTAGCTGAAGTGATAACGAATAACTACTTTCTGCATAGTTACCTATTAATAACAGACCATTATTCTAAAGTGTTATCTAAAAGTAATATTAAGGAAAGGATGAACCTAAATACATTTTTAGCTTAATATGTCTCAAACATAATAGGACGATGGGAACATGAAAATGCAGTACAGATATTCATATTTTCACATCAGTGGACTGGTGTAGGATGACTTGATGAGCCACTCAGTTGTGTTTCATTCAGCATTTCATTGTCACAAATATATTTTCTCCACATTGTGCCATGTTTGTTTAAGCGTTTTTCATCAATCAGTCCAGACACATGTGTTTGTCCATAATAACATATAAAGCGTGATTCGACTTCTGTTTGAACATATGTTGCATGTCACAATGAAAGGCTTATTTTTCATTCAGTGTGAATTCAAATGTTGATCCTGATTTCAAATGAAATCGGAGCTTAAAATCACTGTGACTGATTGTTCTGTGTAAATAGTAGTCTGTTGTGTATTTTTGGATTATCAGACGTGGGATGGGTGGAAAATTGTGGCCTGGTGTAAACAGCGGTGTAATGTTACCATCAAAACTCTGACTCTGGGGAGCGTTTATTAAATCTTAAAGTGATAGTTCACCTTAAAATGAACATTCGGTAACACGTTATTTCGATGGTCCACTTTAGACATTCTTCTAGCTACAAGTAACTTTGGAGCTACTTGTCAACAAGAATATTAGTAGGCTGTCTGCTTAATATCTGCTAACACTTTATTTTGATGCTCCCTCAGCAGATCTACTCCCTCATTCTACTGACTTTAATTTGCAAGTATGTCGATTTATTCTACCTAACAGTTTAATGAGAGTTAGTTGACATGTAGTTGACAGTTACTTAGTTTACATGGTAGAATGTCTAAAGTGGACTATCGAAATAAAGTGTAACCAAACATTCAGGCACCATTTAAGGCAAGTCATTTCACTCGGCGGCCATCTTTAAAAGGCCTCTCGGGCAGCTATTTCAGTCCATATATAACTAAAGTCTTTGTTCCAAACCCACATGATTTTCCTTCTTTGGCGGAGTACAAAATATACTTTTTTTTTTGTAGAATATACTGGCCACTCTTTTTCATAAAATGAAAATGAATGGACTGTGTT